>CM033470.1:40530172-40958412 GCA_019447015.1 Hymenochirus boettgeri | reverse complement strand
GGTATTTTACAATGAGGACGGTATTTTACGATGAGGACGGTATTTTACTACGAGGACGGCATTTAACAATGAGGACGGTATTTTACAATGAGGACGGTATTTTACGATGAGGACGGTATTTTACAATGAGGACGGTATTTTATAATGAGGACGGTATTTTACGACGAGGACGGTATTTTACGATGAGGACGGTATTTTACGATGAGGACTGTATTTTACAATGAGAACAGTATTTTACTACGAGGACGGCATTTAACAATGAGGACGGTATTTTATGATGAGGACGGTATTTTACAATGAGGACTGTATTTTACGACGAGGACGGTATTTTATGATGAGGACGGTATTTTATGATGAGGACGGTATTTTATGATGAGGACGGTATTTTATGATGAGGACGGTATTTTATGATGAGGACGGTATTTTACAATGAGGACTGTATTTTACCACGAGGACGGTATTTTATGATGAGGACGGTATTTTACAATGAGGAATGTATTTTACGACGAGGGTTGTTTTTGTTTTTGTGTGTCTTGTTGTATTTTGTTTTTGTAAATGTAACCACTATAATAATAGATGGTCGTGGCCTACGCTGTAACTTTGTAACACTATATATATAGACGGTCATGGCATCGTAACACTAAAAATTTAGATGGTCGTGCCTACGCTGTTTGTTGAACACTATAATATATAGAGGTTATGGCCTACGCTGTAACACTATAATACTATAGATGGTCATGGGCCTACGCTGTAACAATATAAATATAGATGGTCATGGCCAACCTGTAACACTATAAAAATAGACTGTTATGGCTTCGCTGTAAACACTATAATATATAGATGGTCATGGCCAACGCTGTGAACACTATAAATATTATAGACGGTCATGGCCTACGCTTGTAACACAATATATATAGATGGTCATGGCACCTTGTAAACACTATAATTTAGACGTCTGGCCTACGCTGTAACACTATAATTAAGATGGTCATGGCACTCTGTAACACATAATAATTTTAGGATGTCGTGGCCTACGCTGTAACACATATATATATAGATGGTCATGGCCTACGCTGTAACACTATAATATTAGATGGTCATGGCCTACGCTTTACAATATAATATTTAGACGGTCATGGCCTACGCTGTAACACTATAATTATAGATGGTCGGCCTACGCTGAACACTATTATATTTAGACGTCATGGCCTACGCTGTAACACTATAATATAAGATGGTCATGGCCTACGCTGTAACACTAAATATATAGATGGTCATGACCTACGCGTAACACTTATAATATATAGTGCAGACCAGCTGTAACACTATAATATATAGATGGTCATGGCCTACGTCTGTAACACTATAATATATAGATGGTCATGCCTATGCGTGTAACACTATAATATATGATGGTCATGGCCTACGCTGTAACACTAAAATATAGAGGTCATGGCTACGCTGTAACACTTATAAATATTATAGACGGTCATGGCCTACGCTGTAAAACTATAATATATAGATGGTCATGGCCTACGCTGTAAACACTATATATAGATGGTCATGGCCTACGCTGTAACACTATAATATATAGATGGTCATGGCTAGCTGTAACCTATAATATATAGATGGTCATGGCCTACGCTGTAACACTATAATATAAGATGGTCATGCCTACGCTGTAACACTATAATTTAGATGGTCATGGCCTACGCTGTAACACTATAATATATAGAGGTCATGGCCTAGCTGTAACACTATAATATATAGTGGTCATGACCTACGCTTGTAACACTATAATATATAGAGGTCATGGCCTACGCTGTAACACTATAATATATAGATGGGTCATGGCCCTACGCTGTAACACTATAATATATAGATGGTCATGGCCTAGTGTAACACTATAATATATAGATGGTCATGCTACGCTGTGTAAACTATAAATATAGATGGTCATCGCCTACGCTGTAACACTATAAGATATAGTGGCATGGCCGTTACAGCTTGGCCATGACCGTCTAAATATTATAGTGTTACAGCGTATGCCATGACCATCTATATATTATAGTGTTACAGCTTGGCCATGACTGTCTAAATATTATAGTGTTACAGCGTATGCCATGACTGTCGATATATTATAGTGTTACAGCGTAGGCCATGACCGTCTAAACTTTATAGTGTTACAGCGTAGGCCATGACCGTCTAAATATTATAGTGTTACAGCGTAGGCCATGACCGTTTAAATATTATAGTGTTACAGCGTAGGCCATGACCGTCTAAATATTATAATGTTACAGCGTAGGCCATGACCGTCTAAATATTATAGTGTTACAGTGTAGGTCATGACCATCTAAATATTATAGTGTTACAGCGTAGGCCATGACCATCTAAATATTATAGTGTTACAGCGTAGGCCATGACCATCTAAATTTTATAGTGTTACAGCGTAGGCCATGACCGTCTATATATTATAGTGTTACAGCGTAGGCCATGGCCATCTAAATATTATAGTGTTACAGCGTGGGCCATGACGTCTAAATATTATATTATAGTGTTACAGCGTAGGCCATGACCGTCTAAATATTATAGTGTTACAGCTTAGGCCATGACCATCTAAATATTATAGTGTTAAAGTGTAATCTGTTTACCCTTCCTAGTTACTCCCAACATCCATCTATTTTTGTTTGTAGAGATTATAAGCACCGAAATTCCAGTCGTGCAAACTATAAATCACCTTGTTGGGCAATGTAATGGTCATATGCTGTTTTTTTAAAGGAAAAATACACTGTAAAAATTGAGATTTTAAAAATGAAAAGTACCTGGGAACAGGAGGTAGGATTGATTATCCCTACCTCCCAATATAATTTTGTGGAGGAGAACAAGCACATACAGTTTCCATCTGCCAGGTTAGTGTGCTGGACTTTCCAGTATTAAAGATCTGGAGCACTGAGAAAGCCTGGCAGAAGCAGTTTTCTTCATGCTGGTGCTTCTCACAGAAACAATATTGGGAGGTAGGAGCGAGTGATCAGGTAAGCAGTTTACTTTCTCTCCTGGCTCCTGATCATTTTATTAAAGAACGGGAGGTAAGACACAGCTCCTTATCTCATGTTCTTCAATAAAACTTTATTTTTTCACTGGAGATACCCTTTTAACCATATATATAGTTATCCTTTAAAGGGCATGTCCCCCCCTTTTTGTAATTTTTTCTGTAGTGTAGGGCTCCCTCCCCCAGCCCCAACCGCTATAGTAATATTTGTATATATTACTTACCTTACCTCTCTCCTCCGACATTCTGTCACGGCCCTCTGCTGCAGCTTCTGACTATCCAGAACGCCGGGGGAAAGAGTTCATGTAAGTAGAGTTCGGGGAGTTTCTGCAAATATTACTATAGTAGTTGGAGTTGGGGGAGGGAGCCCTACACTACAGAAAAGGGGATTTATGCTAGGGGGAGGGAGAGGAAAACAGGAGGGAAGGGGAGGGGGAGAGGGTTGCAGTGCATGGCATTTTTCTCCTGGAGGGGAAAAAGGAGGCAGAGTCCTATATGGACTCTACCAGGCTCCTGGTGGTCAGTTTTCTGGACTTTGTAGGGACATTACAGGAGAACCATATGGAGCTGGGATGTGAGGTAAGGATTTTTGTACACTACACAATGGGGCCAGTAGTGGGTTAAATTGTAGTTTTGGGGGTGGACATTTCCTTTAACATATTTGTTTAATTTTCTCTTCCCCAATGTGCTTTTCTGTTGAAGGCAAATCTAGAGGGACTTTGGTTATAAATTGACGGGATTACTGCTGGTTTCTCCGATACTAAATTGATAATTTGTACAAAGCTAACAGAACATGGTATTGTAAAGGGATGTTTTTCTCCAATTCCAATAATAAGCTATATACAGACACCTGTACCAACGGGGGTTTAGGACAAGTTTTGCACTGGTTACAGCAGTATCAGAAAGTAATGTACCCTGTACAGAGGATTAAGGTGCAGAGAGAGGAACCTTTTAACACCAAGAAACACAACATCTTAAAGGGCAATTATACCCACTAAATCATACATAACACAAAGAAGGCTTGTAATGCCATGATAGACCTTCCCCCAACACAGTTTGTTACTCTTCCCCGTCTGGCCAATGGATAGAGATGGCCGAACTTTATAAAGTTTGGTTTGTTTTCGAACTTTCGAATTTCTGTAAAAGTTTAAAAGTTCAGTTTGAATTCGGACCCATTAAAGTCAATGGGGAGTGATGGTTCGAAAAGTCTGAATGATTTACAGCTAAACTAACAATGATAACTTACTGTAAATGGCTGTGGCACCTGGGAAATGGTCTGGGGAACATGTCACTGTCACCAAAACTTGTTAAAACACGAGGGTTACGGCCAATTCGAGTTTTACTGAAAAGAGAACCATAAATTCGAGGGTTACCGAAAACGAACGTTACTTTCAAAGGGGTTAACGAACACTACAATCGAGGGTTAGCGAAAACGAATTATACTTTCGAGGGTTAATGAAAATCGAAGGCTACATTTGAGGGTTAGCGAACGATACATTCTAGGGTTAGAGCACAACGATTGTACATTCGAGGTTTATCAAAAACGAACGATACTTTCGAGGGTTTGCTAACAGTCTGTAAACTCTATGATTATCTAATTTACAATAATTATCAAAAATACAGCGATTAGTCCGGAAAAACAAACTAGTTTGAACCTGAACTAGTTTGAATAGTTTGAGTTTGTCCAAACTCATAAAGTTTGTCTCGAACTCGGGTTCAAGTTCAGTTTTGTATCCATTTCTACCAATGGAAAGATGTGGTCCTTGTAGATCATGTCTTCCCATATGACAAATAACAGAAGTACTGTTCAGGCAGGTCTAGACTGGCATTTTGAGATGGTCTTTGACAGCCACATCTAAATGGAACCCAGTGAGGGCGTGGTTTAGTTAGTTCTTCTTTAAATACATAAAGTGGATAAGAGTGGAAAAAGAATGTTGAGACAAAATAATATTAATGAGCAACTACACTGAAAAAATTAATTTTCATCATCTTAATCTATAAAAAAAATGTGTATGTTGTTGCATACCTTTAATCCAGTACCGATTTTGCTTAGTATATTCCTCTTTTAACCACTCCTCCTTTTATCTGACCAGACTTTTTTATGATTTCAAGCATACTCAGTAATTGCTATGAAGGCAACAGGAGAGTGAATTTCCCAATATCTTAACTGCACACAGCATAGCAACTGTCAAAACTGTCACCATTCCAGCTACTGCAAAACTGCTCACAGCAGAAGAGTTTATGATAATATGGAACTTGATTGACAGCTGAAATGTAAGATGGTTCAGACTGGATATCTAAAAAAATATATCTAAACACGTTTCTATCGTTGTACCTAAATTATCTCTGCTACTGTGTTTTATTATAGCATATATATATTATATAATATAAATGATATTTAATTTCTCTTTAAATTTGCTAAACTTGCCCTAACATCAACACAGTATTAGGCAACAAAAGGGGGTCCCAACTCAGTGTCAGACCCACCAGGAAACATCAGACCAAGGGCCCAGCAGAAAACATTAAGGGGCCTGCCCAATCAACTTTTCATTTGCCATTTTTAAAATCATTTAAGCTGAGGCCATACTATAGTGCATACGAGCACTCGGGAAATGCACACACAAGCATGCTCATTTCCTGTGAACAGATCGCAGTGCAATGCAGCGCACCTGCCAGTCCAGATCACAATCGGGTCACGTGTTAAAACGCGTTGGTGTGGCCTAGTCCTTACAGTATCTGTCTTACTCCTATTTGCTCCTTATGTATATTGTTTTGTATTTTTTTGTCCCTTTGCCCCAGTATCTAAAATTTAAACCATTTTCATGGGTAAAAGGGCTGTGAACCTGCTGGGGATTTCTCCTGGAACCCTGTGGGCCAGTCCGTCCCTGCCAACACACTGATTATTTTCCTACAGAAATCTAAAGTATCCCATAGAACAATGACAACCTCATTAGAAAATCTGCACCCACCAAAAGCTTGGAAAATGGCCCATGAGCCTCTCAGCAAGATTTTAATTAGCTGGATGTGAAAACGTTACCTTGGGAAACAAACAATGGCTCTTTGATCCTCGGCTTTGTGTAATAGGATTTCCTAATCAATACGGCCTTTTACTTTCTTACTAGTTAGCAGAAACATGGATTAGAGACCTGAAAACAGAAGAAAATGACATCACGGATGGTTTTGACCTTCATCTTGTGAATTTCTTTCTGCTGTTAAGACATTGGTAAATTGAGGGGAGTTTTGTCCCTTAGAAATTCCGCAGAAAGAGGAATATTTGGGGCACCCACCCAGAAGTGCTGCTCTATAGATGTCTTTATCCTGAGAATTCCATTGAGATGCTTGTCCTGAAACACGGCCTCTGCTTCTGGGACCCATCCAAGACTTTCTGAATCGGCTCAGTCATTACGTAGACAATGTCTTTATTTTTATTCCTGCTTGTAGAGTTGTTGGCCTGACAATGGATTCAGCATTGAGTCTAGGAGGCCCAGGGAAATATGATAGGGAGGGAGACTCACACTCAACCGCTAATCCTTGCAGTTGGCTGTGCTGCCATTACTTCATTATCGTCAATGGTTAGAAACTCATTATTGCACATTTAAGACAATTTAAAGTCAATATGAATTACGTGTGATCAAAGAACTTCCACATTTGTACCTTTTCCAAGGGATGTAAGTGTCTGCAGGCCCATCGGTTTATCCATGTTTATGGTGCTTCTAAATGAACTTCATTTAAATGCTCATATCTATTCTCCACTGTTTTACAATCTGACTGCATGAGAATAACAGGTACCAGTTGGAATAACGAGAAGACCCCAAACAAGAGACAAACTGTTCTGGATCTTGGGGTTTATTGTTCCTCAAATGGCCAATACAGCTGGAAAATAACACTAAAATAGGAACGAACAACTGAGGATTTTGTTAATGTTAATCTTGGGCCATCTGGTCTCTAGTGTTTGGAAAGTTCCCGGCCAGCAGACAGAAAAATTAAATATTTAGCTCAGGAGAGAAGATAAACACCCACATAATGACTGATCTCTTACAAAACCTTTATAAGGAAGCACTATTGTAAACTTGCAAGCTGATGTTTTTTAATAAAGGAAAAATCTGGAAATAGATAAAGAGACGTGAACAGAAGATAGTGACATTACGGTGTTCCTTGGTTATTCGGTATAGAGTTTGGAGAAAAGTAAATCGAAATACTAAAATATTTTGGTACTGAAAAACCTCGGCTAAAAGGGAATCTTTAGAATATGCACAATATTGGCTTCATATATTACCTAAAACTGTATGGGGAAAAAGCAAATAGAAAGCAGGCAGCCATTTGCCCCTCTGATATTGTCCTGCACATGCTCTGTATATTGCCTAAATAAACAGGGTGGATGCTGAAGGAGGAGAAAGTTATAATCAATGCATGTCCGATAATAAGGTTGCCTTCTGATCCTCCCTAGTTCAGTCTCCTGCACCAATAGGCAAATTCTTTAGTGTTTCATGTTTTAAGATGAAATTTGCCCATAATCGCTGGTATAAGGTGGATTATCGTTCACGTCTTTCTGATTAAACATGTATTGGGCAGTAGTGATCATAATGTCTCTTAATCTACCTGTGCATGGCTAGTGTAAGTCAATGTGTGACAAAAAAAGTCATAACATTTATACACAATCAGGGAGATTCAATAAACGTTCTTATCGTTTAAAATGGTGCTAATTGTGCACCAGCCAATCAAATCTTGTTTAACATTTGAAAGCTAACATCTGATTGGTTGGGGCAAAATTAGCACCATTTTTAACAATAAGAACTTTTATTGAATAACCCTGTAAATATATTAAAATATGAATATAATTTAATTTAAGGTTTGCCGTTTTATGGTATGTACATCATTACAACACATTAATATACAGACACGGTGGTAAATGATAAAAAGTTTAGGTCCCAGTAAATTACAGTTTATTTGATAGGCCATAAAGCAATAAAAGGGGGTCCCTGATCTGGATACATATAATCCATGTGGAAGACAGACAAATAGAAACCAATGGGGGGGTGGTGAGTTCTGTGTCTTAGGAGAGTCATAGTATAGTCAAATAGACTTAAAGGGCAACTATTGTGCCATATTGAATTTTTTCTGTGAATTTTTTTACTTTTAGCATTGAGGTAGGAATCCTTACTTCTGCCTCCTGTATTGCTAAGTTCTGATACCACGGTTTTCTGTAAAAGTACGGCCTTACGTGTACATTTACGATCATTTATAAATATAGTGATAAGTCAGTTTCAAACTTGACCTGGTTTTCATAGAAATTTTATTGATCCGGTGGAACTTCAGAGGTTTTGAAGAATTCAACATGCGGTGACGAATATTTGAAAATTTGTCGAAATGTAAAAATTCGAGTGTGAGCTTACCAATGAACATCACTAGAGATGGACTAGAACCCGAGTTCAACCTGAACTTTAATAGTTATGGTGAAAACAACTTTTAGAACTTCCCGAACTATGATTTAGTTCAGGTTTTCCGAACTTGTGGGTGTATATTCGATAATTACATTTTTTTTTTAAATGTTCGTTAACCATCAATTTTGCCCATAACCCTCGAATGTTCCTTTTCGGTGATAACCCTCAAATGTATCGTTCAGTAATTCTTGAATGTTACTGGTCGATTTCAGTAACATTCTAAAATCGAACATTCTAAAATTCTACTTCGATTTTCGGTAACCCTCAAATGTATCATTCGATAACCCTCAAATGTATCGTTCGGTAACCCTCAAATGTATCGTTCGATAACCCTCAAATATATCGTTCGGTAACCCTCGTATTTTATAATGAGGACGGTATTTTATGATGAGGACGGTATTTTATAATGAGGACGGTATTTTATGATGAGGACGGTATTTTACGACGAGGACAGTATTTTACGACGAGGACGGCATTTAACAATGAGGATGGTATTTTACGATGAGGACTGTATTTTACGATGAGGACAGTATTTTACGATGAAGACGGTATTTTACGATGAGGACTGTATTTTATGATTTTTACGTTGAGGACGGTATTTTACGGTTTTTACGATGAGGACGTATTTTACGACGAGGACGGCATTTAACAATGAGGACGGTATTTTACGACGAGGACGGTATTTTACGATGAGGACGGTATTTTACGACGAGGGCGGTATTTTACGACGAGGACGGTATTTTACGACGAGGACGGTATTTTATAGATAGATAGATAGATAGATAGATAGATAGATAGATAGATAGATAGATAGATAGATAGATATTCTTGTATTACTGTATTAGCTTGAAAAAGTAAAAGGTTCCCTGTAATCTGGAAAAGTGACTGGCTATATATCTGCCACCATATAGTTTACAGCTTTTAGCATCTAAAAATAACACAACTCCAATTTTGTCACATTAAGGTAGATTTATTTTCTTGCTGTTTTTACTGTTATGAAACTGTATTTTTTAAACTGAATCTTATTGCTTTGGATCTGCCATTTCTAAAGCTAACAATTTTCTAACCTATCCTTTTAAAAACAACGCATTCTGCCATTTTTGTGGAAGAGTATAAGAAGTTTGAAAGTATTTTATTGACATTTTTAAAGTATCACGTCAGTTTGTAGATCAATTCTGTCTCGTAGTTGTGATGTTAATTGATTCCAGCCTATGCTCTTCCATTTTTACACACCCTGCTGTGGTAATCTATCATCATGCTAAAGGAAAAGGAAATCCAATCCCTCACTGCTGGATACTGATAGTGGGTTATACGTAGGGTTTGATTTGGCAACCCAGCAGTAATCAAACAGCTATACTACATGCCACATGATACAAGTTTACATCATTATACCTAGTGTGACTTTTCTTCATATAAGGAGTTGCCTTCAAAGCTTTGAAATTGTATAATCTAAATCGTTGCAAAAATTTAAAGCTGTGAGGTTCTTTTAGAAAAAAAATACAGTGTCATTAGTTCCACTTGTACAGTCGGCCTAATAACTAGCAATATGGCACTAATCCTTATTTAATCAGCCTTAAATGATCGTTTTGAATTGATGAGAGTATGGGGGGAAGATTTTATTGCTTATAAAGTATTTCTAAATATAGAAATGATATTTGTTCTGAACAAAGCTACAATTGAAGGGAAATCATAACCTCTTGAAAGGCTGTTTTAAGTTTTCTTTTTTTGTATGTTCATCTTAGTGAAGGACACCATGGAGCTGATGAAATGAAAGGGGCAAAAATTTGCTAGTGCTATTAAGGGACAATAACTAGTTTGAGACAGATTTTATAAGTTCACACTAACTCTGACTTTTTAGAACTCTCTGAACTACAAACTTTTACTGCATTTGAGGGTTGTCACTGAATTTGAGGGTTACCGAATGTAGCATTCGAGGGTTATGGATGAATTGGAGAGTTAGTGAACTGTGATAATGCTTGAATGTAGTGTTCCCTTACCCTCGAATTCGCCCATAACCCTTGAATGTGGCGATCGATTTTGTTAAACCTTCAAAAATTTAACGTGGAAGCCCAACCGTGAGGAAAGTTAGTGTTTGAGCAAGTTTTGGTGATATGCATGTGTCCCACAGACCATTTCCCAGGTTCTAGTGCCATTAACAGTAAGTTACCATTGCTATTTTAACTGTATTTTATCAGAACTTTTCAAAAAATTTCCTCAATTGACTTTAATGGGTCCGTTTACGAACTATAGAACTTTTAATGAACGTCTTTAGTTCTAAAAGGAACCGAACTTTAGGAAGTTTATCCATCTCTAGTGAGGACCCAAACCGCAGAAACGAGGGGCTGTAAGTAGAGTTCCAATTCTTTTTTCAGCAATCTAACATAGTGGTTAGTGGTGGGCAGAGGTGCCCTATAAAAAAAACTATTTAGAGAAACCTTTTAAGATATAATGAGTCTTGAAGCATTTCAGATTAATTAACTTAAATCCAGATTAATAAGTTAAAAATAGGCATTTATTATTTAAAGACATAATATAATATATAAAAAAATAATTTACTGCAGACATTTATCTCAAAGGAAAGTTTGCCAGATACTGAGCCATGTAAAAAAGGAAGAAAGTGAGAGAAGCTACAAGACAATCTGGTATTTTCAGTGCATTGCTTGAAGCAACAATTGACTTTGCTGAAGCAAGTCCACAAACCTCCATAAAAACTCAAAAGATTTATGTTTTATTGAAAGCCAACGATTACTTTCAGCTGTAAAAATGCTCTAGTCCAAAAACATCTTTTGCCTTGACTGCTAAACTGTATAAAGTAGCCCTAAATTATCCAGGCTGATAGGAAAGGTATGGTCTGGCAGCTGCCTACTTTTCGCTGGTTATAGATCTGCAATAAACATTTTACTCTAGTTGTCTATTTAGTGTTTGCATTTATGTTTGCATGCTGTTTGGTAGAAGCTAGGATTCTAAATTGACCAAGTGCATTTCAAGGATAATTCCTGTAAGATTTTTCTAACATTTGATACTACCATGATGCAGTAATCATTGCACAATGGCTTAAGTAAGTAGCGTGTTTTTTTTCGCCACCACTTGAAAGGAATTGAAGTTTGTGCAAGTAACGCAAATTTTAAAGGCAAAGAGTTTTGCATCAGTTGCCCAGTGCAGTTTTCAACAACTACCGGAAACCAGGGGTTTTCCATGGATTTGGGCAATAACGCTCAGCTTTTCATCTCCCTGTGTGTGTGTGTGTGTGTGTGTGTATACATATATATATATATATATATATATATATATATATATACAGGGTGCACCTGAGAAATTTACAAATTTACCTAATAAAGAAATGCCTTTACAGGGTTATTCAATAAAAGTTCTTATTGTTAAAAATTGTGCTAATTTTGCCTAATTAATCAGATGTTAGCTTTCAAATGTTATAGATCTGATTGGTTGGGGCATAATTAGCACCATTTTAAACGACAAGAACTTTTATTGAATAACCCTGTTTGCCTTAAACAGTAGTAAGATACAATAAAACTTTATATCAATAATATATAATTGCTTATATTAATTATAAACAATTATATACCTCCACTCGTTACCACTCTCACCCTGAAAGGTAAAACTTTTTGCCTCCATTTCAAACTAGAAAAGATAAGAAAAGTAAACTGCAGCCTCAGCTTTATGCTGGATAATAAAGCAATGACTGCAACTCAGAGTATAATTATGAAAAATGTTATGCGGAGCTGATTGGAACAGCATTGTCAGATTAGGTGAAACTCGCCTAAAAAATGCCATGATGAAAGGGTCCGGTTCGGATGATATGTGCAGTTGTTTTCAGTTTTAAAAACTTTGCTCTGACATGTTGCCAAACAAAGACAGATTGCATACAAGTGTTTTCACTGTGGAAAGAATCAGTTGCAAAATCATGACTGCTAAAGGCTCATTATCAGGTTCTACAGAAAAGAAACATGGAGAGAAAAAAAAGACTGTAGCATATTGTGAAGAAATAAAGAAAAATTATTTGAACATTATTTTTTCCTCTTTATGTTTCTTTATTATCTAGTGAATATTTAAAAAAAGATGCCAGCCCCACCGAACTGACCCCTCACAATATGGTTCAGTTCCTTCTCTGAATCACTTTTTAAACAAAATTAAAGCTCCAAAATGTAGTCTCCCCAAACAATGTTTGTAAGAACATTGTTATAATTTATTACATACAGTGCTAAAATATTCCCCGTAATATCTTACTTGACAGGAGACAAGCTTGACAAACTTGTACTGTAGATACAATTCTAGAACTAAATGTCCCTGTGACAATTTTATTTCTTTTTGTTATACAAATTGTGCAGTATTATGGACTAAATATCATTACCATGTAATAACCAATCATGAGATCTTATCTGACTAGTCTAAACTAGGCTGGTATGAATAAAATCACATTCGTTTCTAAAATAGAAATATATAAATTAGATATGACTGCACTTAAGACAGGTTTACACAGGTTTTTTTTTTTTAAAGCTTTGATTTCAGTTTTCAAAATTCAATTCAAATCCCCCCCAAATTGATCCACATGTGTCTTGGGTCTTGCCTGTCATAAAACGACCAAACAATCCTATCAAAACAAGCATGTTACATACAAGGGTAGTGCAAGTAATACAAAGTGCAAATAATTTAAGAGCTTACAGTCTAGATGGGATGTCTGCAACGAAAAAGGTTAGTGTAATTACTGAATAACAGAATGAACATCCTTACCATTCAGATTTATATGTACATAGATAAAATACCATGTCCCTGTAGGCACAGTACAAATAGGACCTGATTTACCCAGGGGTGCTGTGCTAAAAATAGGGATTAAACTCGTGCTAACCAATATTGAATAGGTTAGCTCAGGTTTAACTCCATAATTGCACTGGCTGCACCGGTTTCACAAAAGACACTCGTGCAACCGGCGCAATGTATTAAATATAGGATTTGCACCATTTTTAACTCCACAAAAAATATCTACACACCTGCACACATCGGGAGCATCCACCAGCACCTGGATTCCAGTGCTGCAAACACCTCATTCTGATGCCCATCTCCCAATGGTTTCAATTGTATATAGCAGCGGGGTTACCTCAACTATGAAGGTAGGCACGTGGACTCCTTGTGTATGCGTTAAAACTTTCGATACTTTATTGTAACCATAATAAAAACATGTAGCAGTTAATACAGACTTCAGGTTCTATCTGAAAAGCACACACAGAGCTCCGCCCTACGCATTTCGTGGAACGACTTCCACTTCCTCCACAATTTAAGACCAGCTAATGGATGGTTTTAAAGTAGTGCTGGGGTAAAATGCCTTTTGGGGTGCAAATTCAGTATTAAATACCAAGAGCCATATTTGCCTTTAGCAATTTGTGGCTCTGGGTAAATGAGGCCCATAGTACAGTAATAGGTCTCTTTGCTGGTGAACTGGGGTATAATATCCAATGGGAAACTGAAACAAATTGAATATTAAAGAATCTTAGATTTCTGGCAGAAAATTGTTTATGACTGATAGACGTTAAATACTTGATATGATTTTACTCCTGCTGACAGTTGTTCCATTGGCAGGTTATTTTTTATATTAACTTACATTTTATATTAAATTCCATACAATAAATTAACATGTCAGAATACTGGAAACAATTCTTACAACAGGTCAATATGCAGCTGGATTTACGCAAGGGATTTTTAAACATTGTTGTTCGTTTGATCTGCGTTTCTAACATCTTCGGCCAAGAAACTGCTGGCTCGTTTAAAAATCCCACTCCAAGATGTCCAGAAAATGCAGGACTTGGCTTACCTGTTTTACATGGTATTTTATGTAACAAGAGCAATGAAGTATCTGTCTCATTGGTGAACATATGGGACTTGATGTTTTCTCTCACTTCTGTGAGGACATGGGCAAAGGATTACATTTCTTCTTGTGCTTCAAGCAACAGCATTTGGCTGATATAATAAATTTTGACAAGGATTTGTGGTACTTAGAGAATTCAGAATGGATCGTTCTTTAGCATAACTGATGCTTAATAAGTATAATTAAAAAGGAATAGTGATAATAGTATTTGTTTAGTCATCAAAGTTCATATAAATGAAAAGTAAAACTCCCCAAGCACAGCTTAAACCATAGAACTATAGAAAGATTAGTGAGTTAGTTCTGGTGGTGCTAAAAATAAGCTAAGAGCCCAGGCAAGAATTGAGGACCCTCAAAAGGTATGTATACTAAAAAATATTCTGTTTTTCGATTTCCGGATCTTGGGAAGACCCCGAGGATCTGAAAATCCAAAAACCAGAACGAATTTTCGATAATTTTCGAATGTGCGAAGCTATTTTCGAAAATGATAAAAAACAGCCTCAAATGTTCGAAAATTCTCAAAAATACGATCGGAGACCATTTTCGAGTTTCCAATCATATTATTGAACGATTGGGGCTATTTTCGAAAATTATCGAAAATAGCTCCGTACATTTGAAAATTATTAAAAATTTGTTCCGAAGTCCTGAAATCCGGACGATCCATCCAGATTCGGACGGATCATTTTGGTTTCGGAACTGATCAGTTTTGTGTTGGATCCGGGTTCGTGTCGGACCCAGATCCCATCTTTAATCTTAATCTATAATTTAACGCATGTAAGCAGCACTTACTCTAAGGTGTGTATTGATGCATGCCTTTAATACAGTACTGGGCAGATTTAACCAGAGACGCAGAGCTGTTTTCTGCAATTAAAGTCAGTTAGTGTGACTTTTACCCCTTTCTTGCACAGGCTATTTGGGTATCGCAGAAGACACAGCAGCTAATAGCTAGCATCAAAATCACGCAGTGAGTAACTGCAATTGCGGCTCTGGGAAAATCTCCCTTTACTTGAAGTCTATAGAGAAAGAAAAAATATTATTTATTGTGTGCTCAATATTTTGGTGCTTCACAAAGCACCTTCATCAGGTGTTTTCTCTTGCTCAGTTTACCATCTCCCTCTCTTAAACATCTCCTCCTTTCCTCTGACCTGACTTATTTAAACTGAGCATGTCATCAATATCTTTCAGCAATGAGAGAAGGAATTCACCACCCTGCAATTACACCCTTCTAGTTACAGCAAAATCCATTAGAGCAGGAAAAAATGTGTGTAAAAGTGAGAAGGTTAAACTAATCCTTTTACTTATAATGGCATTGATGTAATTATGTGATTAATTTTCAACTGCCTTTTACTCTTTCCCAAGTGTAAAGCTCAAACACGTATGAGACTTAAGGTGCCCATATTCGCAAAAAGAATGGGCCAGACAGGAAAATCAAAAGAAGGTCGAAAGGTTCAGAATAAACTAGAGATGTGTGAAACTCACCAGTTTCGTTTCGTTTTCGGATTCCCGGATTCTGGGAAAATCTCGAAGATACAAAATTTTGAAAATGTAACAAATTTGATTATTATCAAATGTTCAAGGCTATTTCGATAATCCTCGAACATTCAATAATTATAGAAAATAGGCTCCAAAGTGCCAAATTCCAGACTATCCATCCAAATTCGGACAGATCATTCAGATTTCGGAACCGAGGGGTTCCATGTCGGATCCGGGTCCCATCTCTTGTATAAACCACTTTCAGAAAAATAGAGTGTTTAGACATTAAATAGATTAGCCGTTTGTCTACAATGTCTGTGTATGTTGGTCTGTGTATGTTGGCCATTCAAATCTAGTGCAACCACTTGGGTTATTTACGTGTGGCAATTAATTACCAATCATACTGTACAGTCAAGTCATTATTTAATGGCCATGGTCAAACATAACTGTGCAGTTGTAAAGACCACAGCAGTCATATATGGGGATACCACTTTTAAACTTTTTAATTGTAAAATACAAGTCTGTGCAGTATTCTAGAATAGCATTAACGATGCAGTGTTGCTATTTAACACTTTTATTTGGTACCCAGTTTTTTCGGTAGATCAGTTTTGGTACCCAGCATAGCTATTGAAGAGTTACTAGAATTAGAGTTTAGTCTTTACGATAGCTTTCTTAGGGCCTCATTTTCGCAATTGCTTTAGCAATATTATTTGCTGGTGTTAAAATCTTGCCCTAAATGTTGTACAAACTTAATATTAACCAGCGCTAACTCTATGTTACATAGAGTTTGTCACACTAACTGATATTAAATTGGTTAGTGCAACTTTAACTCCGGAAAAGAGACCAGTAAATCTGGCTGTTAGTCTTTAAAAGTCTAGTAGGGTAATCCATTTACTTGTCATTCTATCTGAATTGCATCTGTGGATCTAATAGAATTGTCAGGATCCCACATCCATTTCCACGATCTGTCACCTAAAACACGAGAGTAGACTTTTATTAAAATATAATGATATTCAAATTGCTTGTAGAATGGGAACATGCAACACCAGAATAATTATCCTTATGGTGCAGGTTCTGATGATTAAGGAAAATAAGAAAGAGATTTCTCAGGCCTCTATTACTATCACTGCATTTATTAAACTGATAGCCTGTTTTGTAAATGATGCTTGGGTGGATTTGGTATATACATGCTAATCCATTTTAACACGCCATTACTACATTTCTACTGACTAAGTTACTTTTTAAAGTACAGCATTGAAGTGAGAACATGATAAATTCATACCGCATTTTCACAGTTTTCCTGACTCTGATTTAATCCTAACCTTGCATGTAATTTATACTTTAAATGCTATTTAAATGTTGTCAGGCACTAAATTAAGACAACACGCATTACCAACTTCTCATCAATAATCATTTTAGTGAAGCCAGTCTAAATTTATATATTCATTTTGCTAAATTATTATCAATGATACATTCCCTAGTTTAAAAAAAATATTCTCAGGTCTGGTACAAAGGTATTTATCAGTATACCAGAGAATAATCAACACAGGTTTTTTTTTTAGTGGAAATGTTAAAGTTTGCATTAAAATTAGCAGTCTGATGGGGACTAAAATCCTTAACATCTGTGTAAACCTTTCAGTTTTGTCCAACCATGTGAGTCAACACATAGGCAGTGATAGACTAGAAATGATGCAGATGTCAGTAGATAGGCCTCATTTCATTAAAGAATACTGCATGTTACGTCTGGATCTAAGTAACCCTTTTAAACCTACATTGTTATTTCGGATTAAATGCTCTCTTTGCCTCATTTTGAATGAAGTTCTCTAAAATACTCTTAAATTCTGAACATTTCTATTGAAATTTGAATGTATCCATATGTTATATGCAATGCACAAATCCCATTTTTGCAGTGCAGGTCTTTCTTAAATAAGGATCAGATTTCACTTACTGTTTCCCAAAATGCTGAATGGATGTAGAAATTTCCAAGTTATTTTGCAGTGAAATCACCAGAGAATCTTGGTTTCTTCCTGTGGCAAAACTTATGAAATCTATAAACTGTATAACGGATTGACCCACCAGGACCACTCAGACGGGCTGCACAAAGCTGAAATAGTTTGGTCCATCTTCCAGCCATTTTTAGTGACCTGGCTTATGACTACTTGGGTAATACATGGTATATGGTATATCTTGGGGGAATATACTTCAATCAATCGATCAAATTTTAGATTTTTACTGGGTTACTGTAGTAATGTTACAAATGATTGATTGCTGCAGATTATACTAAAGATTCTTCTAAAGTGACTTAAAAAACCCAGACCCTCACAGTGGCCTTAACTTCCAGGTAATTTGTCAAAACCACAATATACAATGGCTGATGGTTGTTACTGATGCTGCCTACTCTAGTAGAGTAGAGGAACAGAGGGGGTTTAAACCTGCTGGTGATGGAATAAAAGTTTAGGAGCATCTTTGCATCTCCATTTTTGTTGGAGATGCCCTTTATTAGCATGGGCAACTTTTTTTGCATCAGGCCCACTGTGTTTTATTTTGTAGATGATGTTTTGCTCATTGGTACAAATTGCAGTATATTGGGGAGTTTTCTAAGAGCCACAGCGCTTTATTTCCATTTTATAGTGATGGTTACCCAATTTCCAAGGGTTAACGTCACTTTAAAAAAGGAGAAGCGAGCGGTGGCTGATTAGGTTTCAGAAAGTCACCCATCAATCACTGCCAGCGATTCAGTATTGCTCTTGTACACTGAAATATTTCTGCACTCCCCTATAGTGTATATACTCATAGTGTACATTTAAATAAAATGGCTATTTAGCTTCCAGTACTATTTCACCACAACGTCAATCACATATTGCTTTAATATTTTTTGGAACTACTGTGTATTATTATATTTACCCTCCCACCTTGCAGCTACTGAAAATGTTGTGGGGGAAAATCTGTACATATTACCTGTATGCATTTTAACGCATTGGAGCAAGTGACAAGATTTGATTTATATCTTTTGTTAAGATGTGTTTCTTTATTTAAAAAAGGGCATCACTTAACCTATTCGCATATTGCTATTCCCCCATTAAATGAACTTATAAAATAGAGGTCAGCGGTTGAACCATCTGGCCACTAAATAAAACCGCTCACATATAATATTTCAGCTCTTACCTTGAGGAAGAATGAGGAAATAACTTAGATCTCTGGGGTCAACAACTGACATCGATTATTCACATGAAAGTCATAGTTTAATATAGATGGTCTTGTCTACCATAGTCAAAATATTAGAATTCTTTGCACAAAAAAGGCTGAAATCCAATTATAGTGTCCTTGAACTTGCTTAACATAATTAGGTGTAAAAATATTCTCTTCTTAAAGACTCTTCACTTATTTTCATTTCTAATTTGAAATGAAAATGACCTTAGAACTACCCAGGAGGTGACATCTGTGGTCCTTAGAAAACCTTTATGAGCAATACCCTTGCTGCTTATTAGTTCCTCTTTACAGCGCTACAATTCAAGAGATGACTAGCGCATAAATTTGGATAGTGACTGCTGCTAAAATATTTTATGCTGCATTGGAAAATATGCAGAAAGTCTAATGATTTTACATTACCTGCATTTCCCTAAAGAACATTTTGATCAGAAGACATAGATATTTTCTAGTTAAAGTCTTCTACTGTTGGAAGATACTTTAGGGTAGCAGAGTGGAGAAAGTTTAAGGGATAAATAAAAGATCAAATCAGATTTACCTGTATGTCTTAAAAAATTAAAATTGTTTTAACCAGGTGCTGAAAATTGACCAGACTGACTGATGCAGCAGTTTTAATTGATATATACAGTTTTAATACCAATTTCATCTATAGAAAGGTACAACAATCAGAAATTTTCAAATATAGAATCCATGCAGGGCAATATGTGTTGATCCCATAGGGACCTGAAGTAAGGCTGCTGAGATTGCCTTCTTGTTGTCATTAAACTTTTTCACATCTTCTGATGCTGACAGCTCTGGCCAAGAATCATTTTAACAAGCAAGACGTACTTTCTATTCAGTAATCTTTGAGGGCTACAGTTGTACATATATTTATAAAACCACTTTATATGAGGTATACATTGAGTAGTTATGGTATTTCAAGCTCTCATTTTTGAGCAGATCCAGCTGAAAGAATAAAGAGAGTATTTGGATTTTATAGGGAGGGGATTTTTTCTATTTAATTTTTAGGACATGGTTTGTCAAACCTATTTATCTGATGGTAAGCCACGTAGGGTACAATTGTCAACTGGAAGATCATATAAAATATTTGAAATTACTGAGATTATATATTATTAAACTGGTGAACTGCTGTCGTCATTAATATTTACACATTTTGGTGACATTCAGGGTAAAGTTTACTTGAATAGTGTTATTTTTATCATTTAATTATTCTCTAAGAAACAAATTGAATTCAAGTGAAAATTTGAAACAGAAACTCTTAAAGGGCATGTCCACTCTAAAAATTAACATTTAATATAAGGTACCCCCTGCCCAAACCCAAACGCCCTGTTATTTAAAAAACAAATCTAATTCATACTTACAGCCCTTCACTTCCGTGGCACTCTCCTCTCAGCTCCCTGTTTGCAGAAAGACCAGCAGCAGGATTTGTGATTGCCAGCCAATCGCAGATGCGGCTGCTGGCAATGGAGATGCTGTGGGAGAGAAGGGCTGTAAGTATGATTTGGTTAGTTTTTTTTTAATAACTAACATAGCATTTGGGTCTGGGCAGGGGGGTTACCTTATATTAAAAGGATTTCACTCTACAATATCGGGTGGGTGAGAATGGATCTGGATGGTGGGAGGGTGGGGCTTCCCTGCGCATATCGTAAACAACTAAGAGGACAGATCAGAGGCAGAAACCCTTTGGACAGGAAGACAGCTCCTACTCTTCAGTTTCCTGGAGTTTCCAGGGATGTAAGGTAAGAATTTTTTAAACTTCACTGTGGGGCCTGTAGTGGGTTACATTTTAGTTTGGGGTGAACATGCCCTTTAATATTTTTCTTTTACTTAATAATAATAAAAATGTTAAAATATAGATTTAATAGTAATTTTTGGCAACTGTATAAGAAGCATGTCTGTATTACTATTTATTTTTCTCTTTCTTCCATTGCTATTTTATACGGCGCTGTCTTTTGGCAGCTTCACACAATCCCTAGTAAGAAGGATAGACATGGGGTGTCAAATGCTATCAAAATGACAACAGATCGCAGGAAAATGAATATTGTATTACATGGCAAAGTAATTTGTTGAGGGATCGGACTGGCTCCTTCAGCAACTCTTACAGTGTCCTCCCAGATGTCCCTTAGATAGCATGCAGGGAAAATGTAAAATTAAGCAGTCTGATTTACAATGAAATGAAACGATTCTCCGCAGAATAAATCAAATACCTGCACCTCACCCGTGAAGGGCAATTTTCTGTCTTTCAGTCACGAAAAAAACAGCCTTCAGTGAGTTATTATAAGTTTTCATGCTTGCAGTGTAAGCCTTCCCCATCTTTCTTTTTAATGTGTTTGTGGCAACAAGAATCATCTTTTTAATAACTGGTTGTGTTTTAGAATAATCTTAAATAAACAAATTCAGCATGATTGGAAAGCTAATTTGCCCTTTATTACATTAATGAGTCATTCCTTATTTGGAAACATGGGTTGTCGTTATTTTAATTATTACCTGAGTAAATTTGGGGATTTGCGAAATCACAAAACAATTAAAATAGGTCTCCGGTTTAAGTTTAATATAGCAAAGTTTCCCCAGTGTTTTACTGAAATGAATGTAACCAGTTTGACAAACAAGATTGCGAGGCTGAAATAGTCTTGCAGATTGTGGGGATTTGTTTTTTTTGCCTTCATTGTAGACAAAGAAAGAAAAATCAGGATATGCGCCATGTGTGTGTTTATTTAAAGAGCTCTAACAAATCAGACAATTTGCAACATACATTTCTAATACTGACAATGAAGTAAGTAATAATAATAATAGCAGCGCAGTTGGGTTTGAATCCTGTTTGGACACACCTTAATGGAGTTTGTATGTTCTCCCTGTGGTGGTTAATCTGGTTTCCCCTGCAACCATAAAAATATTCAGGTTGAATGTGTAAAATGAAGTGCTTATATTGTAAGCTCTTAGGGCAGGGCCAGATGTGAATGTATTTTATAGCACTACTAGTTAAACTGCAATAGTTAGAAATCTGAAAGATGTAAGTGTAACCTAAAATGCTGCCCTTAGATCTGTTACCTCTCTTTCTGCTTCCTGGTTCTTCTAGTTAGCAGCTGTCAGTTATCTATGTAACAGATGATATCACAGCCAATGACTAAATGTTATTCCACTAGCTTTCTCCTCTGAGCATGTAAAGGCTTGTACAAAAGCTAGAAGAGCTTTAAAGGACAACTAAAGCCACAGAACAACACTGAACCAGAAGGCAGAACACCTTGATATAAAGCCAGTAATCAGTGTCTTACCTCTCATTTTGATATGGGTGCTGGGAAATTTCCCTAAATAATATATGGTTTGTGCTTAATATCACAGCATTCTAATATCACACAGTCTGGTCAACGACCATTATGTTCTGCCCATGCTCAGTCTTTAGCTATGGCAGAAACTTGTTACAGTTGGTCACACCCATTAATAATCTCTATCCAATCCTTTTACAGGACAGATAAAGCAAGGAAGCATGTGACTGAGGCAGGAGGTGTGGTCTGACACTGCACATACACACAGATACTTCATCCAGTTCTTAACAGGCTTACATTTATTTTAATGCAATTTACTGAAGTCATATTATATAGCTTATTGGTGTTTTTAGGGGGGTTGTTTTCAGATTCTGGAGTATAAAAAATGGATTTAGTTCTCCTTTAAGAACTACTATACACTAACCCCAGATCCTCGTGTTTCTCCCTTTAAAAGAACCCAGGATGAGAATCTACCCATACTTTGCAGCATTCAGAGTTCCAAAGGAAGGCTGAAGGAAGATACCTCACACCCTCACACAGTGTGCAGGAATACTCCTCTTTAAAGCTAAAAGTTAGGATATATACTAGGGTATACAGAATAAAGCAGTTATGTGTGTGATCAGCTTATTTAGTATAGTATAGTATAGTAGAGTATAGTATAGTATTTGAGGTTAAATAAAGACATATGTTCAACCTACTCAGCAATACCCATATTTCCTGCCAAACTGTTGATCCACAGGAAGGCAAAGAAAAAAAACCAAGGTAAAGCTATGTATAATAATGACTTACCGCTGTAATAAAAATATCTCAGTTGAAAATTTAGATTTTTTAATTATTTTTTTTTAGAAAAGCGAAATCCCTATGCAAATTACAAATGCAAATTGGCTATCTTAAATAACCGCACACCATAATTCACTGGATAGTATAATGTGCAATAAGTGTACTATGGCAGTCTATTTTAAAACATTAGCTATTCAACAAACCTATGTTAACTCAAGTTAAATGAACTGGAACTTAATTATTCATAAAGCTAACCCTTTGGCTACAGCAAGGGTCAGTCATTTCTATTTAATTTTAAATCACACTTCTAATGGAAGTGCAGCCTCTCAGAATATGGTTTTGATATCCTGTATATACAATCAACCAATATTTTTTCCTATTGGACCAAATTATTTATTTTTTTTGCATATGACTGCAATCATAACGTCTATGGCCACCCTATAGTCCTGAAGCCTAAACTTCATAGTCTTGATTAGCCTAAACAAAAACAGACTTAAAGGGGAACTGTCGTTTTAGAATAAATTAGGGTTGAATTAAAAACTGCAGCCGTAAAACCTTTAAATATAGTCGTGTAACAGGCAGTCTGCTCTACCTGCAAGGATAGCCCTGTCCCCACAACTTTTTAAAAGCTATTTTCAAACCTTGTATTTGCCTTCTGCCTCTGCAAACCTTAGGCTTTTTGTCTGTACAAATAATGTTTTAGAGCTGGCGTTGATGACATCACTTCTCTTTCCCAGAAGTACTACTGGAAGTGATAACATAAATTGTATAACTTTTCACTGGCTGCACCTAAAGATGTGTCCCAGGGCTTATTTTAAATGTATTTTGCTGATTAATTCCCACTTACTTGCACTACTGTTACAGTAGCGATTTTGACAGCAATGCTTCCTGGGGAAGAATAGACAAACTGAATCGGTAAAACCTGGATACATAAATTAACCCTCTAGGTAAAAGGTTTATAAAGAACTGCAGTGATGTCACTTATTTTGGCTGTATCTTGTGACCCAGATGGCGATACACCATTTGATTTAAAGGAAAACTAATTTAATTGATATAAAAGCAGTAATCTGTGTCTCACCTTTAATTTTGATGTGGGTGCTGGAAAATTAACCTTTGGGGTTTGTGTTTTATTTTCCAACATTCCACATTGTGACCATTGTATTGCACATGCCCAGTTCTAAACTGCTGCAGGAACTTGCTACAGCTGGTCACACTGATTAGTAGTCTCTATCCAATCCTGTTACAATCCATATTAGGCAGGGGAACATGTGATTGTAGTTAAGAGATGTGGCCAGACAATGCATATGCACACAGTCATCTTATCTAGTTCTACAGGATATTGCATTTAATTAAATGCCATATTCTACCTACTTTAATCCAGAGTAAGCCAAGTAATTTAATACCTTTGATTGACTGTAATAAAGAAATATTAAAACCCAATTTAGAGGTAGTTAAAGGAGAACTAAACCTACATTTTTTTAAAACCTAATGTGACAGTTTATCTCCCCAGAACACCTATACATTGCAAGATTCTTCTCTAGTAAGTTGCATTTAGTACATGTGAGAAATAGATTCTGTAAATAAGATGTTGTTGGCAGTACAACCCACAGCCCACAAAGTCATCAAAAACCACACCGCCTGACCCCAGTATTCACTGTCTCTATGCACAGTGTTTTCTATATGCCAATATGGAAGTTCCTTTTTTATTATTTTTCTCTAGCAAAAGATAAAGCTTCTAAATGTACCTGGGTTTTCAGCTTATTCAGTGGTGGCTCATCTTGTAAGATGCCAGGTTTAGACACATACAGTTCAGAAGGTCACAAGTTTGAATCCTCGACTTACCTTTAATTTTTGTTTCCATTATGTTCCTAGTATAATATTCTACATGTACCAATGGTTCACATAGTATCTCTCTTAGCCTAGAGGTAAGAGCTCTGCTTTTAGCAAGACAGAGCAAATGTACAAGTTACAGGTTCTATTTTTGCTGAAATGTTAGTATTCTGTTTCTTATATCCATGCTATCTATGAAATACACTTTTCTTTTCTTTTTGTATAAAGAGTAAAGGATTATATTATTGTTAGGACAGGAGCATTGAATGTTTTTGAAAACAAAAAACTGAAATCCCTGTTCTGTGTCAGGGAGAGGGAGGATCTCTGTGCTATAATGTGATTGGCTGTCAGCTTCTAGGAAGCAAGGCTGCAACTTCCTTGTTTTGATCTGTTGAGCTCTACAGAGTATGTGCCTGTAAGCAGACACTTAGCTGGGGTTTGTGGGAGCTGACCCCTAGTACTCACCGGTAAAGATGTAATGTGGTTTCTAATAGAAGCCAGTTTCAAATCAAATCTAAGGGTTTCGAAGTCCCGCCAAAACTTTCGGAACTCCCGAATTTCACGGAACCCGGATTTTTAGAATTTTCGTTTTTTATCAAAAGTAGGCGATTTTCGAAAGTGTAGATGATTTTCAAAAATCAAAACTCAAATTTTCGAACTTTAGAAATTTTGGAAAATTCGAAAACGGAACAAAACTCAACAGTTTTGAACATCTCTATTCATAAATAACCCAATGGCCACAGCAAAGAGAGAGGTGAGACACAGCTTGTTGTATGTTTGTGAATGTGCTCTGTGTATTGGGACAATGTTGTCTGGAGACTTTAGTTTAGGTTTTCTATTATGTCAGGACTTCAAGACGGGTGTGGTACATTTTTCCTATAGATCTCAGTGCTTTATTATCACCCCTGCTCCATAAATGTAGATGAATAGGCTAAAGGGACACTAAAGGGGAAAAATGCCTTTGTTGTATTTTTAGATCTGCCAGGAATTTGATCTCTTTCTTCTCCCAATGCTCCCTTGCACTCCTTTTCTCTTTGTGCTCCCAGAATCTGTGACTCAGCTAGAGTCGGGAGCATGTGCAGTGGAGATAAGCTGTGAAGTGAGTAGTGAGCTACAACTTTCATATGCTATTGGCTATAAGCTATAGTGAAAAGACACTGCCTTGCAATGGGAAGAGAAACAGCTTTTGTCGCTGTTGTCACTACTTTATTTGAATCCTAAGATTTTATTTTAGCTGTAGGAGTTTAAAGGTGTGTGTGTGTGTGTGTGTGCATGTGTGTGTGTGTTTTTGTGTGTCTGTGTGTTTTATGGTTTGAGGTTGATTTTTTGTGACAGAGGAATAGGCTGTTCTCTCATAAATAGTATAATGTTTTAATCATAGTTGTGTGACAGTTCTTTGCTGCCTGGCTGTGCTCTGACCCACTGCATAAGTAAAACTTTAAGAGCTAAAAAGGAGGGAAAGGAGAGTCAGCAAAGACAATAAATCATTATTGCTGTGTGATTAACTTACAAACCCTTTATGTTTTTAAGGGCTCTAGCAGACCTATTGGCTGTGTTGTATTAAGATAATATATCCTATTTAATAAAACCCTAAGTGTGCGCCCCTGTGTCCGTGTGTGTGTGTCACTGCAGTTCCTATGGACTCACCACTAGAGGGAGAGTCTCTGCAGTTCCTATTGACTCACCACTAGAGGGAAAGTCTCTGCAGTTCCTATTTACTCACCACTAGAGGGAGAATTTCTGCATTTCCTATTGACTCACCACTAGAGGGAGAGTCTCTGCATTTCCTATTGACTCACCACTAGAGGGACAGTGTCTGCAGTTCCTATTGACTCACCACTAGAGGGAGAAACACAGGAAACACACGGAGGGAGAACAGCAATTAAACAGACTGCAGGTAAGGTTGCTTGGGACAGGGGCCCCTGGATTTGGGACAGAAGGGGTCTCCTGGATTTGGGACAGAGTGGGGCCTTGGATTTGGTACAGAGGGGGAGCCCTGGATTTGGGACAGAGGGGGGGTTAAATTTGGGACAGAGGGGGGCATCTGGATTTTGGACAGAGGGGGCCCCTGGCCTTGGACAGAGGGGGGACTCTGGCCTTGGGACACTAAGAGGGTACTCTGGCCTTGGGACATGGAGAAGGACTAGGGCCTTGGGACACTTAGGGGGCGCTCTGTGCTTCTAGTGCCCGTTATTGTATCGTGCTTAATGTCTACTAAAGTAACAAATATATATCATAAAATTATTGGTGTGCTATCACAATACCTATTCCATGGAATAATCATTTATTTAGCACTATATTCCTAGTTTTAAAATGTCTAATTGTATTTAGGGTCAATGAACACAGTCCCCTTTCTAAGAGGTTTTATAAGTGCATTTGAGAAATCTAATTGCATTCACTTGGATCTGTTCCAGAGGCCATTTCTCCTTCTGTTAGGAGTAAATACCATGTAAAGAAAAATACAGAATAATTTATTAAAATAAACATGAAATAGTGATTTGTATCCTGTAATGTCGCTATATTAAGTAATTAAAAAAGAAAAGCAATATTGCACGGCCAAAAAATGTATCTTTTTTTGTCAAGTTGTTTTTTGTGACATTTTTTGTCCAAACAGGAAATTGTTGTAGTGCCAGCAGGTACTGGATAATGTTTACTTTGATTTACTTTATTATGAGTTTTACAGTATCTGTATTCAGTACCTATGCCAGTTCGTGATTGGACTATTGTTTTAGATTTATCATTTTCCTCCTAACCGCTGACAAGTACAATCTAAATATTGGTGTTATTTCAGCAAGAAAGATAAGCAATGCAAATCAGTGATAAAAGCATCAGCAGGATTCATTTATGACCCCCTGCTAGCAGGTTCTATACCTTAGCAGATAATTTATATTAAATAACAATGACTAAAAAGTGAGGTCTCACTAGGGAACAAGATTTGTAACTTGCAAAATGAAGAATAATTTTATAATAATTTATTTGCACAAATGATAGTTTTATTGACCTTGATTATGTATTTTATTCACATATGTGGACAAAACTGTGTATCTGTTTTGTTAATAGAAATGCAACCATGGCACAAACTGTGTGTTAAAATATCAGAATAGAATAGATTTGTTTACATAGGAATTATAGTCCTAGGTAGTTGTATGGAAGCAAGTTTTGGAGAAAGTAGTATTAAGTGATTTAACTTTGAAACTTGCTAATCAGTAAGGTAATTCTAACTGTCACATGCACATTGGGCAAAATTTGCATGTGAAGAAAGCCTCACTATAAATACCATTTTTGGACCACCTAATTAAGAAGTATAAAGGGGAACTGCAGACTGAGGTCTATAGAAAGCCCACAGCGGGAAATGCTCTGTTAAGAGCACAGAGCATGCACCCACCTAATCTTCTTAGCGGAATACCCACAGGCCAATACCTTCGTTTACGTCGTAATTGCACAAATATGGCTGATTTTGTAAATTCAGCAAAAGATTTAAGAACTAGATTCCTAGAAAGGGGTTACCCCGGTAAATGGTTAAACAAAGCTTATAAGAGGGCTAAATATAGCAATCGTACAGCATTGTTATTTAATAATAAACCATGTACAGAACAACATAATAATACAATTCACCATATTACTCAATATAATAAGGATTGGACATGGATGACCAAAACCTTGAATAAATACTGGTACATTCTGCTTTCAGATAAAGCCCTTGCAGAGGTCTTACCAAGTAAAGCACTTCTTACAGCTAGACGAGCACCAACAATCGGACAAAAAGTGAATATCGGCAGGCTATACCCCAGAATTGGTTAAATAAAGGGAAATTAATGGGATCTTTTAAATGTGGGCAATGCAAGGCATGCCAATATATGTGCAAAAAGAAACAAGATTTTATATATGGAATACATAATAAAAACCATGTAATTAAAAATGTTATTAATTGTAAGACCATGGGTGTTATATATGTGGTGGAGTGTACATGCTCTAAAAGATATATTGGCAAAACAATTAGGGCACATGGGCACAGCTGGGCACAAGGGTGTTGGAACACGTTAGAAATATCCTGAATAAGGAAGAAATAAGTTCCGTAGCAAGGCATTTTGCGCAATGCCACAATAGTGATCCGGAGGGATTGCTATGTTGGGGTATTGAAAAAGTAGACAAACCAATTAGGGGGGGAAATTGGGATAAACTTATAACTCAAAAATAGGCAAGGAGAATTTATGAAGCCAATACAGTAGCCCCTGGTGGCTTAAATGAGGAATTGGTTTACCATTGCTTCTTATAACATCTGACATTAGTTCTATTGCCTCCAGTATTATCTAAAAATGATTCCCCCCTGACATAAATATATAAATATGTCTATAGCTGTCTTGCTGAATTTCCCTTCATCTGTTGCACTTATATATGAATTTAATCTAAGTTACCCAATATGTATGAACATGTTTTATATTTCTATTTGAAAGCCATTCTCACAATCGAGTATTGTAATCTATTCTGAATCCTATATATACCATATGTCCCTTTGTGTTACTGATTGTAGCTATTTGGGTATGGAATATAGGAAACTTAAAAGTTTCCTTTACTAACTTTCCCTAGACAATTGTGTACACTGTGGAACTGATTGTAAGCAACACTGTTGCAACACACACCCCTTTTTGGGAACACACATTGTGGATTTAAAAGAACCAGAAGCATCATAATGGATGAGACGCGGAAGAAGGAAGGCGGGACTTCCAAAACGCGTGTAGGTCAGCGCAGGTTCTGTGTTTTCTCATGTATCAGTGAGCTGATGTTTAGAGACCTCAAGACCGGCTGGATGGTCGGACAGTGACAGGATCGGTGTAGCTAAGGTCGTAAGACATGCGGGAGGGACTAGCACTGTGTATTAGAAGAGCATTAATGTATGGGCGCAATTGAACTTATTCGGAGGCTTACTGCTGTGCATATATGTGTATGGGGCCATACTTGGAGTCGTACTTACCTGCTTATCTATGATCGACTAACTTTATGCTTATTTTTCTATCTATTTGCTGCTTTACCCTCTGATTAACCGCATATGTAACTACCTATTTATTGCATAGTGCTTACCCCGACCCAGGAGGAAGAGGGATGCGCGGAGGGGCACGTTTTGCATGTATATTTGGCTACTACTTATTGCTTCACAGTTATCTAACCTCTCAGCTTATCTGCACCGATTTATGGAGTATATGCTGGCCCTGCTTATACTGGGGAAGACCAGTTTATAGATGGTTGGGACGGAGGGAATATATTTATTGTTTATTAATGTTCAATAAAATAATGATTTTAGATGGATAAAAAATATACAGTATAAAGTCTTTAGAAATTCTTTTTTACTTAGGCATTATAGTTAACTTTGGGGAAAACACTTGACAATGCAATATATACTTTATATTTTTAAATGGTTAAGAATCTTAAAAAGTTGAGTTTTCAACATGTTTACCTTAATGCATTGTGCATTGACTTTCATTGTCCTTCTGTGTTATATTGTATTTGCTCACTGTAGCATATGCATGCTTTTTGTTCTAATGCAAACTGCTTTTAACATTCCATGAAATGGCTTTTTTCTAACAGAAACTGAAGTGCACACCAAATTGTCCTTCAATCAATTTATATCCAGCCAAATTGCATATATTGAAGAAAATAAATAGAAGTGGGGGGGGGATCATATTTCTTTATTAAATAAAAGTTATTTCCAATATCCCTTATTTATTCACTCTAAATCCCTGATTTGCAAATGTGAGTGGAAGATTGACTTTAAATTTCCAGAGATGATTAGCTGCCAGATCTAATCAAATTGAGAAGTAATTAGCAAATTAAAGCTTGATTAGGTCTTTGCTTGATTTACTGAAATTATAGTTTATGCAGTTTAAATGATGGGGGTGGGGATATCCTTGCACTTTTCGAGACTTGCACACTATTAACAACACAAAATTGTTTCATCAGGGTCTTTATTGGATGTGTACCAAGTTTGTTTTGCAAATCACTGTTATGAAAATGAACTTCATTTATGCTGTTAAATGATTATCCTTTTCTAGTAGAATACAGTTAAAACATTGTACGCTGATGGAGATGTAATGAAAATAAAGAAATGCTTTCAGTTTTGAAAATACAGATTGAGTCCTTTATGACATTCTAGCTCTCTAAATGTTTTACATAAAATCTCTTGCAAGTTATATTGGAACATCTGTATTAACCAGGTTATGGCTTCTACTGGTAATAGCAATTTAGGGCCTATTAAGGTAAACACATTTCAATATGGGAAGAATAAAAGGAGGACTAACAACTAATAATAAATTATGTCATGGGGATTTTTTTTTTTTTTAAACTTTAAAAAGCCTAATATGTTCCTGAAGCCAATTTAATTATTGATTCATCCTCTCTTTGGTTTTCTTTTTTGCACTTCATCTAGTAATATCCGTGTCTTCAAGTGTAAAAGTTTGACTCCAAATAAAAACTTGACCAGCATTAAGATGTTATCAGAAACAAAGGAGCACAGGAGGCAGAATAAGACCATTGCCTTAAATGGCATTCATTGTAAAACAAGGGGAGATGCAGTATCAGGAACCAATGCATCTTACCTGACCTCGTGCTATATTAGCAGCACAATACTTATCCAAACACTTTTTGTATTAGGTGCCGTCACTGTTAAGAATATAGCACAGGTCCAGTTAAAGAAGTAGAAAACCAATGCTAAACCAATCTTAAAAAAAACCTCTACAACATAAGCCTCTTACACTAAATGTATTTTTTCATGTGAAAGTTTTCCTCCCAGAACAATATCGTAAGATATTATCCCTGTAAGTTGCATTTATGTAGATATACAATGGGGATTCTGTAACTAAGAAGGGCCCATGTTGTTGGCAGTACATGTCTACCTTCATGTAGCCTTCAAATAGTCTTGTGAACATGTATACCAACTGACCACACCCCAGAATTCACTATCTCTATGCACAAGAGTATTTTCTGTAAAGATGTTCCTACATCAAAGTTTAAGCCCCTTATAAGACTTAAAAAGCTGCTGCTACCCTTCAGTTTGCTTGTGAAGGTTGTTGTTCATCCAGTTCATGGTATATCTGTTGTATTCAGCTAGATCAACTGGACTTAAAGTTGAGTTCCTGAAGAAGTTTTGCTAGTTCCCCCTCCCCCTCTGCTCCCTCCTGATTCTGCTTCCCAGTCCCCCATGTAAATCCCTTTATATGTAACATTCCCCTTGTCCCCCCCAGGCCCCAACCCGCCTATTTTATTTTATATTTGAAGTGACCCAAACTTTATCTCCTCCCCTCTTTCCTCGCGCCGCATGAACTCCCGGCAGCCGCTTTCCCCGTATTGGCTGCCCTCACCAATCACAGACCTACGGCCGTCCCGCCCTCTGCTTGTATTTTCTCGCAAGCAGAGGGCTGGCAGCGGGCGGAGGAACGAGGGGAGTAAGTAAAGTTTGGGGCATTTTCTAAAATAATAGAGCCCCCCAGTTGGGGCTGGGGGTACAGGGTGAATGACATATAAAAAAATTATTTCAAGGTGGCTAACCTTAACTCAGTACTCAGCTAGGTAGGTGAATTTCATTGTAAACTTCCGACACTTCAGTTTGTGGAAAAAAAAACGGAAATTTCAATGAAACCATGTATTCATGGAAAAAATTATTATATTATTAATATTATATTTTATTTTAAATTACCTCTGATTGGTTGCTGCAGATAATTAGTCAACATATTCCCAATTTATTCTTAATTTTAAAGTTTACATTGTGAAACGTAAGGAAATGTAACAATCATTTGCACACCCAGGGGCAGAACAAACGTTTTTGAATTTGACCATCCTCCTAAAGAGGTTAGATCTAGAGTGGATAAGTCTGTTTTTTTTTAAATGACCTGGTTTTCAGATTGGACCCCCGCTGGTTTTTTAAAAAAATTGTATAGATCACATTAAAATTTCAGAAATTTGATAGGTAAAAAAAAGATGAAAGAATTGGATTTGAAGCAGAGTTTTAGTTTTCTGTGGAATTCCAACAACATTATGCTGGAAACAGAGAACATTAATTCACTCTAGAAATCAATGTAAATTAGAGGAAAAATAAAATGAGACATTTGAATTCCTTAAAAATTATCATGCCATTTGTCCACTTTCTTTACTTTACTCTCCCTATAAACATTTCTACTTACAAACAAGAATTTTTGTTCGCCCCACCCACAGGCCTTTAAATTTATCATTTGAAATAGCGCAAGATTAATTTTAGCATTGCATAATATTTGAAGGCCCTTGATATCTGCTCAGCATATTTCTATAGTCAATGTGGTTATTCCACTGTAACATCACTTAATGGGAAATTATTCAGAACTACAGAGGGAAAAACTGACATTACTAAATCTTTCACACCTACCATACTTTTACTTGTGTCTGCAAACACAAAGGATCCAATAACAAAATCTAACTGCTTTCTCTAACTTTCTAAAAACCCCTTTCTTCCAAAGGCACTTATGAATACTGAGAATTAAATAATTAATCGGAGGACTGCTTTTTCTGCCAATCTGAATAGTAGCTGCTTCCATTTTCACGTTCAATTTTCAGCAGTTCGTGATCAAAATCACTCATCAGTCATGTAGTGCCATTTTATCCACTCTAAACAAACTGTATTTGCAATCTAAATGTTTCAAGTCAAATAAAGTAATACAATGGCAGCCAAATCCAACTAAAAGGCATTTGTGTTCCCATTTTATATTCAGTTAAATTCAAGACTGAATCCATCGTAAAAGGCCTGTACTCCTGTGCACAATTAGGAACATCATAAGTAAGATACTTTTGTTTTTAATTTCCTATTTTTAGAACGGTCTCACCACCAGTTGGTCAAGAAATTTTTATAAAGCAGGCTAATAACGTGCAACTCTTAATGAACAATTTTATCAGGAGGAAAAAATGCCTTTCACTGCAAACTGAGGATTGAGTGTCCTGGCAACCGAGACCTGATGGGTAATGTGTAATTTTCGTGTTTCTTTCTTTTTTTCTTCATTGAGTTTTTTAACAGTATCCAAAATCTCACACAATCTCAAGCCCAAAAAGAATTTCATTATTTGAATCCATATATCTTTTTAGAAGGGTGTGATTTGCCAGTCTCAATCTCCTGTTTCGGCAAAACCAAAAACTAAAAATTAAGTAAAGGGGAGGGGAAAATTGCCGAATTAGCAAAGTTTAGCTCTTGCCCTTCATTTTAGCAAAAAAAATTGATTGTTTAAAAAGGAAGAAAAGCTGTAATTTAGCTAATGTTTTTATTTTATATGAAAACCAATATTTATTAGTCTGCATTGGAATTTTATTTGGTGGACTTTAGTTTTCCCCTCTTTTACTATTTATCCAACGGACAAGGGGAAGCATCTTTTACATTGTTAGCAATAACCTTTTGCATACCAGACTTTTAAGTAAATGTAAAACTAAGCTAGGGAAATGTTATTAAGGCAAGGCAAAAACTTCCACATTACTTTTTTCTTGTCTGCACTCAATGCCTGGTGCAGTGAGTAGAGATGGCCATATTGCCGGGACCCGAATCCTGCTCCTGTTTATTAAATTTCCCTTCTGAATTTTCAAAAATTAAACTATTCAAGGAATATCTCTAGGACCCTGTGAAATGGTCCGGAACATGGTCACTGCTGTGGAAGAATAAGCAAAAACAGCACGAGGCTATCCGGTTTTTCCCACGGGCCTTTTATGCTAATATTTTAATGGAACGAATTTCGGGCATCCTCGAACATTCAAGAATTCTAGAATTCTGCTGTTTTTAATATTATTCCTTGCGGTTCAATCACTCCCATGGACTGATGTTCAAGGTCCCCGGGCTCAACCAGGAGACCGCCCCCCAGGTCCCAGGTCTTATAAGGACTTGGGCTTAAGGGGTTCCCGGCATCTTGAACCAGGACCCTCTCCTTGGTATGTGGCATTGTGGCCCTTGAAGGCCCTTGTGGCACTGACAGTACCTTTTGGGGCCTTAAGGGGGGGTCGGACGGGAGCCCTACCCCAGCACTAACAAGTGCCTGTGGCCCTCAGAAGGGCCATTGTGGACTACAAGTGTCCCCTCTGGGGCTTATAAAGGGGTCCCGCAGCTTGAACCAGGACCCCCCTCCTTGGCATGTAAAAAGTCATGTGGCCCTCGGAAGAGGGACCTAGTTGCACTGACAAGTGCCCTTTTGGGGCTAATGGAGTTCCCGCAGCTCAAACTGTTGGGCCCCCCTCTCGCCAACTATAAGTCTCGTTTCAGGTGCAGGACCCCTAAAGTCCCAAAAGACCCTTCCTAAGTCAACAATTGTCCAACCATGGATTTTAGCAGTTTCGCCCATCTTCTAGCAGTGAGTGGTTAACGCCTTATATTCGCCTTCCAGTTAAATTTTAAACATTTAATACTTTTTTTTTAAAATACATAAATAATCCAAAATAAATACAGAAAAACTAATGCAAGAATTTGCTCTTTCCTGGAAAAAAAACTAACGGTTCTCTCATTCAAAAATACCTGGAAAATTTGCTATACAAGGATTTGGTGGAAGCACGCCAATTCGGGTAACTTTACAACTACATTTAGCGGAAGTGCTACGATCGTCAAAACATTTATACAACTAGAAAGAATAATCAAATGCACATTCCTAGGCCCCATACAATAATATTATCTGCACACTGGCAGACTTTATAAACAAAGGGGATTTTGGTATCACCTTACGGTGATCACTTGCGATGAGATCATTCAATGTGGTTATAGACCCCAACATTCTCCTTTTGTGGGGAGGTCCTATGCCTTTAATATAAGCCTGGATGGATGGCCCTCTTCCCCCCCCCTCAATTTTTTAATAAAAGCCAAAGGGCTTGGGGGAATGAGAAGCCCTGTTATAGTATCCAGTGCACAACTTATGAGAAATGCAAAAAGTTTTGCAAATGGTAATTGAAAGTAAAAAAGGTTAGAGTTAGGACCTTCCAGACTGGGTTTTACCTTGACGTGGTTTGACGTGGTTTGACATTTAATGCTTTTGGGAATTCAATAAATGTAAAAATGCAGCTTTTGCATTTATATAAGTGGCTTACTTTGTTTCACAATTATATCATACTAGCGGAATTGTAATCTTTGATAGTCTGTGTTTAAATACTTGGACTACCCCCCCCCCCTAGAGTTATAGTTTTGTCTCCGATAGACTAAGTGTTTTGCAGTAGATACGGTTTGAACGGACCGAGACTCATGGGAATAAAGCCCGTTGAGGAGCTATCTCTGTTTAAAGCATGGACACCACCATAGACGACCTAGCCCGGAAGAGAGGGATAACCACCCCTGCGAATGGTACGTTGTATTTTGCTTTGTCCACGTAGGATTACGCACATAGAAGTGGTTTAGAGTGATAAGCACTCGTAGCGGTTTGGAATACAGCGAAATCCAAAAAATCCTGTGTGAACAGTGCACAGTGCGTAAAAGGAGCCCGGATGGAGAGATGACTGAACAGTGGTTTTATCAGTAGTGGGAGTCTTCACACGAGTGGAATATCAGAGTCACTTGATAAGTTACCTATTGGTTCCAATAAGTACTGTTATACAATAAAGCTCTGCAGCTTTCTTCCGCCCAGTTTCTTTCCTAGGCAGGTTACCCCCGAACCACCAGGGAGATGACGAGGAGGGTTTGACATGGATTGCCCTCCGCATCGATAAATCTTTACCTACTTTGCTTCAAATATCGACAGGCATTTAACACTACCTCACATGCTGCAACCTTTTCGTGGACATGTTTGTCATTTTTCTACTTAATAGGGTTGCTGGGATGCCCAGATGTCCCATACATGTATTTGGTATAGTAATTTGATTTGAATTTTATGTAAGGGCTTTTTAGATGTTTACATAAAGTTATGTTTTTATGTGGCACTTTGGAAGGTTTTTATATACACCTCTATTAGTTCACATGCACTGTATTATGACTTTATTTTATTTCCCTGCTCTATATCAATTAGAGTGCCTCCAGAATTTTTCTGGAGTTTAGTGGGTTTTTTTTTTTTCTTGGGTTTTCAGGTGTCTTTCTGATTACCCTATTTTTTGTATACCATGAACGTGGGTTGGATGGCTTTTTTTATCATGTGTCACAGTAATGTATTACTAAAACCCTTTGTTATACAGTATCCAGTGTGCAGATAATATGATATTGTATGGGGTCCTGGAATGTGCATTGGATTATCTTTCTAATGTTTGGAAACATTGCTATGTAATGAACACAACCAAATGCTGAATACTCGGGGTTACCAGAATTTTCAGACAAATAGCACATATCTATGATTTCGGAAGCGGTGCTCAATTTGTGCTATTTTATGGTTTAGAATAGTTTTTAAAACATATAGTCTTAATACATGTGCATTTAGCAGTGGATTTTAAAATTAGTAAAAACACAATACTTGAATGTTACAATTAAAAAAAAATTCCATACTGTATATACTGTAATATATTTCAATAATTCTCATGGATATGTCTGATAAACCTGTCTGAAAGTTCTCAAGCAATTGAAAAACTCAGTGCAACACTATTAAAAGCAAGAAGGAGAACATTAGTTTTTTATTTTTTATCAAGGATTGATATCTCATGGACATAAAATTATGGGTACAAATAGGAAATGCCATGCACTACAACCCTTATTGATCGAAACCTATTTTTCTGGAAGCAGTAAGAAGCGAGCAGAAACTATTTTGTATAAGTTGCATAAAGCACCTACTATCTAGTGCACGGAACTCAACTAAGAACTACCATGGCAGTGAAAAAGGCAGGCTATACACAGTCAAATTTATTATGTAAAAAAAATATCACCACTATCTACATAATATTCTTGTTTTATAGATGATTCCATTTAAAAATATTTGCGTAGAGTCGATATTTTATTTCCTGTTTTGCAACATCGAGAATGTATTTAATATGTTTCAAGTCACTGGATCTTTAGTCTATGGCTGCTCTTACTATTATGGTTGTTATCTCTGTTGACAGGTATTCCCAAGCTGGGTTTCTTATACTCTTGTGATTGGGTGCAATCTGAGTTACCGTTACAACTGTTCCTGCTGCTGTATACATGGTTTGCTTCTCTGATTAATTCCCCAGCTCGCTGCAGATTTTTTAGCTAGGGGCTTGGTCGGGAAATTTAAAACATCTTACACACATTACCCACCACCTTAATAATTAAAAGATATTTTTTACTAATTATTTGTGTTTGTAATTTAATACTGAAATTTTTTCGATCTGAACTGACATTTTATAAAATCTGCTGAATCCCATCACATTTTTTAAAAAAGTTCAAAACCTTTCATCAAAACTCAAAAATTTTCCAAAATCCAAGAAAACTCAAAATTTGCACTTCAATAAATCAATAACTTCTATCTGAATAATTGAAAAAAAAAAAAAAAATGAAACATGTGGAAAATGCTTTGTAATTTGAAATTACAATAAAACTTTAAAATTCCAATTGCACATTGGTTTCAAAATGACTTTTGTAACTCACTAAGTTCGTGGAAAACCTACAGTTTGCTTTACGCTTTATATTAAATAACTGATTTAAAAATGTGAGTAATTCCCTTGATAAAAAGGCACTCACATTTTTAATCAGCATAGATGCCAAACTATTGTCAGCAACCATGAATGCATTTATTTAACCATTAATATGAAATAATTAAAAACATGTAAATAGAATAATAACATTCTAGAGGCCTTCAAAGAGAAAACTGTGCTCATTTTAAAATGGCATTACTTACAGATACCCAGTTTGAAAAAATATCATAGCAAGTTAATAGCAATTACATCATATGTTTGCATCCATCGTTTATGACATACTTAAAAAACATATAATTAAATCTATAAAAACTGTGCTGAGCTTTTAATTTGCAATGTAATTTTGCTAGAATATATTGCTAAAGATTTGAGAGGATACATTAAATGTACTTTTACACTTATTTTAATAAATTTTGTCCGTGGACCATTGTTATGAAACGAGAGAGATTTAAATTATGATGGGTCTTAAGATGAGAAATTAGTAAGGGAATGATCACAAAAAACTTTTGAATTTGTCTGAATACTGGACTTCTGAGTTGGTTTATTACCAAGATAAAAACATCAGCCACATTGGTTCACACTAAGTTACTAGAGATGAACACAGCTCACAGGCCCAGATTTGTTTTATAAACCATAATTTCAATCAAATGCAGAACTTTTTGGTTTTTTGATGATAACGTTCTATTCAAATTTTATCAGCCCATTTCCACATTTCCCGAGATTAGAGATGGATCCGGTTCTGATCTCGGAACCCCTCGGTTCTGAAATCTGAACATTCCGTCCAAAACTTCTTCGATTTCAGGAATTCGAGGGATACTAAAGTACATCGTTTTTTCAGAACACCTAGAAAATAACCGCTGCTCCTTTTTTAATGTGGGGGCTGGGAAAATTTAACTTCTCTACCTGTTTTGTTTTTCCAGCATTCCATATACCACAGTGTGTCCGTGACCAATGTGTTCTTTGCACGTGCCCCCATTCCAAGATACAGCAGGAACTATTGACAGCAAGTCACGCCTATTCCATAGTCTCTAGCCATCCTGTTACATTACCAGGGAGCCTGTGATCTTAAGTAAATTACTGATTTAAGTAAAATTTAACAAGAGGGGATTAAATTTACTTTAATGCCATTACGGAGTGATCATTTACAGTTGATGCTATAGATTATGAATAAAAATACGTTGTTTTTTAGTATCTTTAGTACCTTTATCCATATAAAATTTTATTAGCTATTTGGTAATGAACTTATTTAGAATAGATTTGTAAATAAAATGTGTAAAATTGCCCAGAAATGCCTTTATAGAAATTGCCGCGGTTACTGCCGGTGTTGGTTACTTGTGACTTTTTTAAAAGTATAACACTTGTGGCCTTTTTAAAATGTTATCTTTCAGAGCAAACGTTGGGTGGTAAAAGCTGGAATCAGGGTAGCAAATCCGTTATGAATGACCATCAGCTTTATTCATTTGTGATAGTGAGTTGCAAAGCCATTGAGGAGGATTTGTATTAAATGGAAGCAGAAGTAACAATGTTTGTTTTTATTAAAACCTTTAGACCTTTTTACTCATTCATCAGAGTCAGTAGAGAATTGTATCATGTAGCCATTGAGTGAAATCAAAGACATCTTAATATAATTGTATAATAGTATACTGTATATTTACTGTTTTATTTTAACTACATGGGGCAATCAAAATGATAGCATAGGAATTTAATGTCGAAAGTCATTATAAATAAAAAATAGTGGTTTGCAAGATAGTCAGTAACATGCCTGAAGAAGTAGAAAGCTTGAATAATGTTTGAAACTGATGAAAAGCCTGTTATTTTTATGCTGACCGTGACCGCTCACACAATGTCAAACCGGTTTTATGAGAAAATCGAAAATGTTAGGCAGCAAAGTTTCTTCCACCATATCTCTTGCAGGTTTTTACGCACATCTGCGACAGAACTCGGGGCTCCAGTGGGAATCTCAGCATTCCCCAATCAGCTTTTCGGCCACATGTTTGCACGTGAGCTCTAGTGCTTGGCAGCTTTACATTTACACATCATTTTATGTTCGATCAAAGGTGTTTTTTCCTCTGTCTAATACCCTATTACTCCAAAGGAGTAGACTTTGCAGGGAAATTCGATTTTCAACTAACAGAGCACTGTATTATGCGTCTGCGCGCGCTGCGATTACCTAGCCGAGAACAAACGTGTTCAAATTAGTGTCCTGTGCAGGTTTCCAGTCTAATCACGGTCCATTTGTATATACAGCTATTGTTAAGCAATTCACTCAGCTTGATTTCATTAATTGCAATTTATTCATTTCAATTTATGCAGCTACACAGGTACACCCCACCCTTCGCAACCCCCTTACTAATAAAAAACATAACATCAGTCAACAACTACTACCGTCTGGCTTTGCCTTTTCTTCCTTACACATTGTTCTATAGACCGAGGGCCCACAACAACCCATCAGATGAGAGTGTTCAGCTGACATTGACTGGCGGGCGACACTGGACTTGTATATTTAACTGCATAATATAGTGGTCTCTTTAAAGGATATTCAATGGAAAAGTGGAACTACTACTTTATGCATTGATGAAGACCGGGATGTTAGGGAGCTATGCACACAACCATTAAACCCTCCATGTTCAATCCATTTCTGAGGAGGCCAGGAACCCAGTATTTACTTTTTGGGCATCCACCACACATCTGACATGTTAAATTCCCTACCTCTTCTGTTCCAGTTGACCTATAGCATGTATTTCGTTGACAGTTTGCCTGTTAGTTATAACCAGGAAGTGGTTGGGAATTGACGTGTGGCTGTGGTGTATACAAGAACAGGTGAATACTGAAGACTGAAGAACGGGAGTAAGGCTACGCTTCCTTAAAGCCCAGTCTTCAATCAATGCATTAAAGGAACAGTTCACTTTTCCAGTGAACTATTCCTTTAATGTTATTCTCAGGTGCTGAATTCATGTATTTAACATAGTATCCCAATGGCATTGTTTTTTTCCTGTAAAAAAATAAATATTTTTAAATTTGTTCTCTTATCTCAAAGAGTCTAGTCAGGAGTATCAAACATTTAAATGTTTCCATATTGACAATTACTAATAAAGGGCTTTAATTTTCCCCCAATAAATGTAGGTTAGTCTAGTTTGATTCATTGAATTTTCACATGGGGTCTCAGATTTATGAATTCTTTGCAGCGGACTTAGCTGTTTCCCGCAGTGCAGGAGACACAGACTTAAAGCGGGACCACCAGTGTTTTAACGCAGTAAACCCCTAATGGTGGGGACTGTTGCATTGCTGAAATGGCACCAGGTGGCTTCCCCCTGTCACCTGCCAGGAGCTGGAGAGACGACATCATCAAACAGAGCCAGGGATTTAGATCCAGAAGGGCAGTCAAATGGCAGCCATTGTTTAGACAGAAGGGCAGTCACACAACAGAACAGGGATTAGAGCCAGAAGGGTATACAAAAGAGTTTAATGGATCCAGATCCAAAAGGGAAGTCAACGGAGCCACAGCACTTCAGGGACCCAGAAGGGTAGTCAAAACAGGCCGGAAGGGATTTGGAGCCAGGGAATTTAGAGCCAAAGGGCTGTCAAACATGCAGAAAAAAACAGGGTTACAAGCCAAAAGGGGTAGACAAACAAGTAATGGATTCAGAGTCCAACAGGGAGTCAACGTGACACAGATTCAGACCCAGAAGGGTAGTCAAAAGAGCCAGGGATTTGGAGCCAGGGATTTAGAGCCAGAAGGGTGTTAAACGAGAAGGGATTAGCGCCAGAGGCATCAAACAGAGACAGGGATTTAGAGCCAGAAGGGCAGTAGTATCACAACAGAACATGGATTAAATAGCACAGAAAGGCAGTCAAATAGAGAAAGGGATTTAGAGCCAGATGGGCAGTCTAAATCTAGCTGCGACAGGTATTGGCGCCAGGAAGGTTAGTCAAAACGGAGCCAGCAATACACTTGAGACAGGCCTTGCGCTTTGAAACATGTTGTTATGGAAATAAGTTGCCATTGAGTGTAACATGTTATGTCCTGCGTGTAACCCACCTCCTTCTAATACTTATATTTGAAAAGATAATTTAACCTACTTCTTTTCCCACTGTATATAGTGTTAAAAAATCCTTACCTCCTCTTCCTGGTTCTTGTTACGGTCTGTCATGCAGGGGAGTTCCTCCACCCTCCAGGATTCTTTTTCCAACCAATCATTAAAAATCTTTTTTTGTAGCGAAGGTTGATCCCAGCCCACCCCCAAACTGCCTAGTTTTGTAAAACATGCCCCAGAAACCTACTTACGCGATCACATTTCCAGATAGCCGACAGTGGCGTCTGTGATTGGCTGACTCTCAGACCAATCACAGACAATTGCTGCTGGTCTGCCTGTACTGTTTTGCGACTCAGCAACCAGGGAGCAGAAAGCGAGGAAACAAACACTGGTAAGTCTGTTTCTGGAGCTTATTTTCCAAAACATAGTGGTTGGGGGTGCCGGGGTTGCTATGCTACAGGTTGGGAGTTGAGCCCTTTATGCTATTATGTTGTAATCTCACATTTAGTTGTACACTAGAAATAAGCCTTTATTGCCTTGCCCACAGGCAGGTTCCATAGGGCAAAGCTTCTTAGATGTCATGTTGATGGTCATTAGGAGGCTTTTAAATTTATAATGTTCCTCCTCATGTGTATGGTGATGTCTGTGTGGTGTATATTGGGTTGCTTGAATTAAGAGCTTTTTCCTTCATTTACAGTAAAATTATTTAAACATGTTTGACATTTGGAACCATAAATACAAAAAATTGTGATTCACATGAATAAACAAAATTAGTAATCTTATTTGTTATACAAGGAGGCAAAACTATTCAAGCCGCCAGTTAACCTTTATTGGGGCACAATGAATCCAAACATCTGATTTTTTGTTACTTCTAAGCCAAGTTACTATATGATGATACTGCATATCTTTTTACTAAAGAACAGACATAAAATAATACATAGGGTGACGTATAGAAAGCCGATATCGTCCCTTTTCCCCCTACTGAATGTATTGAGCGATAGTGGCTCGTATGCATTGCGAACGGGTTAACCTTTTCTGGAATCATTAACGTCGGCTGTTTTGCTGATTTAAGATTCAGTCTTAAAGCCCTCTGTGAGTTTCATTTGTTTGCGGCGATTGTCAACAGTCTTTTGGTGCAACCAAAACCATAAATTGGTTGTACTTAAAGCAGTCATTAACATTTGGTGGATTGCATTGCCTCTAAGGGGTTAAAAATTACATGGATTTAAGATGGAAAATAGCCAATATCGGCTTTCTGTACATGGCCTTTTAGTATCAGATATCATTTCATTTGTTAATCTATGTTAAACGAACTTATTAATAAACTCAATATTTCAGGCTACTTATTACTTATAAAAATAAGTCTTTTTGATGTGACAATGCTCTAGTTTTTATTTAGTTTACTAAACTAACAAAAATAGGAAGATCGCCTCCCAAGTACCCCTAAAAAGCACTCGCACACTTGACTATCCCAATGAATATAAAAACAGATTTATTGGCACAGAATAAATAAAACACCCCACACCATGAATGTATTAACCAACCTCTTACCCCCCTCTCATATATATATATAAGAACCTCGACTCGTGCTGGATATTCGGTAAAAAGTGAAATGTCACTTAAAGTATACAAGTTCAGAATGAAACTGATATTCTTATTAATTAGTTTTGTTTGTGTAAAGTCATCCAGCCAGACAAGCATCCATACAGATCTTAGGAATTTCTCCTATTAATTGCAGATTAGAACTGCTATAATGTTCCCCCCCCTTCCCTTATTCTCTCTTACTATTATCAAGCAGGAATGAGTATGCCCACTGGTTTATGAATAATATGCATGGTTATTATGGAAAAATGAAGCACCATGACTGATTTTATTCTCTCTCTTCCCATTGCTGGTTTATTTTATGTTTTTTTTTAAATCAGACCGTCAGGCTTATTTCCCCCGCCGCAGTGGAAAATTTTAGGAGTTAAACGCTAAATCGATTTATAGCTGTATGCATGAATTTAACAACTCGTTTTTGCTGACTGTGGAGATATTGCTTAAGGACCACCCACGCAGCTTGTGAAACCTATTTAAATTGTGCCTGCCCGGTTTTTTTTGCAAATTTCAAAGCAAGCAAATAGCAATGGGTAACGACAGGTTTTGCGATTTACCCAGAGCGGCATCCGGTATATTAAAGTGCCGCGAGGCAAGCGATTTGCTGCCTCGGTAAATTTTGGGCCTCAATAGATTTCTAATCACTGCCATATAATCACACACCATAGTATTTATTTTGTGTAGATTTTATAATGAAAATTAAAGGTAAAGCGTTATAAAACAGTGAAATTGTTTTATATCCATGGTATTGACACATTTTTTGTCTGTTATGCTTTAAAAGTTATGCTTTAAAAAAAATAATAAAACAATATAACATATAATACATTGTGTGTAGATAATCCTACATTGTTTCATTTAGAGACTAGAGACTTAAGAGCCAATCTACCACCACCTTATTTCACTATAGTGAAAAAAAACACTTGCCCCCTTTTTGCCCCTTTGTAAAGTTAAATTCATGCTGCCTGTGCTGACTTAATTCCTATCTCTGTTCTGACTTTGTTTAACCATGGGTGTCAGATCTCGTGCAGCACTCCCCCCTTCCCCCTCTCCTCTCCCTTGTTCCTCCTCCATGTCTTCAACCAACTCGCAACCGAACAAGCTTATCATGTGCAGTAGGAGTTAAAAGTTCAAATCCTTAAAAAAACACCCAACGCACAGTGGCCAATAGAAAGCAAGATGGCCTGGGACAACGAAAAAGAAGGGAGAACAGTACAGTTTATAATATATTGTAATGATTAGTTTTATTTATATTGTCGTGATTTATCTGTGTCTCTTTTTCACATGCCTCAAATCAACATGCATAATGTATAGCGTATTCTGACACCTGCAGGAACATCTTCTGTTCACTTTGTTCCATTATAGATGCAAAATCTTTATTGCTAGGAAATACGTTGATGAAAAGAATTTCTTTTTTTTATTTTCCCAGTGCACGGGTAAGCCAGTAGACATTTATAGGATCAGTCATGAATCAGTAGTTTCTTTTTACACAGCTGCATCTGCAAGAGCTGGGAAAGCCTAAGTTCAACCAGGCTGAACTTGTGTTTAAAGAAAATTGGAGCTTCTCACATGTATGCTGAAAATTTACAGATAAAAGTATTCAGAAATAGTATTTTTCACTTTTTCTCCCACATTCAATTAATTGTTATATAGTTAAGAGCTATGGCATAAAAACAAAATGGATCTCATTTTATATCGTGCACTAAATGTGAACTACATTCCAAAATGGATTCCAATCATGTAAAACAAAACCCCAAACCTTATTTTTCATTTTAATATCAATCTCTTGGCTAAAAGTGATTATAGCTAGAAATGGATTGATGCACTACTGTCATTGTATGTGCATGTGTAAAATAAGGAAACACCAATAGTGCAAAATCTACAATTACTTTGCTTTCACTCATCATCCTTTGTTAAAAGAGGTACACGCAATACAAAGTCTGTACATGGTAAGTGAGCATGCCTGAGTGTTAATTGCCCCACAACTCTTATACTGTGCCATTGATACTTTAGCTCCTTTAGGATTTTACCGAAATTGTTTAGCTAAAGCAATGCTCTGGTTAAATAAGTTAATAGCAGCAATAATTACAGGCAGAAGTTCTGTATTCCTTTATTTGGATATGAAATGAAAGGATAATATTTAAACAAAAACTGGCTACTAATCTTTTAATTTTGAAAGCAGAAACAACATAAAGAAATATCAGTGGAACTGGATGGAAAAAATTGTTTTTCCATTTTCATTTCAGTGGATGGAAAAACAGCTGAGCTGAATAAAGTCATCTTGCCGAAAGGGTACATCTGGATTAATAACAAGGATGATTTTGTATCTGCATTGTTGTATAATTATGCCGGTCTGGCTTATATGGTTCAGAATTACATTTTCATTAACATTATCCTATTCCATATAGAGCCATGCTTTAGTGGGGAATGGTTGAAATAATTATTGTCAGTTTGTTCTCCATTGCTGTTAAATTCAGCACCAATCAGATGATACCTTTTAACTGGTCTACCACAATTAGAAAACATGTGATAACATCTGATTGTTACTGCAGATTAACGACACAGGCAAAATGTTGCATCTTGGCTTGAGAATCAATCTTTTAGATTCAAAAACATTTGGCAATAACGTGTGTTCTGGTATCACTAGATGAGGTCTCTTTCCCCAAATTGAATCTTGATTACTGTATATCTCATTCACTAAGATAGATAGGGCAAAATGCCTGAAAGAGGCTAAAAGCAATAATACAATAATACAATACAATAACATTTGTAAGCACCTTTCTCCTAGATAGATATTCTCAGATCAATACAGAGGAAAATACAGGTGGAAAATAGTCAGGTGTTCATTAAATGCCAGACTATAAGGTGGGCTTTTCAGATGGATTTAAATGTTTCCAGGGATGGGAAACAGAAGCATGACAGAAGGCTCTGTATATAGATTGGCAGCTTTTTTTTTCTGCTATGGTTCATTGACCAATATATAGTGCTAAAGGGCCTTATTTTAAAACCCGCGGTATCACTTTTTAGTGATACTGCGGGTCAGTTAATGTACGATTGCAGTCATAAATATCGATCTCGATCGTGCATTTACAACCAAACATTCGGTAATTAACGAGCATTCGGTCGTAGAATACCGTGCGTACCGCAATGGATTCTAAGGGGATCGTAATCTACGATTCATTATGAGTTTACGATCGGTACCGTTTAACTTTCGATTGTGTATCATAAATTTTACATTCGTTGAACTGATCGTTAAAAGTCACAAAAAGTGATACGCGGCTTTAGAAATAAGGCCCTAGTGTGTTGGGGCGAGGAAATCTGCCAAATAATGTCAATTGTGGAAATAAAATAAGTTATCCCCAATTGATCCATTATGGTCCCCTTTGCACAAGCATGGAAAGGCTCTGAATCCCATAATATGCTTTACTCATGCTTTATAGGAATGAAGTGTTTGGGAAGTAGTTGAAATTAGTACCCATGAACTCATCACTGGTCCAGAAAAATAAACTTTCCAAGCACCTACTATATATATAGTACATTTATTATAAATTATCTACATGACAGGTGGATTCAATTTAAAAGTAAATAGCCGTATCTATAAATCAATGTTGTGATTGCGTGATAAGAAGTAACATTTACATAAAAAAATATTTGTTAAATAATCATTGGCGAAGCCACAAAGGTTGCAGAATTTGACACTGGGAATCAGAACCACACAGCAGATGGCTTTGTATTTTTATTCCTTTACTTTGTGTCATTATTTTGCTTCAGTTTGGCTCAGTGCTATTCCAAGTGCCATTTGTATCATCTATCTGCAAGTCTTATTTCTCTCGGTAGACAGTGAACATCACAGACTTTCGTTATTGTGTTTACTCATTTAAGCTGATATCTTCATATTGCTGTTACTCTGCATGTATTATTTACTACTTGATTGCCATTAACTCAGCATGGAACGGTATTTGGCTAAATCCTAGTTCCACCTAAATAAGCACATTTTCATTATAGCTGGTCTCTCCGGTGTCCGCCACAGACTTCTTTCTATTTCTTGTCTCTTCATTACATGTCTTTGTTTTTTTGAATACTATGAGTCCTATGAGTCCTGTTATGGTAAAAACATGCTTTAGGTCAAACTCTACAACATTGGTCTTAATATTAACCAGTAAAGAGATGTAACTTAGTATATAGAAAGGACTTGCCTATGGTTTATAACTTATTCATTATTGTATTATACAGTAAATATCTGTTGAATTCAGTAGATCAACTGGACTTAAGTTTAGGAATTGGCTCTTCTATGTTGGGCGAAACACATTTGCTGTTTGGTCTCCCTCACATTCAAATCAAGCATCTCATTGCACTGCACTGTGTATATGTGTTCATTTTCTTTGTTTTTTCGCATACAGGGTCTTTCGGATGTACCAATTGCTGCCTCAGTGGTTGTTTTGGTTTAAAGCAGACAGGGATACGTGTTTTTGAAATTCTCCTTAATTACTTGGAGGCCCTGCTACATTTAGGATGACCATTCTTTCTCCTTTCTTGCTGTTCTCTTCTTTTCCCCCTTCACTGTTGGCATTCAGTGTCTTTTCTTTCCTTTCTACTTCTCTTTTTTGACAAAGGCCCAGTCTGTATCCATGTTTAAAGAGATGTTTTTGTACAATGCTGTTTTGATACCTTACCCTGGGCAGTTTCATAACTAACCCTTAGCCTCAAAGCACATCCACACCTTGCATCAGAAGGTTCCTAACACCTGTCTGTCGAATGCTGTTGAAGGAATTTCCAGGGTACTTATATTGCTAACAGATTCTTGTACAATCTTCTGAATTGAGAAAGCCAGTCGGATGATAGCGAAAAGGTCTTCAAGAAATAACTTCAAGGTCCAGTAGTTGATCCACTTAAGATGCAGTACAGGGGGGAGACCAAACAGCAAACTGCATCAATGTATTGGCCCAGCACAGAAGAGTCATTCCTCAGGAAGGACTCAAGCCCTGGTACCTGCATCTTAAGATAAAGACATACCTTTGAAGCTTGTATGTACATATTGGCAAAGGAACGTGACTAGTTCAAGAGGGTGTCAAGAGGGCCATTTAGTGAAAAATAAAGAAACCAAGCCTAATAGAGGTGGGGGTGGTCGACACCCAACTAATTGGATTTTCCAGGGTACATAATGTGCACAATTCTTGTACAAGTCATTCTGAATTTGAGAAAGCCAGTCCCGATGACTAGGGAAACGTTTTCAAGAACTAAAACTTTAGTCCCAGTTGAATCTAACTAAATACAAAGATATACCTGGATGAATCAGAAATCTTCACAAGCATATACTGTAAATATTAAAACACAACTACATATTTATAATATACAACAATAAATGCCGGTTCAGAGGTGATTATCAGACCCACTGTCAGTTTCGGCTGACTAACCGCCCATACACTACCCCGATATTCAGTCATAATGACCCATACATACACATCATGCATCACAGGTCAGGCCCCATGATTACAACGCGTGTAAGGGCCTTAAGGGTAAGAAGGATCTTTTTTACGTGGGCCAACATCAAAAATACATACCATTTTGGGGGGTACTAGGTGCCCCATTCCTTAGGTGAGGAAATGTTGTTATTTTTGTGTTGATCACATATAAAATAGTGATTTGCTTTTGGAGTGTAGCCCTATCGTTTGTTTCTTCGTAATACTATATCAATGGAGGGTGATGACGAGAGGGCTGGAGTATGATCCCCACAAGTTGGACAAGAGTGCATTGGAACTGTTGGTTTGTCCAGAAAATGATTTGTAACCTAACTAACTGGACTATTACAATCAATGTTTGCTTTTATAATTGAATTGTTATTTTATATTTAGAATAATAACTCCATTGCTTCTGTTTTTTTATTACAGTATTTAGAACAGCACATTGTGCCTTTTGAATGATATCAGGATCTGCAGTGTAATTATTGATGGATATTCATAATAAGTACATTTTTCACAACATAGTATCTTTTTACTTTTTTCCCTTGTATATAGAGATGTGAACTTTTGTAGCTTAGCCACTAGATGGCACTTGACTTTAATCTATAATTAAAATAATTTTACTTTACAGCTCTATTGCAGATTCCAAATACGTCTGCTTTTACATGTGGATTAAAAGGGTTAATGCTAGTGATTGCATCACTCCCCTCTGCTTGCATGTGTTATTAAGTTTGTTTTAATAAATCTTATTATAATTGCTTATTCCACTACACTTTTTAACGTAGTTGTGTGATGTCCCTTTATATCATGCAATAAAACACATGTCTTTGGAGTTCTCACCATTGTTGAAATTGTAATAATGACCAGGAGCTCCTTTAAATAATGACGGTATATTATTTTTACTGTGGAAAATGCCTTGAAGGGCATTAATACGAAAAAGCTGTTACATAATCCTGGATAAATAAGTCTGTTGGAAGTATGATTATTTTTTTCTTTACACACAAATATAATAATATTTAACCAAAGATTAGAATAGTTTCTACTGTCTTAGGTATACACTTATTTTAAGGGGAAACATAGATTAGAATATGTTCTACTGTCTAGGTTAAACTTATTTTAAGGGGAACTATAGTAAGTTATAATAATAATAAGTAAATATTGCTTGGAAAATTTTAATCAATAACTTCCTGAACACTTTCTGCTTTCACAAACGTTGTAGCCACGTGACTGTCTCTGCCTGCATTTATGCCCCCTCTCAATTGTCAATGTTTTTGTTAATCTGTGCAGGTACTTCCTGTTTAATTTAAAAGAAGGTATAAACTATATGCACAATATAATTTTCTCACAGGCTCAGGCGAGATGTCACTCATGACCATTTATAAAGGAAAGACTGGCAGCTTTTATTTAACAAAAGTGTACAAAGATGGAGGCCTCTGTCCTCCGACGCTTCCTCAACTCTGGTCCTGCTACTGAGTTGCGTGCCAGCAACCCTGGGGCACCTCTCTCTTCCCACACTTAAGTTACACTATGTAAAATAATATGCTGCTTGCACAGCGTAAACAGCCATTACTATGAAAAGCAACTCACCAGTCCATTATTAAATAAAACGTCCCTTTATTTCGTCAATTAAAAATCATATTATACAGAGTTTGTTCAGGCTGGGGACGGTGGAGAACATAGTGTACCTTAAGCTTTTATTTAACCTTAACTTGTTCATCTGACCACAGTTGGCCTTTGTGCTACATAAAGTTAAATAGGTAATTTCATTAAACAAAAAGAAAACTTTCCAGTGCCATAGGTTTGGAAGGAAAGGACCAGGACCAAGGTTCCATTTAGGCTGGGTACACACCATCAATATTTTCCGTACACTGCCCGATAGTGTAAAGGCGGGTCGTCCGGAAATATCTGATGGTGTGTGTGCATCAGCCGCGACCGAGCTGGTCACCCGTTCGTCTGGATCGGAGTACTGAGTTATCGGTCCTGGAGGTAATCAAGGCCAATTGTGCAGTTCCCTATGGGATCGGTCAGCTGCAGTCACTATTACCTTGATTGACAGACATTTGTCCCTGCCGACACTCCCTAGTAAAGAGCGCTCGGTCAGACAATAACTCACTCTGTGTGTATACCTTAAACATCAAAGGTGCGATGAACCCCCTGGGTTCTGTTCCATCGCAGGTTCCCATGATGAAAGTTGTTTGATTTTAACATTTAAAAAGTGTATTGTGTTCAAAACTGTGAATGTTAATACCAAGAAAAAAATACATTTTTGGGTAAAAATTTCATGAACCCCTAGTTTAGGACAAAACTTGCCAGTACAGTATAGTTGCCCTTTAATGTCATAATATAGCAGAGAGGCCAGTGTAGAAATATTCATGCATTTAATACATGGAATATTAACAGAATCTAGATTATCCGACCTGGTTTTAGAATAACACGAGACTTACTTTATACTATTCCCCTCAAGGATTCCAAATCAACAAAGATTCTTAATGGTCGTTGTTGACTTCCAGATGGAAGTAGAAGTAGGAGCCTCCCTTATTTGCTATAGAATTATACAATATTTTTTATACTAAAGATATAAAAATTTGTAATCTTTGTATAAACCCATACCAAACAGGAATCCTCTTCTGGCAAACCACCTTTGCTCTGTTTTTCTTCTAATTTAAGACATTGGTTTTTAAAGACGCTGTACCATGGCATGACTAGCATTTCCAGTGCAATAAACGTTCGCAGTCATTATTCCCTAAGTTGCAGTAGGCCCTTGTGTAAGTTTAGGAGTCTTTCCATGATGGTTAGGGGTATGGCAGTCACATGACTTAGATCCCTAGGTCACGAGAAGGCTTTGTGACTGTCTATAGCTTCATTTACAGATACTGTCTGTCATCTTTAAAAGATTGAAACAGTGTCTACCCAGCTTAAGGTAAAATCTGATTTCTTGTAGTGATAAATAGCTTAGGCATCTTTTGCACATTTTATTGCATTCAGCCCTGGTGTGTAAATATAGCAGAGATTAAATATTCTGACTGCAAAAATTTTATTTTCTTCACTAGTTTTTTCTAGAAAATGAAAATAAATTAAAGAAACTATACAGACACTATAACAGCTGCAGCAGTAAAACTGTCCACATTATCCCTCAGTACTTCTGTGTCATTTGCAATGCATTAGAGATGGTAGAAGTGTCATGGCATAAATAGGTGGAGGGGCAGAGAGTAGCCAATGACTGCATGCATAGTATGAGTTCAGTGCCTTTATATCAGTCTACTATAGAGTATAAAGTAAAAAACTTAATTGTAATTATTATGAACCACAAACATATGTGAGTAATAACTTCCCTAAAATAACTTTTAATTTGTTTTTCAGAATTGTATGCTCTAATTGACATGAAAATATATTTGATATATAGATGTTTTAATATATTTATACTTTTTGCAAGTAAATTTTGGAATTGTTGAATGTATTCATGAAATGTGCAGAGCGCTCACGGTCCTTTCAGGATGGGAAACACATTAACGCCTATTCATTGTGATATTCTGAATTTGACATTGGATGAAACGACTGATCTCAAATGGTCTCTAAACATTATTTTTTTCCCCTTTGCATTGGCCCATTAGAAGCAGCAGAGATCAACGTGTTCCCTCCTGCTTGCGTGTCATAGTCGAAACCTTAATCAAAGTCAGTAAGGAAGAATTCAAAGTGCTAAGTTGATTCATTCATTCAATGTTTGACACTGCTCTGAACGGAAAAAGAACAAGGGGCTTCTTTAGACTTCTATAAAGACGATAAAGCATTAAGTCAGAGGCTTTTATATGACTAATCTTTGGAGCTGGAAAGACTTGTGATAAAACAAACAGGCTCATAAAACTCTGGACAAGGGACTGCAGTACTAACATCAAAGTTACTCTCCTATGCAATAACCTTCCATTCTTTACCTACAGACCATCCTAAATGTTTGTTCATTGGCCTGGGAAAAAACCACCTTGACGCTAATGTCAATAGTAAACCAAATAATCGAAAAGCCCTTTTTAGTCATGCTTATGTCATGTAGTTGTGTAACTTGTTATAATAAGCCATCATTATTTAATGCATCTTACCTAAATTAATTCTTGTTCTTGGTATTTTAACTGTTAAACAACTGAGATGCCAAAAAATTAAAGGGAGGCTGAGGACACACAAGGGCACAAATCAACAGTTTTTCTTCAAATAGCGGCATCATGGTGGCTTAGTGGTGTTTGTTACAATAATAGTTGGTGAATTACCTGATTAGTGTGCTTCCCCCTATCTTACTTGTGCTAGAGAACATACTGGCCCTTGGAGTGGAGGGCTAGGGGAACTGCACCTATCTACTTGTCTGGCATATACTCTTAGCTTCTGTTCCCTTGGGACTGTATGGTCTTAGGGTTAGCACTAATGCCTTGAACGCTGAGTCCTGAGTTTGAATCCACCCTTGGACACATCTGCAAGGAGTTTGTATGTTCTCCCTCTGGTGCTTGCGTGGGTTGTCCTCCGGGCACTCCGGTTTCCCCCACAATCATAAAGACATACTGATAGGTTGTATGTGTCAAATAAATGCATAGATTATTATATTATAGATTCAAATGGGAATCTATACATATTAATTATAAAGTGCTACGGAAGATTTGGAACTATATAAATCCACAATAACTAAAAAAAAATATACAGATTTCCTGTGCTCATTCGGCTATTTTATACTTATTTAGCTGTTAATTTGCATCTATTTCAAAGTCCAAATTTCTTTCGAACATAATACAGATTGCGATGGCAAGCTTTCTGCAACATGAACAAAAACACGTGAATTGCGTAATATTAACTATGCTGGTAGACCTGTAAAATTATTAAGAATCCTATCTTTTACAAAATATAAGGCAAACTAAAGAATAACGTGATATATCCACAGGCTATGATTACCCAGTCCCTCCACAAGTTGTCAAAGTCAAAAATAAAATAAATGACATGAATTCTCAGAGCTGAGACCTGACCTGTGTAAAGTTCTATTTTAGCTGAATCACACAGAACATCAGTGACCCAGTATTTCCGTTCCTTCTAAAATGTACTACAAAACTTCCTCTCCACGGCTTTTACAAGGCTTCTCCAGGACAATGTTTAGTAATTGTGGATGTCAGCTGAAGCAAAACCTACACAGGATGTCTTTAATACTGTCTGTTTCAGTCAAAAGAGACAAAGTTAAGTTTGACTCATGTCCATGATCCAAACTCTCAAAAGGCCTGACAAGATACAAAGAGGTTACATTTATCTCTCATGTTATTTATATATATATATATATATATATATATATATATATATAACTTACTTTTATTTCAAGGGTCAATGCATTTCAGCTGCTACCAAGCCGTCGTCAGGGACATGTATAGGTATTAAATTACTTTATGGTTGTACTGTGTTTGATATATATAAATATGTATGACACCTTGCCCCTTTAGAATCAAGGTGTATCTGTTTAAATAGAATGTATGTAGCTAAAAGGAAGTGAGTTAAGAATAGTACACTGAGAAAATGAACCTATCTTTTTATTCATTATTGAAGAACGGGAGGAAAAAAAAGTGATGCCTTACCTCATTTTTTTCATTTATTTAACAGGAGTCGAAGAAGCCATAGAGGCTCATTTTAAGGTTTTAACTTGCGCTTTCCTTCCTGAAACCGTAACAAGAAACAAAAAAAGAGTGGAAAAGGGGAGAGCAGAAAATATATTTCTACTGAACTTTTCCAAAATACTTTCTCTTGAACGTTTGATTTCAGATCAAAATTTTGAGGAAAATGTTGTCAGTTTTTAATTTGAACTAACCAACGAATATCTAATTTCAAAATAAATATCAGTGTTATCTTGGCATAGTCCAAGAACCCAAACCATTTGCTTTTTAACAAATCACAAAGAGGCACGATGGAATAAAAAGATTAGTTCACTCAGAAAGTAAACTATTCCATATTGCATTAATTGAAGAATGCTCTTACCTTACATTCTTCAATTAAAAAAGGAGCCAGAGACAAACCCACAGAACTTACCTTTGAGCGATATCCATCACTGGCTGCTCTGACAGGTCCCGACTGTGTACAGTATTTACTTAACTATAGCACCCATGAACAGTAATGCACGCTATAGCTAAGAAGCCAAAAACAGTCGGAAATGTCCAAGGAGCCAGCGGTGGATTGCGCTTGAGGGTAAGTTTCTGTATGTTCCTCCTGCTCCTGTTAGATTAATTGAAGAACATGAGGTAAGGCATAACTCCTTTACTTCCTGTTCTTCAATTAATACAAAAAGGAAAGGTTCATTTTCTGAGTGAACCTTTCCTTTAACTCACAATTTTGTATAAGTCAGTAAAAAAAAGTAACTTTCCCCACTATTACGTTATTTCTTGTTACAATTTTATAGGATAAGCAAAGTGCAAGTTAATGACTGACGTATTAAACTGATTCTACCATTCTTATTTAGTTTATTTTACTGCTGTATTAAAGATTCCATGTACTATGGAGCAAGTCACAAAAAGAATCTTGATGTCATATGAGGAATTTGTTTACAGCCTTATATTACTCTACAATTTTTTTATTTCCATTATCACATAAGCAGAAGTTTATTTAATAACCCTCCCCTAAGACACATTCATTCTGCTAGAGCATAACTCTGGTTTCTAGAAACATACAGGGGCAATGCACCATCTTATGTTGCGGAAGTTAACCACGCAGCTGCCACAAGTGATATATGCTGATAGCAGCTAACCATTGCAGCAGCCCTTTCTACACCGAGCCTTTATATTAGGTGCATCACCTATTAGTATTTTGTGTTCTGTGAGGTTCTCATTCATCCAGGTCATGGTATATCTGTTGTGTTCAATTAGATCAACTGGAACTTGAAGTTTAGTTCTTGAAGATGTTTCGCTAGTCATCCGACTGGCTTTCTCATTCAGAATGACTTTACAAGAATCTGTGGCAATTATGTACCCAATTATCCCAATTAGCATATCACAGCCAGTTGTTAAGGGCGTGATTGCATAAGAGCAAGAGTGGCTAAGAGTGTTATAGGAACACCCAGAGTAGTGTTGTCAAACCAGCATTGTACATGGCAGACAGGTGGTGCCGAACCCCCCCACCTCTATCTTGGCTTGGTTTTTCTTTATTTTCACATAAATGGCCTCCTTAACACTCTCTTGAGCCAGTCACGTTCCTTATATGTTGTTCCAATATGTACCATTTTATCCTTAAGATGCAGGTACATGGCTGAGTCCTGACCCAGAAATACATAAGGGAGGGCACACTAACCCTATAACCCTGACCCAATAACCCTATACACCTGACCCAAAGATACACAAAAGGGGCACTACATAGGACTATAGTCAGCAGCATCAACCTCTGTAACATACAAGTGGCAAAATACCTAGCTACATCTTAAGACCATTGGTGGGTTTTTCTTCACAAGTCATTCTGAATTGAGAAAGCCAGTCGGATGATTAGCGAAACGTCTTCAAAACTAAACTTCAAGTCCAGTTGATCTAATTGAATATCAGATAGTATTTGTTGTTGCATATTATTACCTAAAGATAGCACGCTATAACATTTTCGTGACAATTCTAAAATTCCATGTGCAAAAACACCGCTTTTTAATTGTTTCTGTGAGTTTACTTACTTATGTTATCTAATCTTTTTACCCTTGTTTGAATTTTATATTTTGTATATGTTCACGTGCAGGGCTGTGATTTAATGGGATTTGAATTAACAATACAAACGTTATGGTAAATTTTTGGAAATCCTTCATAAGTTTTAGTAGTGATATAAAGTGAAAAAGTGTATGATATGAAAGTGAAATGAAGAATAAAATGATTTGCAGTATTCATTTGTTGCTTAATATATAATAAAAGGAGCTATAACAATTGATATAACAAACTGAAAATTAAGTGTTGATTTTCACATCGCCCCAAACTCCCTTTAGGAACTTCATCCATTTGTTGTTAAAGATCCAACCCATCGAATAAATGATGCCCAAGCAATGTGCCCACACACAAACAAAAGATGATAAGTGCAAAGTGGGCATTTGTTGGTGTCATCCCAACACGTCTTCGCACAAATGTACAAAGCTTAAAGTTATTTACAATTTAAAAGATTACTAAACAACTTGCACACTTTGGACTTTGTTATCCCCCCAACATTCTCACTATGCATGGCCATAGTCTAATTGCTATCTAAAATTCATCTCATTGTTACTTTTAGAAAGACAAACAAGATTGTGTACTGCTTACTTAATCTACTTTCATTTATTTGTCACTTTACTAATAAATGCCTGTTAGATGACCTTTCCATTCTTCTCTTTTTCCATGTTATGGGGTAAATTAGTAAATAATAATCATCATCATCATAACAAAATGGTTAAAAGGCCATGTATGAAGATTTTCAAAATTTAAATGTATCTCCTATACATATGGTAAGTTTTGCAAAGCCCCCAAAATCCCTCACGTTTAGTGCTATCCCAAATGCTCCATAAATGATGGAATACTAATTACCAGACACAGCTGCTGTTCTCACACAGGAGGTATAGAACATCCCAAAATGTGTTCAAGCTTCAAAACTATTTTAGTAATCACTACTTACTTGACTGACTGTGTGTTCTGTAGATAGATAACAGTAAACATTGAAAAATGAAGAAAGGTGTCATATCATCAAAACTATTGAAAGTGAAGAGATGGAAAATTCTAATTAGCTTTTTGAACTTGTTTGTCTTTGTCAATTATCTTAATTGTGGCTTTAAACATAGATTGAATTATTTTCTGGGCAAATAAAATTGGCTAACTAAATTTCTATTATAAAAAATAGGACCAACTCAGTTCAATTTACATTCAATGTCTGCCCATGATTGACACTTTTTTTCTCATGCAATTTTCCAGCACATCCTATATGATTTTAAAGTCAATGGGGTGTTCCCATAGACTAAACTTAAAGGAAATGAAAGGCATTCCCTCCTTTCCTCTCTCAATCTGTACTCAGGATGACACTCTAAAATGCTAATTTTTACCTTGGGGGTACAGCTGGTAGTTCAGTAGTATATACTAACTATGGTAACTGTTGAATTGCTCCACTCCAGGCCACTGATTCAATGATGTGTTGCATATAGAAGGATACACTTCTAAACACGCATGTCCCTCATTGGTACAACAATGTCTGGCTAGTGAAAGAGGTTGGGCAGACCGCAATACAAGGGAGAGGGCAGCTGGAATGTAAGTATTTAAACTTCCATCATTTTAGGTCCTCTGCCTCTGTACAAATTAAAATGCAAGTCCAACCCTTCCAACTAAAATTTAAGCATAAAATTAAGCTTAAAATAAACCCAAACCCCAATTTCGGTGTACTAAGACTCTCCAATGATGCTCTCAGACTTAGGAATTAAAATAACAACTCGATTCACCCGCTGCTTCTTTCCACCTACTCTACTGCTGCAATGTGCCCTTTCCCTTCATACAGCAGCAGTGAAGGCAGGTTCAGTAATGGCCATTAGCCTTGGGCGTGACGTCACTAACGTGACTAACAACCATTACCAGAAGTGAAGAAAGCCGAAGTGGTATATCATAGTGGCAAGTTTATTTTTCTCAGCCTGAAGCATTATTGAAGAGTGTAATTATGACGTACCCTGGGGTTTTGGGGGGTGCTTTATCACAATTTAAATTTTAGTGGACATACAACCCAAGTGGTTCTCCAATAATCCCCCCCAAAGTCCAAAAAACTGCCCACCAGGAGGAGAGCAGAGTCCATGTAGGACTCTGCCTCCTGTCTCTCCTCTGGGAGAATTTGCCATGCGCATTGCAGCACTTTCCCCCTCCCTCCCCCCTAGCATAATCCCTTTATGTATATAATAGTAAATGTGCCCCCAGCCCCAAGCAGAGGGCCGGGGATGTCGGCGAAGGAGCGAGGCATGGTAAGTAACTATCTGGGACTTTCTAAAAAATTATTATAGCGGTTGGGGCTGGGGGCATATTTACTTTATATACTACTAAAAATGTTTTAAGGGAGGGTGAACATACCCTTTAAAGAAACGTTCACTCAGAATGTGAACTATTCCTTTACTGCATTAATTGAAGGATGGGAGGTAAGGAGCTATGCCTTAACCCCTGTTCTTCAATTAATTTAGAAGGGGCAAGGAACGAAGGAGTGAAATTTACCTAGAGCGCAATCCACCACCGGCTCCACTAACAGGTCTGATAGTTCAACTATAGTATCCTTATCGTGCATAGTTTTCTATAGTTAAACTGAATGCGGAAGTGGTCATAACCTGTCAGTGGAGATGGCTGGGATTGTGTGGAAGGTAAATTTCACTCCTTCATTCCTGGCTCCTTCTAGATTAATTGAAGAACGGGAGGTAAGGCATTAATCCATTACCTCCCATTCGTCAATTAATGCAGTAAAGAAATAGTTTACATTCTGAGTGAACTATTCTTTAACAGAGTGGGAGGGGTCATTTTAGCTTTTGTTCTCCTTTAAATTTACTTCACTGGGAAGATTTTACACTTGCCAACTAGTACCTAAGATGATGCTTGAGTAGGCTTCTTTCGTTCTTAGACTCTTTATATAACTATTCTAGCTTTTTAGCTGCTAATGAGATTAGATCATTTCATATATTCTTTCTGCTAAAAGATATATATTTTGTGCTTCTATAGTATTATGCTTTATTTATTTATTAAAAAAAAAACAGAAATAAGTTTTAGTTAATCTGAAAACACATCATTCATATAATTATCATGACCTTCAAAAGTACAGCTGGTAGCTTGAGTGCTTTTATTAGGATAGCCACTTGCTTACTGAAAGGTGGTCGTAATCTCAATGATGAAGAATTGGATTAACAATAGATGTTTAATGGAGCCTTTGCAAAATAAAGAACCCAAAACCCTTCAGTAGAGTTCTAAAACCTCGTCACAGCTTACTGTAATACATACTGTGTAGTTTACAACAATGGGAAAAGGGCTAGGAAAAAGTACCTTGGGGAATCATTGATATACTGTATTTATGATAAATGGTTTTGCTTGATTAATTCAATTAAGAAACATATAACTCATGAATCCATAATATGTGGACCCAGTACTCTGTAAAATTGCATGAATCCAATATTCTGTTAGAAAACCTGCCAAAATTTATGAAATGCATTATATAGGTTATTGGTATGCAAGGGTTGTTTTAAAATTGCAACTAGGTACTACACATAAAAATACATAAATATATTTAAACCAAGGTCATAAACAGACAAGTGTTCAAGAAATATTTATGAAGCACCTAATGGCTGTCGATTAGGTGCTTTTGATGGCCAAACTACCCTGAATAAAGTTTGCAGAATGGGTTCACAAAAGGTTTGTGAACTCCCCGTCAACAAAACTCAGGATAATATGACCATCGCTACAGATGATGAACTGGTGGTTTCATTCTGCCAGAGATTGTGCGGAACTTAATTTCGGTCTTACTTTCTGAATTTATTTTGGTAGTTTAGAACTGGTATTTTTCTAAATGAACTTGAGGAAACCCTGTGTAAATACTGGAGTGAAACACGTGTTTGTCAAAGAATGTGTCCTAAGGCTAGTTGGCCTATCCTTGGGAGGTTGGTAGCAATTGTTGGAACCTTTTGGGTATTTGTTCCCAGAAGTGTTTGTGGTCTGCCCCAACATGAGCCAGGTGAAGAGTGTGGCCATTTATAGTGGGTGATAGCTAGAATATTGGCTTCTCACATAATTCCTGGGGAGGAGGGGTGTTTTATGGCACTTGCACACATCACCTCACTGTGTGTTGCATATGAATTGTCCTGTCTGGCTCAGTATGTCATGGGTTGAGGCTTATCACATAAGTCCTGGAGGAACAGGGGTTCAATAATATTGATCTATGCTTTACACAACCATTTGAAATACGCTATAAGGAAGACTTTAATCCCAGCGGGTTACATTTAGTGACTTAACATCAGTGACACATGGCCATAATGGTCTCCTATTCTAATTAGGTCCAACTAGTCCGGCTATGTGAATGATCTTTTAACTGTGTATGCTGCTAGGATTTACATTTTGTATTTTTATCATTCGTGTAAAGCGTTACATAGCACAGGATATGTGGATGGAATAAAAAAAATCTGTGTGCCTATTCTATATGGGTGTCTTTGTAAGGAGTTATTTTATGACTCCATTTAGGTGGTATGATGTATTCATGCCCCAGGGCACCACTAGATTTTTGGTGTTTCACAAGTCTATGATAAATATGGCTGTGCTCTCCCAGACTATGCTATAAGAGTACCAAATTGGAACCAGTGTATTTTGAACCCGAGACACATCTTAAGCCATCATATGTTATTTGAATATTTTCTAATTGTGCTGTTTTGGAATCCTACATTTATGTTTTAGAACATAATAACTGACATTTACGTACTTTATATAATTTTTATAGCGCAAGCTTTTTATAGACTCACATTTACAGTGGCATCCAGTGGGTCAAATAATTCTAATAATTTCTTTCAGAAAATTTCAGACATCAGCATGTATTTATATTTTAACTTATCATAACGTGTATTATATGCATTTACCTTAATGAGAACCATAGTACCAAAATGACAGGATTTTCTATATACTTCAATTACTTTTTAAAAATTATTTCAAGTTTCATTTTTATGTGTTTTAAGGAGACCGCATCATGTGACCAGACCCTCTCATGGAGGCCCAGGCACTAGAATCTTCACTGCTGTCTGTTACTACAGGGACAGAGGATGCCCACTCAACAGATGTTGCTAATTTCTACAGTCATTTTACTTTAAGTCATTTTGGAACCACAGTTTGTCCTTTAAAAGAACATTATTTTCTGCTTTTGCATACCTAGTATTTAAGGGTTTTTTTCCTACTGTTGTCCAGTAATTGTTTATCATATTTCTGGCTACTTGAATGATATTTTTCTACTATATTCTTACCCACTTCTATTTTCTTCAAAAAAGCTTTAGTAATAAATGACCTTAACCCAATACTAAAGTACAAAGACGTCAAACAGCTGCATTGTAGAGATGGGATCCGCGTCCGACACGGAACCCCTCGGTTCCAAAATCTGAAAGATCCGTCGGAATCCGGATGGTCCTCCGATTTCTGAACTTCGAAAAAATTTTCAAAGATTTTTGATTTGTACAGAGCATTTTTCAAAAAATTTTGAAAATAGCCTCCAACATTCGAAAATTTTCAAAAATATGATCGGAAACTCGAAAGTGGTCTCCGGTTCGTATTTTCAAGGATTTTCGAAAGTTCGAAGATATTTTCGAATTATCAAAAATAGCTCTGTACATTCGAAATTCTTCGAAAATTCATTCCGTTTTCGGATCTTTCAGATTTTCCAGAGATCCGAGAATCCAAAAACAGAACGAAACTATGTAATTTGCCATCTCTACTGCTAGGGTTTAGGATGCAAACAGAGAAGCTATGTATTAAAGTGTATGTCCACCTCTTACACTGTTCCCTCTAATTGGAGGGCCGGTACAGCAGCCGCAACAGTGATTTCCAGTTTGTTGGTGTTTATGTCTCTTATATAAGATTTTGCAGTTATGAAGGGCCGAACAATCTTGATGTTTTTAAGACATGGGTTACTGTGCAATATTATTTGGTATGGTCCAAAATTACATGTATGGTAAATGCAGCAGACTAGCCTATTAGCTTTTGGCTACACTTTTGAATTCAACAGGATTACCACCAGGTACCTTTGATTAATGAGCTGTGTATGGGATATCTTTAAATTCTCAGCATGCAGACTGGTCTTTAACCCTTATGGGTCAAGCCTGCATTCTCATGTAGTTATGTACCATTTTAGCCTTGTAATAAGGTATTCCTATTCTGCTTAGTATTAATGTAAGTTGCCAGGTCAGATTAATATAATGTAATTATTTTATTTTGTTTATTCATACCCATCTGTGTAGAAAAAACATCTTGGATATTATTTACTGTATGTAAAATACAATTCTATGCCAATTTGCACACTTAAACAGACACACTAGACTTTCATCTACCAAAGGAGTTTGCCCTTCATCATGTGGGAACTTGGCTAAGAAGATCATCTTTTGAGTGCTAGGCCCAGGAAAGACAATTATTTTACTACCATAGAGTCTATTTTTGTAAACAATATTTGAATGGAAACAGGTTTTTATTTTAACAGTGATTGCTGACACCCTACTCATTCTAATATATTTTTTTAGTTTACATGCTTTTGATGATTGGTTGCACTGGTATGAGCTGTGCGAAAAAACTGCTCAACCCATCATAACTGCATCTTTATAATCATTTATGACAACCAAAACCCTTTCCAAATACATTGAATTACTTAACACCTGCTTATCCTCCTATTTAGTAATTTTATTGTCTCGAGTACGTGGATTTTTTGTTTCTGCTGGTCTATCCCACTGTCCTGGGTCTGTCTGTCCTCATTCTAAGATTGAGGTGTTTAGGCAAGATCTATGGGGTGTTTTGGGTGGCTCTAGATGAAAATTATGTTAATGCATTTAAATCCCAGAAAACTGTTTGGAAGAGAGCCCACATTACATCACTATACTAATGGCAGATTTTACTTTGCATGATTTATTTGTTGTGGGAAAGTCAGGAATATTGAAGCTATATCCTTAATCATAGTATTTAACTAGAGATAAGGAACAATAGAGTTTCATTCTGAAATCTATTTTTGAAAAGTTAAACAAAATTTAAAACAAACCTAATGGAATTCAAGTTCTGAAAGTTTAAAAATTTAAATGGTTACACTTTTTATCTATATCAATATTAATTTTGTAATAGTCTAGGGGACATGTAGCCTACAGCCTTTAAAAAAATAATTGAATAATGAATTTTCACAGCCAACCTATTTTCGACAGTCCGCCATTTTCAATATTTAACATATTTATGATATTAAAGTTCAATGTAATGTCAAAACAATTATCTCAACAATTCCAATCTTAAAATATTATAAAACCTTAAAATTTTACAATTCCTGAAGTCTTGAGTTCCGTAAGAATGATAAAACATTTTATGCTTTTTCTACTTGTCTTTGGGTATCAACAGTAATACAATTTTTAAAAAATCAAAGAAGCATCTAATCACTTATTAATAAATAAGTAAAAGTATTGTTGATGAAACATAAATCCATGAATCTTTAAATTCCAAAAATTATTTTTTTTTCAGACTACAGATATAGTTTTATCAGATTCCTAATCAATATACATTCCAAAAAAAAGAACATATTATAATGCAATATTCAATGGTGGTAAAGGTGGATAAAATCAATTGCAAATTCCAACCAAGATTTGATCTGTTAGTACCAACTGCTACACCATCTTGCAGCCATCAAGCATGTATGGCAGGTATTCCATCAGTAAGCATCATGGGAGGAAAATTCACCACAGAAAGCACTGAAATGTACTTTTATACTGTAATTTTTGTTCTTATGCACCAGGTTTCCAGATTGGTAATAGCATTGAATATATTTATCTGGGGCTACACACGTCTTGCACAATTTCAGTACCTAAGACTAAATACATGAAGGGCTGAAACATAAATCCCTCCCACAGGACCACATTTAGATACATTAATGCAATATTCAACAGTCATTCCAAACCGTACTTTGCCATCTGCCTTGCGATCTGATGAACATGAGACAGATGGCTTTACAAGTGTTATGACTGTATGCGCACAAGATGGAGGAGTAAATATCCTCCAAAACCAAAAACCAAATCTGTTCTTTTTGGAACTTACCTTAACAGGAATTTTAAATAGAAAATGAAGCAAAATAATCTAACTGATGCTCCTTGAACTATTTTCCCATAATTCTTTCATGTGATATCCTTTCAATGATGTGTGCTACCAAGTTCTACCACATATACAAGGAAGGAAATAAAGTCCCAAACCCACTCTTGTAAAAGTTAAAAGAGCAGGCACAACTTTTGGAGATTTTTAAAGTGAACAATTTTAAATTAAGAGTAACTAATTTTCCCATTATGTTACATAGCATCTATGATATTTTGGTATATCTGTAAGAATTCTCGAAGGATTGTCTTCTAGGCTATGAAAACATATATCCATTTGCATTGTAAAATTAATTATAAATGGTTTATGCTTCCAACAAAATATTATTTCTAAGAAAATTAACATTTTTATAAGAATATGTTAAACATATTGATTCTATCAGTATGTAATCAGTTATAAGACGACCATTACCAGTCTATTAAAACGAATACGACTTATGGTAATACTCTGAAAAATATGTCATAACCTTATATCTTTTTACTATTTGAACTTTATTGTTCCTCCTTTATTGGTGAATCACAGTAAGTAATCTTCCTTTATTGGTGATTGTTGGTGATGCACAATAAGTAATGAGATGCACAATAGTAATGAGTTATTAGTCACCAACAACACTGTCCCTATGGGCAGAGCACATTCAAAAGTACAACAACTGTATCTCACTCTGACTTTGTGTTAACTGTTAGTGTATTTATATACTTAATTTGTGAGAACTAGGGGTCATCTCTCACAATCCATCTCTTTATGATGCTGTAAGTGTAAGGTGGCCATACACCAGCACGATATTACTTACCCGACCGACCGCTCACGCGACTTCCTGCGTCCTGCCGGAACCACCTCTCCCGATCTTATATACGACCGACATGCGATCGAAATAATGGGATTTGGTGATCCCATTTCGGTCGTATATAAGATCAGGAGAGGTGGTTCCGGCAGGATCGCAGGAACGTCGCGTGAGCGGTCGGTCGGGTAAGTAATATCGTGCTGGTGTATGGCCACCTTAAGTGTACCCTGAATATGCTGTTTAGTGCATAGCAGATTAAACAAGTAAGCTGCAGCCTGCCCTGCCCCCTAGATGCTTGCAGCCAATCATGTTAACGCAAGATCCTGCCTAAAACACAGAACAGGGATTTTACAGCTTATATTATGTTTGCAACCAATATCTTTTATACAAAAAAGAAAAGTTATCTTTGCCGTTTATTTCTTATCCAGCATGAATGTCAGAAAGAAAATTTACATTTGATGATTAAGGGGCATATTTATAAAGCTGCTTTAACTTTTCTCCCCAGTTATTGAACAAACCAGACATAGCACTATTTAAAAAGTGGAATACCCACAATGAAAAGTAATTATCACCGCAATCGATGCATGTCACCGCCACTACCGATTGATCATATTTATAAAGCGCCACATGGGCACTTATAAGTGCTAGGGAGGGGGTTTCGGTTTTGGGCTGCAGCACCCCTTAAGTCCCAAAGGCACTTGTCAGTGCCACAAAGGCATCTAGAAGTGCCATGGAGGGGGGTCCTGGTTTTGAGCTGTAGTTCCACCTTAATTCCCAAAAGGCTCTTTTAAGGTACCTTGGTGGGGTGGAGGGTCCCTGCCTGTGAAGGTGGGGGAGACAACCCTGCTAGTGCACCCACCCTCATGGGGGTGACACTAGTGGGACACGCCCCCCTCCCAGAAGCCCCTTGCACCCCACCCCTGATAGTAAAATGGCAGTGTAAGCGATCATTTATGAATATGTCCCTAGGTCTGGAGATTTGATTTTGTAACCTAGTAGATTTAAAAAGTTGTGGATTTGACTACTTACCCACTAACACTATATACATAGAAAGTAAGTACATCCAGAAACTTTCAGGGAGATTCAATAAAAGTTCTTATCGTTAAAAATGGTGCTAATTTTGCCCCAACCAATCAGATCTTATGTAACATTTGAAAGCTGGTTGGTGGGGCAAAATTAACACCATTTTTACGAAAGAACTTTTATTAATAAACCCTATTTACCTTTTACTAGGAACGAAAGCTTCTGTCAGCCAACTGACTTCTCAATTCACAATGACTTGTCAAAGTATCTGTTGTAGTACCCTTAACAGTCCCATTTAGCATATGACAGCCAGGCGTTAGGGACCTTCTGAATGCAAGGTGTGGATGCGTTAAGGCTAAGGGGTGTTATAGGAACTGCCTAGTGTCAAAACAGAATTGAACATTGCAGACAGTTGGTGTTGAAACCCCCCCCCCCCACCCTCTATTCATGCTATATCTTTTCAAGAGCTAAACTTTAAGTCCAGTTGATCTAACTGAATACAACAGATATACCCTTATATTCCATTACATGAGTGGCAAAAAGAACAGTCTACCAGAACAAATAAATAGCTGTTTTTTACTGTATCTCTTTACTTTCTGTTCCAGTAAAAGGTAAATAGGGTTATTTAATAAAAGTTCTTATCGTTAAAATGGTGTTAATTTTGCCCCAACCACAGCTTTCAATGTTACATAAGATCTGATTGGTTGGGGCAAAATTAGCACCATTTTTAACGATAAGAACTTTTATTGAATCTCCCTGAAATTTTCTGATGTACTTACTTTCTATGTATATAGTGTTAGTGGGTAAGTAGTAAAATCCACAACTTTTTAAATCTACTAGTTACAAAATCAAATCTCCAGACCTAGGGCATATTCATAAATGATCGCTTACCCTGCCATTTTACTATCAGGGGTGGGTTGCGGGCTTCTGGGGGGCGTGTCCCACTAGTGTCACCCCATGAGGGTGGGTGCACTAGCAGGGTTGTCTCCCCCACCTTCACAGGCAGGGACCCTCCACCCCACCAAGGTACCTTAAAAGAGCCTTTTGGGAATTAAGGTGGAACTACAGCTCAAAACCAGGACCCCCCTCCATGGCACTTCTAGATGCCTTTGTGGCACTGACAGTGCCTTTGGGACTTAGGGGTGCTGCAGCCCAAAACCGAAACCCCTCCCCTACATTTATAAGTGCCCATGTGCGCTTTATAAATATGATCAATCGGTAGTGGCGGTGACATGCATCGATTGCGGTGTATTTTACTTTTCATTGCTGGTTATTTCCACTTTTAAATAGTGCTATGTCTGATTTGTTCAATAACTGGGGAGAAAAGTTAAAGCAGCTTTTAAAATATGCCCCTTAATCATCAATGTAAATTTTCTTTCTGACATTCATGCTGGATAAGAAATAAACGGCAAAGATAACTTTTTCTTTTTTGTATAAAATATTGGTTGCAAACATAATCATAAGCTGTAAAATCCCTGTTCTGTGTTTTAGGCAGGATCTTTGTGCTGTAACATGATTGGCTGCAACATCTAGGGGAGGCAGGCTGCGCTTACTTGTTTTAATCTGCTATGCACTAAACAGCATATTCAGTGTACACTTGGTGGCCATACACCAGCACGATATTACTTACCCGACCGACCGCTCACGCACGTTCCTGCGATCCTGCCGGAACCACCTCTCCGATCTTATATACGACCAAATGGGATCACAAAATCCCATTCATTTGCGATCGCATGTCGGTCGTATATAAGATCGGGAGAGGTGGTTCCGGCAGGATCGCAGGAACGTCGCGTGAGCGGTCGGTCGGTAAGTAATATCGTGCTGGTGTATGGCCACCTTTACACTTACAGCATCATAAAGAGATGGATTGTGAGAGATACCCAGTTCTCACATCTAAATTAAGTATATAATACACTAACAGTTAACACAAGTCAGAGCTGAGAACAGCTTGTTGTACTTTTGAATGTGCTCTGCCCATAGGGACAGTGTTGTTCTGGTGACTAATAACTCATTACTTATTGTGCATCTCATTACTTATTGTGCATCACACAACAATCACCAATAAAGGAAGATTACTTACTGTGATTCACCAATAAAGGAGGACACAATAAGTTCAAATGTAAAAAGATATAAGGTACTGACATATTTTTCTGAGATTATCCATAATTGCGTATTCGTTTAATAGACTGGTAATGGTCGTCTTATAACTGATTACATACTGATAGAATCTAATATGTTTAACATATTCTTAATAAATGTTAATTCATTTAGAAATAATTATTTGTTTGAAGCATAAACCATTTATAATTAATTTTTACATGCAAATGGATATATGTTTTCATAGCCTAGAAGACAATCCTTCGAGAATTCTTACAGATATACCAAAATATCATAGATGCTATGTAACATAATGGAAAATTTAGTTACTCTTAATTTAAAATTGTTCACTTTAAAAATCTCCAAAAGTTTGTCCTGCTCTTTTAACTTTTACAGAGTGGGTTTGGGACTTTATTCCCTTCCCTTGTATAGTGGTAGAACTTGGTAGCACACATCATTGAAAGGATATCACATGAAAGAATTATGGAAAATATTTCAAAGGAGCATCAGTTAGATTTATTTTTGCTTCATTTTTCTATTTAAAATTGCCTGTTAAGGTAATTTCCAAAAAGAACAGATTTGGTTTTTGGTTTTGGAGGATATTTACTCCTCATCTTGTGCACTGCATACAGTCATAACACTTGTAAAGCCATCTGTCTCATGTTCATCAGACTGCAAGGCGATGGCAAAGTACGGTTTGAATGACTGTTGAATATTGCATTAATGTATCTAAATGTGGTCCTGTGGAGGGATTTATGTTTCAGCCCTTCATGTATTTAGTCTTAGTTACTCTGAAATTTGTGCAAGACGTGTGTAGCCCCAGATAAATATATCAATGCTTACCATCTGGAAACCTGTGCCATAAGAACATTTACAGTATAAAAGTACATTTTCAGTGCTTTCTGTGGTGAATTTTCCTCCCATGATGCTTACTGATGAATACCTGCCATACATGCTTGATGGCTGCAAGATGGTGTAGCCAGTTGTACTAACAGATCAAATCTGGGTTTGGAATTTGCAATTGATTTTATCCACCTTTTACCACCATTGAATATTGCATTAATGTAATATGTTCTTTTTTTTGGAATGTATATTGATCTAGGAATCTGATAAAACTATATCTGTAGTCTGAAAAAAAATAATTTTTGGAATTTAAAGATTACATGGATTTATGTTTCATCAACATACTTTTTACTTATATTAATTAGAATGTGATTTTAGATGCTTCTTTGATTTTTTAAATAATTGTATTACTGTTGATACCCAAAGACAATGGTAGAAAAAGCATAAAATGTTTTATCATTCTTACGGAACTCAAACTTCAGGAATTGTAAAATTTTTAAGGTTTTATAATTTTTTAAGATTGGAATGTTGAGATAATTGTATTTGACATTACATTGAACTTTAATATCATAAATATTGTTAATATTGAAAATGAGCGGACTGTCGAAAATAGGTTGCGCGTGAAAATTCCATTATTCAATTATTTTTTTAAAGGCTGTAGGCCTTACATGTCCCCTAGACTATTACAAATTAATATTGATATTAGATAAAAATTGTAACCATTTAAATTTTTAAACTTTCAGAACTTGAATTCCATTAGGTTTGTTTTAAATTTTGTTTAACTTTTCAAAATATGATTTCAGAATGAACTCTATTGTTCCATTTATCTCTAGTTAAATCTATGATAAGGATATAGCTTCAATATTCCTGACTTCCCCACAACAAATAAATCATGCAAAGTAAAATTCTCAATTAGTATAGTGATGTAATGTGGGCTCTCTTCCAAACAGTTTTCTGGGATTTAAATGCATTAACATAATTTTCATCTAGAGCCACCCAAACACCACATAGATCTTGCCTAAACACCTCAATTCTAGAATGAGGAGACAGACCCAGGACAGTGGGATAGACCAGCAGAATCACAAAATCCACGTACCTCAACATTAAAATTACTAAATAGTAGGATAGCAGGTGTTAAGTAATTCAATGTATTTGAAAAGGGTTTTGGTTGTCATAAATGATTATAAAGATGCAGTTGTATGGGTTGAGCAGTTTTTTCTGCACAGCTCATACCAGTGCAACACTCATCAAAAGCATGTAAACTAAATAAAAATATATTAAGAATGAGTAGGGTGTCAGCATCACTGTTAAAATAAAAACCTGTTTCCATTCAAATATTGTTTACAAAAATAGACTCATGGTAGTAAAATAATTGTCTTTCCTGGGCCTAGCACTCAAAAGATGATCTTCTAGCCAAGTTTCCCACATGATGAAGGGCAAACTCCTTTGGTAGATGAAAGTCTATGTGTCTGTTTAAGTGTGCAAATTGGCATAGAATTGTATTTTAACATACAGTAAATAATATCCAAGATGTTTTTTCTACACACGATGGGTATGAATAAACAAAATAATAATTACATTATATTAATCTACCTGGCAACTTTTACATTAATACTAAGCAGAATAGGAATACCTATTACAAGGCTAAAAATGGTTACATAACTACATGAGACTTGCAGGCTTGACCCATAAGGGTTAAAGACCAGTCTGCATGCTGAGAATTTAAAGATATCTCATACACAGCTCATTATCAAAGGTACCTGGGTGGTAATCCTGTCTGAATTCAAAAGTGTAGCCAAAAGCTATCTAGTCTAGTCTGCTGCATTTACCATACATGTAATTTTGGACCATACCAAATAATATTGCACAGTAACCCATGTCTTAAAACATCAAGATTGTTCGCCCTTCATAACTGCAAAATCTTATATAAGAGACATAAACACCAACAAACTGGAATCACTGTTGCGGCTGCTGTCGTACGCCCCTCCAATTAGAGGGAACATTGTTTAAGAGGTGGACATACACTTTAATACATAGCTTCTCTGTTTGCATCCCTAACCCTATGCAGTAGAGATGGCCGAAATTACATAGTTTCGTTCTGTTTTTGGATTCTCGGATCTCTGGAAAATCGAAAGATCCGAAACGGAATGAATTTTCGAAGAATTTCGAATGTACAGAGCTATTTTTGATATTTTCGAAAATATCTTCGAACTTTCGAAAATCCTTGAAATACAACCGAGACCACTTTCGAGTTCCGATCATATTTTTGAAAATTTTCGAATGTTGGAGGCTATTTTCAAAATTTTTGAAAATACTCTGTACAAATCAAAAATCTTTGAAAATTTTTTCGAAGTTCGAAATCGGAGGATCCATCCGGATTCCGACGGATCTTTCAGATTTTGGAACCGAGGGGTTCCGTGTCGGACGCGGATCCCATCTCTACAATGCAGCTGTTTGACTGTCTTTGTACTTTAGTATTGGTTAAGGTCATTTATTCTAAAGCTTTTTTTGAAGAAAATAGAAGTGGGTAAGAATAGTAGAATAGAAAAATATCATTCAAGTAGCCAGAAATATGATAAACAATTACTGGACAACAGTAGGAAAAACCCTTAAAATACTAGGTATGCAAAAGCAGAAAATAATGTTTCTTTTAAGGACAACTGTGGTTCCAAAATGACTTAAAGTAAAATGACTGTAGAAATTAGCAACTATCTGTTGAGTGGGCATCCTCTGTCCCTGTAGTAACAGACAGCAGTGAAGATCTAGTGCCCTGGCCTCCATGAGGTTCTGGTCACATGATGCGGTCTCCTTAAAACACATAAAAATGAAACTTGAAATAATTTTTAAAAAGTAATTGAAGTATATAGAAAATCCTGTCATTTTGGTACTATGTTCTCCATTAAGGTAAATGCATATATACACGTTATGATAAGTTAAATATAAAATACATGCTGATGTCTGAAATTTCTGAAAGAAATTATAGAATTATTTGACCCACTGGATGCCACTGTAAATGTGAGTCTAAAAAGCTTGCGCTATAAAAATTATATAAGTACGTAAATGTCAGTTATTATGTTCTAAAACATAAATGTAGGATTCCAAAACAGCAAATTAGAAAATATTCAAATAACATATGATGGCTTAAGATGTGTGCTCGGGTTCAAAATCACCTGGTTCCAATTTGGTACTCTTATAGCATTAGTCTGGGAGAGCACAGCCATATTTATCATAGACTTGTGAAACACCAAAAATCTAGTGGTGCCACCTGGGGCATGAATACATCATACCACCTAAATGGAGTCATAAATAAACTCCTTACAAAGACACCCATATAGAATAGGCACACAGATTTTTTTTATTCCATCCACATATCCCTGTGCTATGTAACGCTTTACACGAATGATAAAAATACAAAATGTAAATCTAGCAGCATACACAGTTAAAAGATCATTCACATAGCCCTGGACTAGTTGGACCTAATTAGAATAGGAGACCATTATGGCCCATGTGTCACTGATGTTAAGTCACTAAATGTAACCCGCTGGGATTAAAGTCTTCCTTATAGCGTATTTCAAATGGTTGTGTTAAAGCATAGATCAATATTATTGAACCCCTGTTCCTCCAGGACTTATGTGATAAGCCTCAACCCATGACATACTGAGCCAACAGCACATCTTCATATGGCACCAACGAGGTGATGTGCAAGTGCCATAAAACACCCCTCTCTCCCAGGAATTATGTGAGAAGCCAATATTCTAGCTATCACCTCACTAAAATGGCCACACTCTCACCTGGCTCATGTTGGGCAGATCCACAAACACTTCTGGGAACAAATACCCAAAAGGTTCCAACTTGCTACCACCCCCAAGGCATAGGCCACTAGCCTTAGGACACACTTCTTTGACAAACACGTGTTTCACTCCAGGTATTTACACAAGGGTTTCCTCAAGTTCATTTAGAAACTACCAGTTCTTAAACTACCAAAATAAATTCAGAAAGTAAGACCGAAATTAAGTTCCGCACAATCTCTGGCAGAATGAAACCCACCAGTTCATCATCTGTAGCGATGGTCATATTATCCTGAGTTTTGTTGACTGGGGAGTTCACAAACCTTTTGTGAACCCATCTGCAAACTTTATCAGGGTAGTTTGGCCATCAAAAGCACCTAATCGACAGCCATTAGTGTGCTTCATAAATATTTCTTGAACACTTGTCTGTTTATGACCCTTGGTTTAAATATATTTATGTATTTTTATGTGTAGTACCTAGTTGCAATTTTAAAACACCCTGCATACCAATAACCTATATAATGATGCATTTCATAAATTCTTGGCAGGTTTTCTATACAGAATATTGGATTCATGCAATTTTACAGAGTACTGGGTCCACATAATTATGGATTCATGAGTTATATGTTTCTTAATTGAATTAATCAAGCAAAACCATTACATATAATACAGTATATCAATGATTTCCCCAAGGTACTTTTTCCTAGCCCTTTTCCCATTGTTGTAAACTTACACAGTATGTATTCAGTAAGCTGTGACGAGGTTTAGAACTCTACTGAAGGGTTTTGGTTCTTTATTTTGCAAAGGCTCCATTAAATCTATTGTTAATCCAATTCTTCATCATTGAGATTACGACCACCTTTCAGTAAGCAAGTGGCTATCCTAATAAAAGCACTCAAGCTACCAGCTGTACTTTTGAAGGTCATGATAATTATATGAATGATGTGTTTTCAGATTAACTAAAACTTATTTCTGTTTTTTTTTACACTAAATAAATAAAGCATAAACTACTAGGAGATAGCACAAAGAATAGTGTTTTTTTTATTCTTCTAGTAGAGGAAAGAATATATGAAATTGATCTATCCTCATTAGACAGCTACAAAAGCTAGACATGGTTGCTTAAGAAAGAAGCCTATCAAGCATCTCTGTACTGTTGGTTTTACTGACAGTTTTATAATATTCTCAAGATCTGCAATGTAAAATCTTCCCAGTGAAGTAAATTTAAAGGAGAACAAAAGTACAAATGACCCTCCCACTCTGTTAAAGGAATAGTTCACTCAGAATGTAAACTATTTCTTTACTGCATTAATTGACGAATGGGAGGTAATGGATTAATGCCTTACCTCCCGTTCTTCAATTAATCTAGAAGGAGCCAGGAATGAAGGAGTGAAATTTACCTTCCACACATCCACGCCATCTCCACTGACAGGTTATGACCACTTCCGCATTCAGTTTAACTATAGAACATATGCACGATAAGGCATACTATAGTTGAACTATCAGACCTGTTAGTGGAGCCGGTGGTGGATTGCGCTCTAGGTAAATTTCACTCCTTCGTTCTTGCCCCTTCTAAATTAATTGAAGAACAGGGTTAAGGCATAGCTCCTTTACCTCCCTCTTCAATTAATGCAGTAAAGGAATAGTTCACATTCTGAGTGAACTTTCTTTAAAGGGTATGTCCACCCTAAATTACATTTTTAGTAATATAGTAAATATGCCCCCAGCCCCAACCCTATAATATTTCTTAGAAGTCCCCAGATAGTTACTTACCATGCCCGCTCCTTCGCCGCACTCCCCGGCCCTCTGCTGGGGGGCTGGGGCACATTTACTATTATATACATAGGGATTTATGCTAGGGGGAGGGAGGGGGAAAGTGCTGCACTGCGCATGGCAAATTCTCCCAGAGGAGAGACAGGAGGCAGAGTCCTACATGGCTCTGCTCTCCTCCTGGTGGGCAGTTTTTTGGACTTTGGGGGGGATTATTGGAGAACCACTTGGTTGTATGTCCACTAAAATTTAATATGTGATAAAGCACCCCCCAAAACCCCAGGTACGTCATAATTACACTCTTCAATAATGCTTCCAGGCTGAGAAAATAAACTTGCCACTCTATGATATACCACTTCGGCTTTCTTCTACTTCCTGGTAAGGTTGTCAGTCACGTTAGTGACGTCACGCCCAATGGCTAATGGCCATTACTGAACCTGCCTTCACTGCTGCTGCTATGAAGGGAAAGGGCACATTGCACGCAGTAGATAGTGGAACAAGCACGGTGAATCAAGGAGTTGTTTTTTAATTCCTAAGTCTGAGAGCATCATTGGAGAGTCTTAGTACACCGAAATTGGGGGTTTGGGTTTATTTTAAGCTTAATTTTATGCTTAATTTTAGTGGAAGGGTTGGACTTGCATTTTAATTTGTACAGAGGCAGAGGACCTAAAATGATGGAAGTTTAATACTTACATTCCAGCTGCCCTCTCCCTTGTATTGCGGTCTGCCCCAACCTCTTTCACTAGCCAGACATTTGTACCAATGAGAGGACATGCTGTTTAAAGTGTATCCTTCTATATGCAACACATCATTGAATCAGTGGCCTGGAGTGGAGCAATTCAACAGTTACCATAGTTAGTATACCTGAACTACCAGCTGTACCCCCAAGGTAAAAATTAGCATTTTGAGTGTCATCCTGAGTACAGATTGAGAGAGGAAGGAGAATGCCTTTCATTCTCCTTTAAGTTTAGTCTATGGGAACACCCATTGACTTTAAAATCAATAGGATGCTGGAAAATTGCTTGAGAAAAAGTGTCAATCATGGGCAGACATTGAATGTAAATTGAACTGAGTTGGTCCTATTTCTTATAATAGAATATTTATTAGCCAATTTTAATTTCGCCCAGAAAATAATTCATCTATGTTTCAAAGCCACAATTAAGATAATTGACAAAGACAAAACAAGTTCAAAATGCTAATAGAATTTTCCATCTCTTCACTTTCAATTAGTTTTGATGATATGACACCTTTCTTCATTTTTCAATGTTTTACTGTTATCTATCTACAGAACACACAGTCAGTCAAGTAATAGTGATTACTAAAATAGTTTTGAAGCTGAAACACCATTTTGGGATGTTCTAATTACCCTCCTGTGTGAGAACAGCAGCTGTGTCTGGTAATTAGTATTCCATCATTTATGGAGCATTTGGGATAGGCACAAACGTGAGGGATTTTGGGGGCTTTGCAAAACTTACCCATATGTATAGGAGATACATTTAAATTTTGAAATTCTTCATACATGGCCTTTTAACCATTTGTTTATGATGATGATGATTATTATTACTAATTTTACCCCATAACATAGGAAAAAGAGAAGAATGGAAAGGTCATCTAACAGGCATTTATTAGTAAAGTGACAAATAAATGAAAGTAGATTAAGTAAGCTAAGTCACACATCTTGTTTGTCTTCTAAAAGTAACAATGAATGATTATTTTAGATAGCAATTAGACTATGGCCATGCATAGTGAGAATTTGGGGGGATAACAAAGTCCAAAGTTGTCAAATTTGTTTAGTAATCTTTTAAATTGTATAAATAATTTAAGTCTTGTACATTTGTGCGAGACGTGTTGGATGACACCCAACAAATGCCCACTTTGCACTATATCTTTTTGTTTGTGTGTGGGCAATTGCTTGGGCATCATTTAAATTCGATGGGTTGGATCTTTAACAACAAATGGATAAGTTTCCTAAAGGGAGTTTGGGGCAGGATGTAAAATCAAACTTAATTTTCAGTTTGTTATATCAATGTTTATAGCTCCTTTATATATATATTAAGCAACAAATGATATCTGCAAATTCATTTTATTCTTCAATTTTCACCTTGCTGCAACTATACCACTTTATTCTACTTTATTCTCATATAAAAGCTGAAGGATTTCCAATATTTACCATAACGTTTGTATTGTTAATTCAAATCCCATTAAATCACAGCCCTGCACTGTAACTATTACAATATATAAAATTCAAACAAGGGTAAAAAGATTATACATAAGTAAGTAAACTCACAGAAACAATTAAAAAGCTGTGTTTTGCACATGGAATTTTAGAATTGTCACGAAAATGTTTATAGCGTGCTATCTTTAGCGTAATAATGCAACAACAAATACTACTGTTTATTCAATTAGATCAACTGGACTTGAAGTTTAGTTCTTGAAGAACGTTTCGCTAATCATCCGACTGGCTTTCTCAATTCAGAATGACTGTGAAAGAAAACCCACCAATGGTCTTAAGATGTATCTAGGTATTTTGCCACCTTGTATGTTACAGAGTTGATGCTGCTATATAGGTCCTAGAGTGTCCTTGTAGTGCCCTTCTTGTGTATCTTGGGTCAGGTTTTAGGGTTATTGGTCGGGTTTAGGGTTAGTGGTGCCCCTTCCTTATGTATTCTCGGGTCAGGACTCAGCCATGTACCTGCATCTTAAGGATAAAGGTCATACCTTGATTGTAATGGTAACATTTGGCAACATATAAGGAACGTGACGGCTCAAGAGAGTTGTTAAGGAGGCCATTTATGTAAAATAAGAAACCAAGCCAAGATAGAGGTGGGGGGGTTCGGCACCACCTGTCTGCCATGTACAATGCTGTTTTGACACCATACTCTGGGTGTTCCTATAACACCTCTTAGCCACTCTTTGCCTCTTATGCAATCACGCCCTTAACAACCTGGCTGTGATATGCTAATTGGGATTAATTGGTACATAATTGCCACAGATTCTTTACAAGTCATTCTGAATGGAGAAAGCCAGTCGGATGACTAGCGAAACATCTTCAAGAACTAAACTCAAGTTCCAGTGACTAATTGACACAACAGATATACCATGACCTGGATGAATGAGAACCTCCACAGCAATAATACTAATAGTGTGATGCACCTAATATAAAGGCTGGTGTTAGAAAGGGTCTGCAATGGTTAGCTGCATCAGCATATATCATGTCTTGTGGCAGCTGCGTGGTTAACTTCCGCAACATAAGATTTCGGTGCATTGCCCTGTATGTTTCTAAGACCTAGTTATGCTTAGCAGAATGAATGTGTCTTAGGGGAGGGATTAAATAAACTTCTGCTTATGTGATAATGGAATAAAAATTTGTAAGAGTAATATAAGGCTGTAAAACAATTCCTTCATATTGACATCAAGATTCTTTTTGTGACCTTGCCTATTACATGGAATCTTTAATACAGCAGTAAATAATACTAAATAAGAATGTAAAATCAGTTTAACTAGTCATATTAACTTGCACTTGCTTTCCTTAAAAATTGTAACAAGAAATAAATAATAGTGGGAAAGTTACTTTTTTTTACTGACTATACAAAATTGTGAGTTAAAGGAAAGGTTCACTCAGAAAATGAACCTTTCCTTTTTTGTATTAATTGAAGAACAGGAAGTAAAGGAGTTATGCTTACCTCATGTTCTTCAATTAATCTAACAGGAGCAGGAGAACATACAGAACTTACCCTCAAGCGCAATCCACCGCTGGCTCCTTGGACATTTCCGACTGTTTTTGGCTTCTTAGCTATAGCGTGCATTACTGTTCATGGGTGCTATAGTTAGTAATCTACACAGTCGGACCTGTCAGAGCAGCCATTGGATATCGCTCAAAGGTAAGTTCTGTGGGTTTGCTCCTGGCTCCTTTTAATTGAAGAATGTAAGGTAGCATTCTTCAATTAATGCAATTATGGAATAGTTTACTTTCTGAGTGAACTAATCTTTTTAATTCCTTATCGTGCCTCTTTGTGATTTGTTAAAAAGCAAATGGTTTGGGTTCTTGGACTATGCCAAGATAACCTGATATTTATTTTGAAATTAGTATTTCGTTGGTTAGTTCAAATTAAAAACTGACAACATTTTCCTCAAAATTTTGATCTGACAAATCAAACGTTCAAGAGAAAGTATTTTGGAAAAGTCAGTAGAAATATATTTTTCTGCTCTCCCTTTTCCACTCTTTTTTTGTTTCTTGTTACGGTTTTCAGGATAAGGAAAGCGCAAGTTAAAACCTTAAAATGACCTCTATGGCTTTCACCATTTTTAACGATAAGAACTTTTATTAAATAACCCTATTTACCTTTTACTAGGAACAGAAAGTAAAGAGATACAGTAAAAACAGCTATTTATTTGTTCCTGGTAGACTGTTCTTTTTGCCACTCATGCTAATGGAATATAAGGGTATATCTGTTGTATTCAGCTAGATCAACTGGACTTAAAGTTGAGTTCCTGAAGAAGTTTTGCTAGTCATCTGACTGACTTTCTCAATTCACAATGACTTGTACAAGTATCTGTTGTAGTACCCTTAACAGTCCCATTTAGCATATGACAGCCAGGCGTTAGGGACCTTCTGAATGCAAGGTGTGGATGCGTTAAGGCTAAGGGGTGTTATAGGAACTGCCTAGGGTGTCAAAACAGAATTGAACATTGCAGACAGTTGGTGTTGAAACCCCCCCCCCCCCACCTCTATTCATGCTATATCTTTTCAAGAGCTAAACTTTAAGTCCAGTTGATCTAACTGAATACAACAGATATACCCTTATATTCCATTAGCATGAGTGGCAAAAAGAACAGTCTACCAGGAACAAATAAATAGCTGTTTTTACTGTATCTCTTTACTTTCTGTTCCTAGTAAAAGGTAAATAGGGTTATTTAATAAAAGTTCTTATCGTTAAAAATGGTGTTAATTTTGCCCCAACCAGCTTTCAAATGTTACATAAGATCTGATTGGTTGGGGCAAAATTAGCACCATTTTTAACGATAAGAACTTTTATTGAATCTCCCTGAAAGTTTCTGGATGTACTTACTTTCTATGTATATAGTGTTAGTGGGTAAGTAGTCAAATCCACAACTTTTTAAATCTACTAGGTTACAAAATCAAATCTCCAGACCTAGGGGCATATTCATAAATGATCGCTTACACTGCCATTTTACTATCAGGGGTGGGGTGCAAGGGGCTTCTGGGAGGGGGGCGTGTCCCACTAGTGTCACCCCCATGAGGGTGGGTGCACTAGCAGGGTTGTCTCCCCCACCTTCACAGGCAGGGACCCTCCACCCCACCTGCTAGTGCACCCACCCTCATGGGGGTGACACTAGTGGGACACGCCCCCCTCCAGAAGCCCCTTGCACCCCACCCCTGATAGTAAAATGGCAGTGTAAGCGATCATTTATGAATATGCCCCTAGGTCTGGAGATTTGATTTTGTACCTAGTAGATTTAAAAAGTTGTGGATTTGACTACTTACCCACTAACACTATATACATAGAAAGTAAGTACATCAGAAACTTTCAGGGAGATTCAATAAAAGTTCTTATCGTTAAAATGGTGCTAATTTTGCCCCAACCAATCAGATCTTATGTAACATTTGAAAGCTGGTTGGGGCAAAATTAACCCCATTTTTAACGATAAGAACTTTTATTAAATAACCCTATTTACCTTTTACTAGGAAGAAAGTAAAGAGAACAGTAAAAACAGCTATTATTTGTTCCTGGTAGACTGTTCTTTTTGCCACTCATGCTAATGGAATATAAGGGATATCTGTTGTATTCAGTTAGATCAACTGGACTTAAAGTTTAGCTCTGAAAAGATATAGCATGAATAGAGGTGGGGGGGGGGGGGGGGGTTTCAACACCAACTGTCTGCAATGTTCAATTCTGTTTTGACACCCTAGGCAGTTCTATAAACACCCTTAGCCTTAACGCATCCACACCTTGCATTCAGAAGGTCCCTAACGCCTGGCTGTCATATGCTAAATGGGACTGTTAAGGGTACTACAACAGATACTTGTACAAGTCATTGTGAATTGAGAAAGTCAGTCAGATGACTAGCAAAACTTCTTCAGGAACTCAACTTTAAGTCCAGTTGATCTAGCTGAATACAACAGATATACCATGAACTGGATGAACAACAACCTTCACAAGCAAACTGAAGGGTAAGCAGCAGCTTTTTAGTCTATAAGGGCTTAAACTTGAGTAGGAACATCTTACAGAAAATACTCTTGTGCATAGAGATAGTGAATACTGGGGGTGGTCAGTTGGTATACATGTTCACAAGACTATTTGAAGGCTACATGAGGTAGACATGTACTGCCAAAACATGGGCCCTTCTTAGTTACAGAATCCCATTGTATATACATAAATGAACTTACAGGGATAATATCTTACGATATTGTTCTGGGAGGAAAACTTTCACATGAAAAAATACATTTAGTGTAAGAGGCTTAGTGTAGAGGTTTTTTTTTTAAGATTGGTTTAGCATTGGTTTTACTTCTTTAACTGGACCTGTGCTATATTCTTAACAGTGACGGCACCTAAACAAAAAGTGTTTGGATAAGTATTGTGCTGCTAATATAGCACGAGGTCAGGTAAGATGCATCGGTTGATACTGCATCTCCCCTTGTTTACATGAATGCCATTTAAGGCAATGGTCTTATTCTGCCTCCTGTGCTCCTTGTTTCTGATAACATCTTAATGCTGGTCAAGTTTTTATTTGGAGTCAAACTTTTACACTTGAAGACACGGATATTACTAGATGAAGTGCAAAAAAGAAAACCAAAGAGAGGATGAATCAATAATTAAATTGGCTTCAGGAACATATTAGGCTTTTTAAAGTTTAAAAAAAAAAAAAAATCCCCATGACATAATTTATTATTAGTTGTTAGTCCTCCTTTTATTTCTCCCATATTGAAATGTGTTTACCTTAATAGGCCCTAATTGCTATTACCAGTAGAAGCCATAACCTGGGTAATACAGATGTTCCAATATAACTTGCAAGAGATTTATGTAAAACATTTAGAGAGCTAGAAGAATAAAGGACTCAATCTGTATTTTCAAAACTGAAAGCATTTCTTTATTTTCATTACATCTCCATCAGCGTACAATGTTTTAACTGTATTCTAATAGAAAGGATAATCATTTAACAGCATAAATGAAGTTCATTTTCATAACAGTGATTTGCAAAACAAACTTGGTACACATCCAATAAAGACCCTGATGAAACAATTTTGTGTTGTTAATAGTGTGCAAGTCTCGAAAAGTGCAAGGATATCCCCACCCCCCTCATTTAAACTGCATAAACTATAATTTCAGTAAATCAAGCAAAGACCTAATCAAGCTTTAATTTGCTAATTACTTCTCTTGATTAGATCGGCAGCTAATCATCTCTGGAAATTTAAAGTCAATCTTCCACTCACATTTGCAAATCAGGGATTTAGAGTGAATAAATAAGGGATATTGGAAATAACTTTTATTTATAAAGAAATATGATCCCCCCCCCCACTCTATTTATTTTCTAATATATGCCAATTTGGCTGGATATAAATTGATTGAAGGACAATTCGGTGTGCATTCAGTTTCTGTTAGAAAAAAGCCATTCATGGAATGTTAAAAGCAGTTTGCATTAGAAACAAAAAGCATGCATATGCTACGTGAGCAAATACAATATAACACAGAAGGACAATGAAAGTCAAGCACAATGCATTAAGGTAAACATGTTGAAAACTCAACTTTTTAGATTCTTAACCATTTAAAATATAAAGTATATATTGCATTGTCAAGTGTTTTCCCCAAAGTTAACTATAATGCCTAAGTAAAAAAGAATTTCTAAAGACTATACTGTATATTTTATCCATCTAAATCATTATTTTATTGAAATTAATAAACAATAAATATATTCCTCCGTCCCACCATCTATAAACTGGTTTCCCCAGTATAAGCAGGGCCAGCATATACTCCATAAATCGGTGCAGATAAGCTGAGAGGTTAGATAACTGTGAAGCATAAGTGTAGCCAAATATACATGCAAAACGTGCCCCCCGCGCATCCCTCTTCCTCCTGGGTGGGGTAAGCACTATGCAATAAATAGGTAGTTACATATGCGGTTAATCAGAGGGTAAAGCAGCAAATAGATAGAAAAATAAGCATAAAGTTAGTCGATCAAGATAAGCAGGTAAGTACGACTCCAAGTATGGCCCCATACACATATATGCACAGCAGTAAGCCTCCGAATAAGTTCAATTGCGCCATACATTAATGCTCTTTAATACACAGTGCTAGTCCCTCCCGCATGTCTTACGACCTTAGCTACACCGATCCTGTCACTGTCCGACCATCCAGCCGGTCTTGAGGTCTCTAAACATCAGCTCACCGATACATGAGAAAACACAGAACCTGTGCTGACCTACACGCGTTTTGGAAGTTATGATGCTTCTGGTTCTTTTAAATCCACAATGTGTGTTCCCAAAAAGGGGTGTGTGTTGCAACAGTGTTGCTTACAATCAGTTCCACAGTGTACACAAGTCTAGGAAAGTTAATAAAGGAAACTTTTAAGTTTCCTTATTCCCTACCCAAATAGCTACAATCAGTAACACAAAGGGACATATGGTATATATAGGATTCAGAATAGATTACAATACTGATTGTGAGAATGGCTTTCAAATAGAAATATAAAACATGTTCATACATATTGGGTAACTTAGATTAAATTCATATATAAGTGCAACAGATGAAGGGAAATTCAGCAAGACAGCTATAGACATATTATATATTTATGTCAGGGGGAATCATTTTTAGATAATACTGGAGGCAATAGAACTAATGTCAGATGTTATAAGAAGCAATGGTAAACCAATTCCTCATTTAAGCCACCAGGGGCTACTGTATTGGCTTCATAAATTCTCCTTGCCTATTTTTGAATTATAAGTTTATCCCAATTTCCCCCCTAATTGGTTTGTCTACTTTTCATACCCCAACATAGCAATCCCTCCGGATCACTATTGTGGCATTGCGCAAAATGCCTTGCTACGGAACTTATTTCTCCTTATTCAGGATATTTCTAACGTGTTCCAACACTTGTGCCCAGCTGTGCCCAGTGCCCTAATTGTTGCCAATATATTTTAGAGCATGTACACTCCACCACATATATAACACCCTGGTCTTACAATTAATAACATTTTTAATTACATGGTTTTTATTATTATTCCATATATAAAATCTTGTTTCTTTTTGCACATATATTGGCATGCCTTGCATTGCCCACATTTAAAAGATCCCATTAATTCCCTTTATTTAACCAATTGGGGTATAGCCTGCCGATATTCACTTTTTGTCCGATTGTTGGTGCTCGTCTAGCTGTAAGAAGGTGCTTACTTGGTAAGACCTCTGCAAGGGCTTTATCTGAGCAGATGTACCAGTATTTATTCAAGGTTTTGGTCATCCATGTCCAATCCTTATTATATTGAGTATTGGTGAATTGTATTATTATGTTGTCTGTACATGGTTTATTATTAAATAACAAGTGCGTACGATTGCTATATTTAGCCTCTTATATAGCTTTGTTTAACCATTTACCGGGGTAACCCCTTCTAGGAATCTAGTTCTTAAATCTTTTGTGAATTTACAAAATCAGCCATATTTGTGCAATTACGACGTAAACGAAGGTATTGGCCTGTGGGTTCCGCTAAGAAGATTAGGTGGGTGCACGCTTGTGCTCTTAACAGAGCATTTCCCGCTGTGGGCTTTCTATAGACCTCAGTCTGCAGTTCCCCTTTATACTTCTTAATTAGGTGGTCCAAAAATGGTATTATAGTGAGGCTTTCTTCACATGCAAATTTTGCCCAATGTGCATGTGACAGTTAGAATTACCTTACTGATTAGCAAGTTAAAGTTAAATCACTTAATACTACTTTCTCCAAAATGCTTCCATACAACTACCTGGACTATAATTCCTATGTAAACAAATCTATTCTATTCTGATATTTTAACACACAGTTTGTGCCATGGTTGCATTTCTATTAACAAAACAGATACACAGTTTGTCCACATATGTGAATAATAAAATACATAATCAAGGTCAATAAAACTATCATTTGTGCAAATTAAATTATTATAAATTATTCTTCATTTTGCAAGTTAACAATCTGTCTCTGAGACCTCACTTTTTAGTCATTGTTATTTAATATAAATATTCTGCTAAGGGATAGAACCTGCTAGCAGGGGTCATAAATGAATCCTGCTGATGCTTTTATCACTGTTCATGATTTATCTTTCTTGCTGAAATAACACCAATATTTAGATTGTATCTGTCAACGGTTAGGAGGAAAATGATAAATCTAAACAATAGTCCAATCACGAACTGGCATAGGTACTGAATACAGATACTGTAAAACTCATAATAAAGTAAATCAAAGTAAACAATTCCAGTACCTGCTGGCACTACAACAATTTCCGTTTGGTCAAATAGAAGCAAAAAATGTCACAAAAAACAACTTGACAAAAAAGATAAATTTTTGGCGTGCAATTGCTTTTCTTTTTTAATTACTTAATATAGCGACATTACAGGATACAAATCACTATTTCATGTTTATTTGTAATAAATTATTCTGTATTTTCTTTACATGGTATTTACTCCTAAAAGAAGGAGAAATGGCCTTGGAAACAGATCCAAGTGAATGCAATTAGATTTCTCAAATGCACTTATAAAACCTCTTAGAAAGGGGACTGTGTTCATTGACCCTAAATACAATTAGACATTTTAAAACTAGGATATAGTGCTAAATAAATGATTATTCCATGGAATAGGTATTGTGATAGCCACCCAAAATTTTATGATATATATTTGTTACTTAGTAGACATAAGACGATACAATAACGGGCGCTAGAAGCACAGAGCGCCCCCTAAGTGTCCCAAGGCCCTACTCTTCTCATGTCCAAGGCCAGAGTACCCTCTTAGTGTCCCAAGGCCAGAGTCCCCCCTCTGTCCAAGGCCAGGGGCCCCCTCTTCCAAATCAGATGCCCCTCTTGTCCAAATTTAACCCCCCCTCTGTCCCAAATCCAGGGCTCCCCTCTGTACCAAATCCAAGGCCCCACTCTGTCCCAAATCCAGGGGACCCCTTCTGTCCAATCCAGGGCCCCTGTCCCAAGCAACCTACCTGCAGTCTGTTTAATGCTGTTCTCCCTCCGTGTGTTTCCTGTGTTTCTTTTCTAGTGGTGAGTCAATAGGAACTGCAGACACTGTCCCTAGTGGTGAGTCAATAGGAAATGCAGAGATCCCCTCTAGTGGTGAGTCAATAGAAATGCAGAAATTCTCCCTCTAGTGGTGGTAAATAGGAACTGCAGAGATTTCCCTCTAGTGGTGAGTCAATAGGAACTGCAGAGACTCTCCCTCTAGTGGTGAGTCCATAGGAACTGCAGTGACACACACACACGGACACAGGGATGCACACTTAGGGTTTATTAAATAGGATATATTATCTTAATACAACACAGCCAATAGGTCTGCTAGAGCCCTTAAAAACATAAAGGGTTGTAAGTTAATCACACAGCAATAATGATTTATTGTCTTTGCTGACTCTCCTTTCCCTCCTTTTTAGCTCTTAGTTTTACTTATGCAGTGGGTCAGAGCACAGCCAGGCAGAAAAGAACTGTCACACAACTATGATTAAAACATTATACTATTTATGAGAGAACAGCCTATTCCTCTGTCACAAAAAATCAACCTCAAACCATAAAACACACAGCACACAAAAAACACACACCCATGCACACACACACACACACACACCTTTAAACTCCTACAGCTAAAATAAAATCTTAGGATTCAAATAAAGTAGTGACAACAGCGACAAAAGCTGTTTCTCTTCCCATTGCAAGGCAGTGTCTTTTCACTATAGCTTACAGCCAATGCATATGAAAGTTGTAGCTCACTACTCACTTCACAGCTATCTCCACTGCACATGCTCCGACTCTAGCTGAGTCACAGATTCTGGGAGCACAAAGAGAAAGGAGTGAAGGGAGCATTGGGGAAGAAGAGATCAAATCCTGGCAGATCTAAAAATACAACAAAGGCATTTTTCCCCTTTAGTGTCCCTTTAGCCTATTCATCTACATTTAGGAGCAGGGGTGATAATAAAGCACTGAGATCTATAGGAAAAATGTACCACACCCGTCTTGAGTCCTGACATAATAGAAAACCTTAAGGGGAACTAAGTCTCCAGACAACATTGTCCCAATACACAGAGCACATTCACAAACATACAACAAGCTGTGTCTCACCTCTCTCTTTGCTGTGGCCATTGGGTAATTTATGAATAGAGATGTTCAAAACTGTTGAGTTTTGTTCCGTTTTCGAATTTTCCACAAATTTCTAAAGTTCGAAAATTTGAGTTTTGATTTTTGAAAATCATCTACACTTTCGAAAATCGTCTCTTTGTATAAAAAACGAAAATTCAAAAATCCGGGTTCCGTGAAATTCGGGGTTCGAAAGTTTGGCGGGACTTCGAAACCCTCAGATTTGATTTGAACTGTCTATTAGAAACCACATTACATCTTTACCGGTGAGTACTAGGGGTCAGCTCCCACAAACCCCAGCTAAGTGTCTGCTTACAGGCACATACTCTGTAGAGCTCACAGATCAAAACAAGGAAGTTGAGCCTTGCTTCCTAGAAGCTGACAGCCAATCACATTATAGCACAGAGATCTCCCTCTCCCTGACACAGAACAGGGATTTCAGTTTTTGTGTTTCAAAAACATTCAATGCTCCTGTCCTTACAATAATATAATCCTTTACTCTTTATACAAAAGAAAAGAAAAGTGTATTTCATAGATAGCATGGATATAAGAAAACAGAATACTAACATTTCAGCAAAATAGAACCTGTAACTTGTACATTTGCTCTGTCTTGCTAAAAGCCGAGCTCTTACCTCAGGCTAAGAGAGATATATGTGAACCATTGGTACATGTAGAATTTATACTAGGAACATAATGGAAACAAAAATTAAAGGTAAGTCGCGGATTCAAACTTGTGACCTTCTGAACTGTATGTGTCTAAACCTGGCATCTACAAGATGAGCCACCACTGAATAAGCTGAAAACCCAGGACATTTAGAAGCTTATCTTTTGCTAGAGAAAAAATAAAAAAGGAACTTCCATATTGGACTATAGAAAACACTGTGCATAGAGACAGTGAATAGGGGTCAGGCGGTGTGGTTTTTTGATGACTTTGTGGGCTGTGGGTTGTACTGCCAACAACATCTTATTTACAGAATCTATTTCTCACATGTACTAAATGCAACTTACTAGAGAAGAATCTTGCAATGTATAGGTGTTCTGGGAGATAAACTGTCACATTAGGTTTTAAAAAAATGTAGGTTTAGTTCTCCTTTAACTACCTCTAAATTGGGTTTTAATATTTCTTTTAGTCAATCAAAGGTATTAAATTACTTGGTACTCTGGATTAAAGTAGGTAGAATATGCGCTTAATTAAATGCAATATCCTGTAGAACTAGATAAGATGAATGTGTGCATATGCATTGTCTGGCCACATCTCTTAACTACAATACATGTTCCCCTGCCTAATATGGATTGTAACAGGATTGGATAGAGACTACTAATCAGTGTGACCAGCTGTAGCAAGTTCCTGCAGCAGTTTAGAACTGGGCATGGCAATACAATGGTCACAATGTGGAATGTTGGAAAATAAAACACAACCCCAAAGGTTAATTTTCCAGCAACACATCAAAATTAAAGGTGAGACACAGATTACTGCTTATATCAATTAAATTAGTTTCCCTTTAAATCAAATGGGTGTATCGCCCTCTGGGTCACAAGATACAGCCAAAATAAGTGACATCACTGCAGTTCTTTATAAACCTTTTACAGAGGGTTATTTATGTATCCAGGTTTTACGATTCAGTTTGTCTATTCTCCCCAGGAAGCATTGCTGTCAAATCGCTACTGTAACAGTAGTGCAAGTAAGTGGGAATAATCAGCAAAATACATTTAAAATAAGCCCTGGGACACATCTTTAGGTGAGCCAGTGAAAAGTTATACAATTATGTTATCACTCCAGTAGTACTTCTGGGAAAGAGAGTGTGTCATCAACGCCAGCTCTAAAACATTATTTGTACAGACAAAAAGCCTAAGGTTTGCAGAGGCAGAAGGCAAATACAAGGTTTGAAAATAGCTTTTAAAAGTGTGTGGGACAGGGCTATATCTAGGTAGAGCAGACTGCCTGTTACACGACTATATTTGAAGGTTTTACGGCTGCAGTTTTAATCCACCCTAATTTATTCTAAAACGACAGTTCCCCTTTAAGTCTGTTTTTGTTTAGGCTAATCAAGACTATGAAGTTAGGCTTCAGGACTATAGGGTGGCCATAGACGTTATGATTGCAGTCATATGCAAAAAAATAAATAATTTGGTCCAATAGGAAAAAATATTGGTTGATTGTATATACAGGATATCAAAACCATATTCGAGAGGCGCTGCACTTCCATTAGAAGTGTGATTTAAAATTAAATAGAATGACTGACCCTTGCTGTAGCCAAAGGGTTAGCTTATGAATATTAAGTTCCAGTTCATTTAACTATGGTTAACATAGGTTTGTTGAATAGCTAATGTTTTAAAATAGAATGCCATAGTACACTTATTGCACTTATACTATCCAGTGAATTATGGTGTGCGGTTATTTAAGATAGCCAATTTGCATTTGTATTTGCATAGGGATTTCGCTTTTCTAAAAAAAAATAATTAAAAAATCTAAATTTTCAACTGAGAGATTTTATTTACAGCGGTAAGTCATTATTATACATAGCTTACCTTGGTTTTTTTTCTTTGCCTTCCTGTGGATCAACAGTTTGGCAGGAAATATGGGTTGCTGAGTAGGTTGAACATATGTCTTTATTTAACCTCAAATACATAATATACTACTATTACTATACTATACTAAATAAGCTGATCACACACATAACTGCTTTATTTCTGTATACCCTAGTATTATCCTAACTTTTAGCTTTAAAGAGGAGTTTCTGCACAGTGTGAGGGGTGAGGTATCTTCCTTAGCCTTCCTTTGGAACTTGAATGCTGCAAAGTATGGGTAGATTTCATCTGGGTTCTTTTAAAGGGAAAACACGAGGATCTGGGGTTAGTGTATAGTAGTTCTTAAAGCTCTTCTAGCTTTACCAGCCTTTACAGCTCAGAGGAGAAGCTAGTGGAATAACATTTAGTATTGGGCTGTGATATCATCTGTACATAGATAACTGACAGCTGCTAACTAAGAAGAACCAGGAAGCAGAAAGAGAGGTAACAGATCTAAGGGCAGCATTTTAGGGACACTTACACTTTCAGATTTCTAAACTATTGCAGTTTAACTAGTGGTGCTATAAATACATTCACATCTGGCCCTGCCCTAAGAGCTTACATATAAGCACATTCATTTTACACATTCAACCTGAATATTTTTTGGTTGCAGGGGAAAACAGATTAACCCACACAGGGAGAACATACAAACTCCATTAAGGTGTGTCCAAACAGGATTCAAACCCAACTGCGTGCTATTATTATTCTTAATATTCATGTCAGTATTAGAAGTATGTTGCAAATTGTCTGATTTGTTAGAGCTTCTTAAATAAACACACCATGGCGCATATCCTGATTTTTCTTTCTGTCTACAATGAAGGCAAAAAAAAACAAAATCCCCACAATCGCAGATATTACAGCCTTCGCATCTTGTTTGTCAAACTGGTTACATTCATTTCAGTAAAAACACTGGGGGAAACTTTGAATATATAACAAATAACACGGGAGAACCTATGTTTTATATTGTTTTGTGATTTCGCAATATCCCCAAAGTTAACTCAGGTAATAATTAAAATAACGACAACCCATGTTTCCAAATATAGGAATGAACTATTAATGTAATAAGGGCAAAGAGCCTTTCCATCATGCTGAATTGTTTATATTAAGATATATTCTAAAAACAAACCAGTTATTAAAAAGATGATTCTTGTGCCACAAAAACATTAAAAAAGAAGATGGGGAAGGCTTAAAGACTGCAAGCGTGAAAACCTAATAACTGCATAGAAGGCGTTTTTGCGTGAGGAAAAGACCAGGGTTGTCTCCCCCACCTTCACAGGCAGGGACCCTCCACCCCACCAAGGTACCTTAAAAGAGCCTTTTGGGAATTAAGGTGGTACTACAGCTCAAAACCAGGACCCCCCTCCATGGCACTTCTAGATGCCTTTGTGGCACTGACAAGTGCCTTTGGGACTTAAGGGGTGCTGCAGCCCAAAACCGAAACCCCCTCCCTAGCACTTATAAGTGCCCATGTGGGCGCTTTATAAATATGATCAATCGGTAGTGGCGGTGACATGCATCGATTGCGGTGATAATTACTTTTCATTGCTGGTTATTTCCACTTTTTAAATAGTGCTATGTCTGATTTGTTCAATAACTGGGGAGAAAAGTTAAAGCAGCTTTATAAATATGCCCCTTAATCATCAAATGTAAATTTTCTTTCTGACATTCATGCTGGATAAGAAATAAACGGCAAAGATAACTTTTCTTTTTTGTATAAAAGAATATTGGTTGCAAACATAATCATAAGCTGTAAAATCCCTGTTCTGTGTTTTAGGCAGGATCTTTGTGCTGTAACATGATTGGCTGCAAGCATCTAGGGGGCAGGGCAGGCTGCAGCTTACTTGTTTTAATCTGCTATGCACTAAACAGCATATTCAGTGTACACTTAAGGTGGCCATACACCAGCACGATATTACTTACCCGACCGACCGCTCACTCGACTCCTGCCGGAACCACCTCTCCCGATCTTATATACGACCGAAATGGGATCACAAAATCCCATTCATTTTACGATCGCATGTCGGTCGTATATAAGATCGGGAGAGGTGGTTCCGGCAGGATCGCAGGAACGTCGCGTGAGCGGTCGGTCGGGTAAGTAATATCGTGCTGGTGTATGGCCACCTTTACACTTACAGCATCATAAAGAGATGGATTGTGAGAGATGACCCCTAGTTCTCACAAATTAAGTATATAAATACACTAACAGTTAACACAAAGTCAGAGCTGAGATACAGCTTGTTGTACTTTTGAATGTGCTCTGCCCATAGGGACAGTGTTGTCTGGTGACTAATAACTCATTACTTATTGTGCATCTCATTACTTATTGTGCATCACCAACAATCACCAATAAAGGAAGATTACTTACTGTGATTCACCAATAAAGGAGGACACAATAAAGTTCAAATAGTAAAAAGATATAAGGTTACTGACATATTTTTCTGAGATTATCCATAATTGCGTATTCGTTTTAATAGACTGGTAATGGTCGTCTTATAACTGATTACATACTGATAGAATCTAATATGTTTAACATATTCTTATAAAATGTTAATTCATTTAGAAATAATTATTTGTTTGGAAGCATAAACCATTTATAATTAATTTTTACAATGCAAATGGATATATGTTTTCATAGCCTAGAAGACAATCCTTCGAGAATTCTTACAGATATACCAAAATATCATAGATGCTATGTAACATAATGGCAAAATTTAGTTACTCTTAATTTAAAATTGTTCACTTTAAAAATCTCCAAAAGTTTGTCCTGCTCTTTTAACTTTTACAAGAGTGGGTTTGGGACTTTATTTCCTTCCCTTGTATATGTGGTAGAACTTGGTAGCACACATCATTGAAAGGATATCACATGAAAGAATTATGGGAAAATAGTTCAAAGGAGCATCAGTTAGATTTATTTTTGCTTCATTTTTCTATTTAAAATTGCCTGTTAAGGTAAGTTCCAAAAAGAACAGATTTGGTTTTTGGTTTTGGAGGATATTTACTCCTCCATCTTGTGCACTGCATACAGTCATAACACTTGTAAAGCCATCTGTCTCATGTTCATCAGACTGCAAGGCAGATGGCAAAGTACGGTTTGGAATGACTGTTGAATATTGCATTAATGTATCTAAATGTGGTCCTGTGGGAGGGATTTATGTTTCAGCCCTTCATGTATTTTAGTCTTAGGTACTCTGAAATTTGTGCAAGACGTGTGTAGCCCCAGATAAATATATTCAATGCTATTACCAATCTGGAAACCTGTGCCATAAGAACAAATTTACAGTATAAAAGTACATTTTCAGTGCTTTCTGTGGTGAATTTTCCTCCCATGATGCTTACTGATGGAATACCTGCCATACATGCTTGATGGCTGCAAGATGGTGTAGCCAGTTGGTACTAACAGATCAAATCTTGGTTTGGAATTTGCAATTGATTTTATCCACCTTTTACCACCATTGAATATTGCATTAATGTAATATGTTCTTTTTTTTGGAATGTATATTTGATCTAGGAATCTGATAAAACTATATCTGTAGTCCGAAAAATAAATAATTTTTGGAATTTAAAGATTACATGGATTTATGTTTCATCAACAATACTTATTTACTTATATTAATTAAGAATGTGATTTTAGATGCTTCTTTGATGTTTTAAATAATTGTATTACTGTTGATGACCCAAAGACAATGGTAGAAAAAGCATAAAATGTTTTATCATTCTTACGGAACTCAAGACTTCAGGAATTGTAAAATTTTTAAGGTTTTATAATATTTTTAAGATTGGAATTGTTGAGATAATTGTATTTTTGACATTACATTGAACTTTAATATCATAAATATTGTTAAATATTGAAAATGAGGCGGACTGTCGAAAATAGGTTGCGCGTGAAAATTCCATTATTCAATTATTTTTTTAAAGGCTGTAGGCCTTTACATGTCCCCTAGACTATTTACAAAATTAATATTGATATTAGATAAAAAGTGTAACCATTTAAATTTTTAAACTTTCAGAACTTGAATTCCATTAGGTTTGTTTTAAATTTTGTTTAACTTTTCAAAAATATGATTTCAGAATGAAACTCTATTGTTCCATTTATCTCTAGTTAAATCCTATGATTAAGGATATAGCTTCAAATATTCCTGACTTTCCCACAAACAAATAAATCATGCAAAGTAAAATCTGCCATTAGTATAGTGATGTAATGTGGGCTCTCTTCCAAACAGTTTTCTGGGATTTAAATGCATTAACATAATTTTCATCTAGAGCCACCCAAAACACCACATAGATCTTGCCTAAACACCTCAATTCTAGAATGAGGCAGACAGACCCAGGACAGTGGGATAGACCAGCAGAATCACAAAAAATCCACGTACCTCGAGACAATTAAAATTACTAAATAGGTAGGATAAGCAGGTGTTAAGTAATTCAATGTATTTGAAAAGGGTTTTGGTTGTCATAAATGATTATAAAGATGCAGTTATGATGGGTTGAGCAGTTTTTCTGCACAGCTCATACCAGTGCAACCAATCATCAAAAGCATGTAAACTAAATAAAAATATATTAAGAATGAGTAGGGTGTCAGCAATCACTGTTAAAATAAAAACCTGTTTCCATTCAAATATTGTTTACAAAAATAGACTCTATGGTAGTAAAATAATTGTCTTTCCTGGGCCTAGCACTCAAAAGATGATCTTCTTAGCCAAGTTCCCACATGATGAAGGGCAAACTCCTTTGGTAGATGAAAGTCTAGCTGTGTCTGTTTAAGTGTGCAAATTGGCATAGAATTGTATTTTAACATACAGTAAATAATATCCAAGATGTTTTTTCTACACAGATGGGTATGAATAAACAAAATAACATAATTACATTATATTAATCTGACCTGGCAACTTTTACATTAATACTAAGCAGAATAGGAATACCTTATTACAAGGCTAAAAATGGTTACATAACTACATGAGACTTGCAGGCTTGACCCATAAGGGTTAAAGACCAGTCTGCATGCTGAGAATTTAAAGATATCTCATACACAGCTCATTAATCAAAGGTACCTGGGTGGTAATCCTGTCTGAATTCAAAAGTGTAGCCAAAAGCTATCTAGTCTAGTCTGCTGCATTTACCATACATGTAATTTTGGACCATACCAAATAATATTGCACAGTAACCCATGTCTTAAAAACATCAAGATTGTTCGGCCCTTCATAACTGCAAAATCTTATATAAGAGACATAAACACCAACAAACTGGAAATCACTGTTGCGGCTGCTGTACCGGCCCCTCCAATTAGAGGGAACATTGTTTAAGAGGTGGACATACACTTTAATACATAGCTTCTCTGTTTGCATCCCTAAACCCTATGCAGTAGAGATGGCCGAAATTACATAGTTTCGTTCTGTTTTTGGATTCTCGGATCTCTGGAAAATCCGAAAGATCCGAAAACGGAATGAATTTTCGAAGAATTTCGAATGTACAGAGCTATTTTTGATAATTTTCGAAAATATCTTCGAACTTTCGAAAATCCTTGAAAATACGACCGGAGACCACTTTCGAGTTTCCGATCATATTTTTGAAAATTTTCGAATGTTGGAGGCTATTTTCAAAAATTTTCGAAAATAGCTCTGTACAAATCAAAAATCTTTGAAAATTTTTTCGAAGTTCAGAAATCCGGAGGATCCATCCGGATTCCGACGGATCTTTCAGATTTTGGAACCGAGGGGTTCCGTGTCGGACGCGGATCCCATCTCTACAATGCAGCTGTTTGACTGTCTTTGTACTTTAGTATTGGGTTAAGGTCATTTATTACTAAAGCTTTTTTTGAAGAAAATAGAAGTGGGTAAGAATAGTAGAATAGTAGAAAAATATCATTCAAGTAGCCAGAAATATGATAAACAATTACTGGACAACAGTAGGAAAAACCCTTAAAATACTAGGTATGCAAAAGCAGAAAATAATGTTCTTTTAAAGGACAACTGTGGTTCCAAAATGACTTAAAGTAAAATGACTGTAGAAATTAGCAACTATCTGTTGAGTGGGCATCCTCTGTCCCTGTAGTAACAGACAGCAGTGAAGATTCTAGTGCCCTGGGCCTCCATGAAGAGGGTCTGGTCACATGATGCGGTCTCCTTAAAACACATAAAAATGAAACTTGAAATAATTTTTAAAAAGTAATTGAAGTATATAGAAAATCCTGTCATTTTGGTACTATGGTTCTCCATTAAGTGTAAATGCATATAATACACGTTATGATAAGTTAAAATATGAAATACATGCTGATGTCTGAAATTTTCTGAAAGAAATTATTAGAATTATTTGACCCACTGGATGCCACTGTAAATGTGAGTCTATAAAAAGCTTGCGCTATAAAAATTATATAAAGTACGTAAATGTCAGTTATTATGTTCTAAAACATAAATGTAGGATTCCAAAACAGCAAAATTAGAAAATATTCAAATAACATATGATGGCTTAAGATGTGTCTCGGGTTCAAAATACACCTGGTTCCAATTTGGTACTCTTAATAGCATTAGTCTGGGAGAGCACAGCCATATTTATCATAGACTTGTGAAACACCAAAAATCTAGTGGTGCCACCTGGGGCATGAATACATCATACCACCTAAATGGAGTCATAAAATAACTCCTTACAAAGACACCCATATAGAATAGGCACACAGATTTTTTTTATTCCATCCACATATCCCTGTGCTATGTAACGCTTTACACGAATGATAAAAATACAAAATGTAAATCCTAGCAGCATACACAAGTTAAAAGATCATTCACATAGCCCTGGACTAGTTGGACCTAATTAGAATAGGAGACCATTATGGCCCATGTGTCACTGATGTTAAGTCACTAAATGTAACCCGCTGGGATTAAAGTCTTCCTTATAGCGTATTTCAAATGGTTGTGTTAAAGCATAGATCAATATTATTGAACCCCTGTTCCTCCAGGACTTATGTGATAAGCCTCAACCCATGACATACTGAGCCAGACAGGCACAATCTTCATATGGCACCAACGAGGTGATTGTGCAAGTGCCATAAACACCCCTCTCTCCCCAGGAATTATGTGAGAAGCCAATATTCTAGCTATCACCTCACTAAAATGGCCACACTCTTCACCTGGCTCATGTTGGGGCAGATCCACAAACACTTCTGGGAACAAATACCCAAAAGGTTCCAAACTTGCTACCAACCTCCCAAGGCATAGGCCAACTAGCCTTAGGACACACTTCTTTGACAAACACGTGTTTCACTCCAGGTATTTACACAAGGGTTTCCTCAAGTTCATTTAGAAACTACCAGTTCTTAAACTACCAAAAATAAATTCAGAAAGTAAGACCGAAATTAAGTTCCGCACAATCTCTGGCAGAATGAAACCCACCAGTTCATCATCTGTAGCGATGGTCATATTATCCTGAGTTTTGTTGACTGGGGAGTTCACAAACCTTTTGTGAACCCATTCTGCAAACTTTATTCAGGGTAGTTTGGCCATCAAAAGCACCTAATCGACAGCCATTAGGTGCTTCATAAATATTTCTTGAACACTTGTCTGTTTATGACCCTTGGTTTAAATATATTTATGTATTTTTATGTGTAGTACCTAGTTGCAATTTTAAAACAACCCTTGCATACCAATAACCTATATAATGCATTTCATAAATTTTAGGCAGGTTTTCTATACAGAATATTGGATTCATGCAATTTTACAGAGTACTGGGTCCACATAATTATGGATTCATGAGTTATATGTTTCTTAATTGAATTAATCAAGCAAAACCATTACATATAATACAGTATATCAATGATTTCCCCAAGGTTACTTTTTCCTAGCCCTTTTCCCATTGTTGTAAACTTACACAGTATGTATTACAGTAAGCTGTGACGAGGTTTAGAACTCTACTGAAGGGTTTTGGGTTCTTTATTTTGCAAAGGCTCCATTAAACATCTATTGTTAATCCAATTCTTCATCATTGAGATTACGACCACCTTTCAGTAAGCAAGTGGCTATCCTAATAAAAGCACTCAAGCTACCAGCTGTACTTTTGAAGGTCATGATAATTATATGAATGATGTGTTTTCAGATTAACTAAAACTTATTTCTGTTTTTTTTTACACTAAATAAATAAAGCATAAACTACTAGGAGATAGCACAAAGAATAGTGTTTTATTCTTCTAGTAGAGGAAAGAATATATGAAATTGATCTAATCCTCATTAGACAGCTACAAAAGCTAGACATGGTTCTTGAAGAAAGAAGCCTATCAAGCATCTCTGTACTGTTGGTTTTACTGACAGTTTTATAATATTCTCAAGATCTGCAATGTAAAATCTTCCCAGTGAAGTAAATTTAAAGGAGAACAAAAGCTAAAATGACCCCTCCCACTCTGTTAAAGGAATAGTTCACTCAGAATGTAAACTATTTCTTTACTGCATTAATTGACGAATGGGAGGTAATGGATTAATGCCTTACCTCCCGTTCTTCAATTAATCTAGAAGGAGCCAGGAATGAAGGAGTGAAATTTACCTTCCACACAATCCACAGCCATCTCCACTGACAGGTTATGACCACTTCCGCATTCAGTTTAACTATAGAACATATGCACGATAAGGCATACTATAGTTGAACTATCAGACCTGTTAGTGGAGCCGGTGGTGGATTGCGCTCTAGGTAAATTTCACTCCTTCGTTCCTTGCCCCTTCTAAATTAATTGAAGAACAGGGGTTAAGGCATAGCTCCTTTACCTCCCATCCTTCAATTAATGCAGTAAAGGAATAGTTCACATTCTGAGTGAACTGTTTCTTTAAAGGGTATGTCCACCCTAAATTAACATTTTTAGTATATAATAGTAAATATGCCCCCAGCCCCAACCGCTATAATAATTTTCTTAGAAAGTCCCCAGATAGTTACTTACCATGCCTCGCTCCTTCGCCGCACTCCCCGGCCCTCTGCTTGGGGCTGGGGGCACATTTACTATTATATACATAAAGGGATTTATGCTAGGGGGAGGGAGGGTGGAAAGTGCTGCACTGCGCATGGCAACATTCTCCCAGAGGAGAGACAGGAGGCAGAGTCCTACATGGACTCTGCTCTCCTCCTGGTGGGCAGTTTTTTGGACTTTGGGGGGGATTATTGGAGAACCACTTGGGTTGTATGTCCACTAAAATTTAATATGTGATAAAGCACCCCCCAAAACCCCAGGTACGTCATAATTACACTCTTCAATAATGCTTCCAGGCTGAGAAAATAAACTTGCCACTCTATGATATACCACTTCGGCTTTCTTCTACTTCCTGGTAATGGTTGTCAGTCACGTTAGTGACGTCACGCCCAATGGCTAATGGCCATTACTGAACCTGCCTTCACTGCTGCTGCTTATGAAGGGAAAGGGCACATTGCAGCAGTAGAGTAGGTGGAACAAGCAGCGGTGAATCAAGGAGTTGTTATTTTAATTCCTAAGTCTGAGAGCATCATTGGAGAGTCTTAGTACACCGAAATTGGGGGTTTGGGTTTATTTTAAGCTTAATTTTATGCTTAAATTTTAGTGGAAGGGTTGGACTTGCATTTTAATTTGTACAGAGGCAGAGGACCTAAAATGATGGAAGTTTAAATACTTACATTCCAGCTGCCCTCTCCCTTGTATTGCGGTCTGCCCCAACCTCTTTCACTAGCCAGACATTTGTACCAATGAGAGGACATGCTGTGTTAGAAGTGTATCCTTCTATATGCAACACATCATTGAATCAGTGGCCTGGAGTGGAGCAATTCAACAGTTACCATAGTTAGTATATACCTGAACTACCAGCTGTACCCCCAAGGTAAAAATCTAGCATTTTAGAGTGTCATCCTGAGTACAGATTGAGAGAGGAAAGGAGGGAATGCCTTTCATTCTCCTTTAAGTTTAGTCTATGGGAACACCCATTGACTTTAAAATCATATAGGATGCTGGAAAATTGCTTGAGAAAAAAAGTGTCAATCATGGGCAGACATTTGAATGTAAATTGAACTGAGTTGGTCCTATTTCTTATAATAGAATATTTAGTTAGCCAATTTTAATTTCGCCCAGAAAATAATTCAATCTATGTTTCAAAGCCACAATTAAGATAATTGACAAAGACAAAACAAGTTCAAAATGCTAATTAGAATTTTCCATCTCTTCACTTTCAATTAGTTTTGATGATATGACACCTTTCTTCATTTTTCAATGTTTTACTGTTATCTATCTACAGAACACACAGTCAGTCAAGTAAGTAGTGATTACTAAAATAGTTTTGAAGCTGAAACAACATTTTGGGATGTTCTAATTACCCTCCTGTGTGAGAACAGCAGCTGTGTCTGGTAATTAGTATTTCCATCATTTATGGAGCATTTGGGATATGCACTAAACGTGAGGGATTTTTGGGGGCTTTGCAAAACTTACCCATATGTATAGGAGATACATTTAAATTTTGAAATTCTTCATACATGGCCTTTTAACCATTTTGTTATGATGATGATGATTATTATTTACTAATTTTACCCCATAACATAGGAAAAAGAGAAGAATGGAAAGGTCATCTAACAGGCATTTATTAGTAAAGTGACAAATAAATGAAAGTAGATTTAAGTAAGCTAAGTACACACATCTTGTTTGTCTTCTAAAAGTAACAATGAATGATTATTTTAGATAGCAATTAGACTATGGCATGCATAGTGAGAATGTTGGGGGGATAACAAAGTCCAAAGTTGTCAAATGTTGTTTAGTAATCTTTTAAATTGTATAAATAACTTTAAGCTTTGTACATTTGTGCGAGACGTGTTGGATGACTACCCAACAAATGCCCACTTTGCACTATAATCTTTTTGTTTGTGTGTGGGCAATTGCTTGGGCATCATTTAAAATTCGATGGGTTGGATCTTTAACAACAAATGGATGAAGTTTCCTAAAGGGAGTTTGGGGCAGGATGTAAAATCAAACTTAATTTTCAGTTTGTTATATCAATTGTTATAGCTCCTTTTATCTATATATTAAGCAACAAAATGATATCTGCAAATTCATTTTATTCTTCAATATTTCAACCTTGCTGCAACTATACCACTTTATTCTACTTTATTCTCATATAAAAGCTAGAAGGATTTCCAAATATTTACCATAACGTTTGTATTGTTAATTCAAATCCCATTAAATCACAGCCCTGCACTGTAACTATTACAATATATAAAATTCAAACAAGGGTAAAAAGATTATACATAAGTAAGTAAACTCACAGAAACAATTAAAAAGCGTGTGTTTTTGCACATGGAATTTTAGAATTGTCACGAAAATGTTTATAGCGTGCTATCTTTAGCGTAATAATGCAACAACAAATACTATCTGTTATATTCAATTAGATCAACTGGACTTGAAGTTTAGTTCTTGAAGACGTTTCGCTAATCATCCGACTGGCTTTCTCAATTCAGAATGACTTGTAGAAGAAAACCCACCAATGGTCTTAAGATGTTAGCTAGGTATTTTGCCACCTTGTATGTTACAGAGTTGATGCTGCTGACTATAGGTCCTAGTAGTGCCCCTTCCTTGTGTATCTTTGGGTCAGGGTTATAGGGTTATTGGGTCAGGGTTATAGGGTTAGTGGTGCCCCTTCCTTATGTATTCCTCGGGTCAGGACTCAGCCATGTACCTGCATCTTAAGGATAAAGGTCATACCTTGATTGTAATGGTAACATATTGGCAACATATAAGGAACGTGACTGGCTCAAGAGAGTTGTTAAGGAGGCCATTTATGTGAAAATAAAGAAACCAAGCCAAGATAGAGGTGGGGGGGTTCGGCACCACCTGTCTGCCATGTACAATGCTGTTTTGACACCATACTCTGGGTGTTCCTATAACACCTCTTAGCCACTCTTTGCCTCTTATGCAATCACGCCCTTAACAACCTGGCTGTGATATGCTAATTGGGATTAATTGGGTACATAATTGCCACAGATTCTTGTACAAGTCATTCTGAATTGAGAAAGCCAGTCGGATGACTAGCGAAACATCTTCAAGAACTAAACTTCAAGTTCCAGTTGATCTAATTGAACACAACAGATATACCATGACCTGGATGAATGAGAACCTCCACAAGAACAATAAATACTAATAGTGTGATGCACCTATATAAAGGCTGGTGTTAGAAAGGGCTGCAATGGTTAGCTGCTATCAGCATATATCATTGCTTGTGGCAGCTGCGTGGTTAACTTCCGCAACATAAGATTTCGGTGCATTGCCCTGTATGTTTCTAAGACCTAGTTTATGCTTAGCAGAATGAATGTGTCTTAGGGGAGGGATTAAATAAACTTCTGCTTATGTGATAATGGAAATAAAAATTTGTAAGAGTAATATAAGGCTGTAAAACAATTCCTTCATATTGACATCAAGATTCTTTTTGTGACCTTGCCTAGTTACATGGAATCTTTAATACAGCAGTAAATAATACTAAATAAGAATGTAGAATCAGTTTAACTAGTCATTATTAACTTGCACTTTGCTTATCCTTAAAAATTGTAACAAGAAATAAAGTAATAGTGGGAAAGTTACTTTTTTTTACTGACTTATACAAAATTGTGAGTTAAAGGAAAGGTTCACTCAGAAAATGAACCTTTCCTTTTTTGTATTAATTGAAGAACAGGAAGTAAAGGAGTTATGCCTTACCTCATGTTCTTCAATTAATCTAACAGGAGCCAGGAGTGAACATACAGAACTTACCCTCAAGCGCAATCCACCGCTGGCTCCTTGGACATTTCCCGACTGTTTTTGGCTTTCTTAGCTATAGCGTGCATTACTGTTCATGGGTGCTATAGTTAAGTAAATCTGTACACAGTCGGGACCTGTCAGAGCAGCCAGTGATGGATATCGCTCAAAGGTAAGTTCTGTGGGTTTGCTCCTGGCTCCTTTTTTAATTGAAGAATGTAAGGTAAGGCATTCTTCAATTAATGCAATTATGGAATAGTTTACTTTCTGAGTGAACTAATCTTTTTAATTCCTTATCGTGCCTCTTTGTGATTTGTTAAAAAGCAAATGGTTTGGGTTCTTGGACTATGCCAAGATAACACTGATATTTATTTTGAAATTAGTATTTCGTTGGTTAGTTCAAATTAAAAACTGACAACATTTTCCTCAAAATTTTGATCTGACATCAAACGTTCAAGAGAAAGTATTTTGGAAAAGTCAGTAGAAATATATTTTCTGCTCTCCCTTTTCCACTCTTTTTTTGTTTCTTGTTACGGTTTTCAGGATAAGGAAAGCGCAAGTTAAAAACCTTAAAATGAGCCTCTATGGCTTCTTCCTGACTCCTGTTAAATAAATTGAAGAACATGAGGTAAGGCATCACTTTTTTTCCTCCCGTTCTTCAATTAATGAATAAAAAGATAGGTTCATTTTCTCAGTGATCCTATCTTTTAACTCACTTCCTTTTAGCTACATACATTCTATTTAAACAGATACACCTTGATTCTAAAGGGGCAGGTGTCATCACATTTATATATATCACAACACAGTACAAACCATAAAGTAATTTAATATACCTATATACATGTCCTGACGACGGCTTGGTAGCAGCTGAAATGCATTGACCCTTGAATAAAAGTTAAGTTATATATATATATATATATATATATATATATATATACACATACATAGAGATAAAATGTAACCTTCTTTGTATCTTGTCAGGCCTTTTGAGAGTTTGGATCATGGACTGAGTCAAACTTAACTTTGTCTCTTTTTGACTTGAAACAGACAGCTATTTAAAGCATCCTTGTAGGTTTTGCTTCAGCCTGACATCCACAATTACTAAACATTGTCCTGGGAAGCCCTTCTGTAAAAGCCGTGGAGAGGAAGTTTTGCTTAGTACATTTTAGAAGGAACGGAAATACTGGGTCACTGATGTTCTGTGTGATTCAGCTAAAATAGAATCTTATACACAGGTCAGGTCTCAGCTCTTGAGAATTCATGTCATTTATTTTATTTTTGACTTTGACAACTTGTGGATGGGACTGGGTAATCATAGCCTGTGGTATATATCACGTTATTCTTTAGTTTGCCTTTATATTTTGTAAAGATAGGATTTCTTAATAATTATTTTACAGGTCTACCAGCATAGTTAATATTACGCTAATTCACAGTGTTTTGTTCATGTTGCAGAAAGCTTGCACATCGCAATCTGTATTATGTTTCGAAAGAAATTTGGACTTTGAAATAGATGCAAATTAACAGCTAAATAAGTATAAAATAGCCGAATGAGCACAGGAAATCTGTATATTTTTTTTTATAGTTATTGTGGATTTATATAGTTCCAACATCTTCCGTAGCACTTTATAATTATATGTATAGATTCCCATTTGAATCTATACATATAATAATCTATGCATTTATTTGACACATACAACCTATCAGTATGTCTTTATGATTGTGGGGGAAACCGGAGTGCCCGGAGGAAACCCACGCAAGCACAGGGAGAACATACAAACTCCTTGCAGATGTGTCCAAGGGTGGATTCAAACTCAGGACTTCAGCGATTCAAGGCATTAGTGCTAACCACTAAGCCATACAGTCCCAAGGAACAAGTAGAGTATGCCAGACAAGTAGATAGGTGCAGTTCCCCTAGCCCTCCACTCCAAGGGCCAGTATGTTCTCTAGCACAAGTAAGATATGGGGAAGCACACTAATCAGGTGAATTCACAACTATTTATTGTAACAACACCACTAAGCCACCATGATGCCCGCTATTTGAAGAAAACACTGTTGATTTGTGCCTTGTGTGTCCTCAGCCTCCCTTTAATTTTTTTGGCATCTCAGTTTTTAACAGTTAAAATACCAAGAACAAGAATTAATTTAGGTAAGATGCATTAAATAATGATGGCTATTTATAACAAGTTACACAACTACATGACATAAGCATGACTAAAAAGGGTCTTTTCTGATTATTTGGTTACTATTTGACATTAGCGTCAAGGTTTTTTTCCCAGGCCAATGAACAAACATTTAGGATGGTCTGTAGGTAAAGAATGGAAGGTTATTGCATAGGAGAGTAACTTTGTGTTAGTACTGCAGTCCCTGTCCTAGAGTTTTTATGAGCCTGTTTGTTTTATCTCAAGTCTTCCCAGCTCAAGATAGTCATATAAAAGCCTCTGACTTAATGCTTTATAGTCTTTATAGAAGTCTTCATAGAAGCCCCTTGTTCTTTTTCCGTTCAGAGCAGTGTCAAACATTGAATGAATGAATCAAACTATAGCACTTTGATCATTCTCTTACTGACTTTGATTAAGGTTTTCAGACTATGCAGCATAGCAGGAGGGAACACGTTGATCTCTGCTGCTTCTAATGGGCAAATGCAAAGGGGAAAAAATAATGTTTAGAGACCATTTGAGATCAGTCGTTTCATCCAATGTTCAAATTCAGAATATCACAATGAATAGGCGCTTAATGTGTTTCCATCCTGAAAGGACCGTGAGCGCTCTGCACATTTCATGAATACATTCAACAATTCCAAAATTTTACTTGCAAAGTATAAATATATTAAAACTATATTATAAATGTATTTTTCTTTTCAATTAGAGCATCCATTTCTGAAAACAATATTAATATTTATTTAGGGAATGTTATTACTTCACATATGCTTTGTGGCTTCCTAATAATTACAATTCAAAGTTTTTTTACTTATACTTATAGTAGACTTGATATAAAGGCACTGAACTCATACTATGCATGCAGTCATTGGCTACTCTCTGCCCCTCCCCTATTTATTGCCTATGACACTTCTACCATCTCTAATGCATTTGCAAATGACACAGAAGTACTGGGGATAATGTGGACAGTTTTTGCTGCAGCTGTATAGTGTCTTGTATAGTTTCTTTAATTTATTTTCATTTTCTAGAAAAAACTAGTGAAAGAATAAAATTTTTTGCAGTCAGAATATTTAATCTCTGCTAATATTTACACACCAGGGCTGATGCAATAAAATGTGCAAAAGATTGCCTAAGCTATTTATCCACTACAAAGAATCAGATTTTACCTTAAGCTGGGTAGACACTGTTTCAATCTTTTAAAGATGACAGACAGTATCTGTAAAATGAAGCTATAGACAGTCACAAGCCTTCTCGTGACCTAGGGATCTAAGTCATTTGTGACTGCCATACACCCTAACCATCATGGAAGACTTCCTAAACTTACAAAGGGCCTACTGCAACTTAGGGAATAATGACTGCGAACGTTTATTGCACTGGAAATGCTAGTCATGCCATGGTACAGCGTCTTTAAAACCAATGTCTTAAATTGAGAAAAACAGAGGCAAAGGCTGGTTTGCCAGAGGAGATTCCTGTTTGTATGGGTTATACAAGCATTACAAATTTTTATATCTTTAGTATAAAAATATTGTATAATTCTATAGCAAATAAGGGAGGCCTACTTCTACTTCCATCTGGAAGTCAACAACGACCATTAAGAATCTTTGTTGATTTGGATATCCTTGAGGGGAATAGTATAGTAAGTCTCTGTTTATTCTAAAACCAGGTCGGATAATTCTAATGCTGTTAATATTTCCATGTATTAAAATGCATGAATATTTCTACACTGGCCTCTCTGCTATATTATGACATTAAAGGGCAACTATACTGTACTTGGCAGTTTTGTCCTAAACTAGGGTTCATGAAATTTTTACCCAAAACTGTATTTTCTTGGTATTAACATTCACAGTTTTGACACACAATTACATTTTTAAATGTTAAAATCAAACAACTTTTCATCATGGGAACCTGCAGATGGAACAGAACCCAGGGGGTTCATGCACCTTTGCATGTTTAAGGTATACACCAGGTGAGTTATTGTCCTGACCGAGCGCTCTTTACTAGTGAGTGTTCGGCAGGGACAAATGTCTGTCAATCAAGGTAATAGTGACTGCAGCTGACCGATCCCATAGGGAACTGCACAATTGGCCTTGATTTACCTCCAGGACCGATAACTCAGTACTCCGATCCAGACGAACGGGTGACCGAGCTCGGTCGCGGCTGATGCACACACACCATCAGATATTTCCGGACGACCAGCCTTTACACTATCGGGCAGTTGTACGGAAATATCTGATGGTGTGTACCCAGCCTAACTGGAACCTTGGTCTGCTCCTTTCCCCTTCCAACCTATTGGCACTGAAAGTTTTCTTTTTTGTTTAATTGAAATTACCTATTTAACTTTATGTAGCACTAAAGGCCAACTGTGGTCATGAACAAGTTAAGGTTAAATAAAAGCTTAAGGTACACTATGTTCTCCACCGTCCCCAGCCTGAAAACTCTGTATATATGATTTTTAATTGGACGAAATAAAGGGACGTTTTTATTTAATAATGGACTGGTGAGTTGCTTTTCAATAGTAATGGCTGTTTACGCTGTGCAGCAGCATCTTATTTTACATAGTGTACCTTAAGTGTGTGGGAGAGAGGTGCCCCAGGGCTTGCTGGCACGCAACTCAGCTGAGCAGGACCAGAGTGGAGGATTCGGCAGGACAGGAGCCTCCATCTTTGTACACTTTTGTTAAATAAAAGCTGCCAGTCTTTCCTTTAAAATGAGTCATGAGTGACATCTCTGCCTGCAGCCTGTGAGAAATTATATTGTGCATAAGGTTTATACCTTCTTTTAAATTAAACAGGAAGTACCTGCACAGATTTAACAAAAATTGACAATTGAGAGGGGGCATAAATGCAGGCAGAGACAGTCACGTGGCTACACGTTTGTGAAAGCAGAAAGTGTTCAGGAAGTTATATGATTAAAATTTCCAGCAATATTACTTATTATTATTATTATAACTTACTGTATAGTTCCCCTTAAAATAAGTTTATACCTAAGACAGTAGAAACTATTCTAATCTATGTTCCCCTTAAAATAAGTGTATACCTAAGACAGTAGAAACTATTCTAATCTATGGTTAAATATTATTATATTTGTGTGTAAAGAAAAAATAATCAATACTTCCAACAGACTTATTTATCCAGGATTATGTAACAGCTTTTCGTATTAATAGCCCTTCAAGGCATTTCTCCACAGTAAAATAATATACCGTTCATTTATTTAACAGGAGCTCCTGGTCATTATTACAATTTCAACAATGGTGAGAACTCCAAAGACAGTGTTTTATTAGCATGATATAAAGGACATCACACAACTACGTTAAAGTTGTGTAGTGGAAATAGCAATTTATAATAAGATTTATTAAAACAACTTAATAACACATGCAAGCAGAGGGGAGTGATGCAATCCACTAGCATTAACCCTTTTAATCCACATTGTAAAAGCAGAAGTATTTGGAATCTGCAATAGAGCTGTAAAGTAAACTTATTTTAATTATAGATTAAAGTCAAGTGCCATCTAGTGGCTAAGCTACAAAAGTTCACATCTCTATATACAAGGGAAAAAAGTAATACTGTTGTGAAAAATGTACTTATTATGAATATCCATCAATACATTCACATGCAGATCCTGATATCATTCAAAAGGCACAATGTGCTGTTCTAAATATCTGAATAAAAACAAAGAGCAATGGATTATTTTGCTAAATATAAAATAACAAGTTCAATCTAATAAAGCAACATTGTGTAAATAGTCCAGTTAGGTTACAATCTATTTTCTGGACAAACAACAGTTCCAATGCACTCTTGTCCAACTTGTGGGTGATCACTCCTCTGGTATCCTACCCTCCATTGATATAGTATTTAGAAGAAACAAACTGAGGGCTACACTCCAAAAGCAAATCAATATTTTAATATGTGATCAACATCAAAAATAAACAACATTTCCTCACCTAAGGAATGGGGCACCTATTACCCCCCCAAAAATGTTATGTATTTTTGATGTTGGCCACGTAAAAAAGATCCTTCTTACCCTTAAGGCCCTTACACGCGTGTAATCATGGGGCCTGACCTGTGATGCATGATGTGTATGTATGGTCATTATGACTGAATATCGGGTAGTGTATGGGCGGTTAGTCAGCCGAAACTGACATTGTCGATTAATCACCTCTGAACCGGCATTTATTGTTGTATAATTATATAAATATGTAGTTTGTTTTTAATTATTTACAGTATATGCTTGTGAAGATTCTGATTCATCCAGGTATATCTTTTGTATTTAGTTAGATCAACTGGACTTAAAGTTTAGTTCTTGAAGACGTTTCCCTAGTCATCGGACTGGCTTTCTCAATTCAGAATGACTTGTACAAGAATCTGTGGCAATTATGTACCCTGGAAAATCCCAATTAGTTGGTGTCGAACCCCCCACCTCTATTTAGGCTTGGTTTCTTTATTTTCACATAAATGGCCTTCTTGACACCTCTCTTGAACTAGTCACGTTCCTTTGCCAATATGTTAACATTACAATCTTCAAAGGTATGTCCTTTATCCTTAAGATGCAGGTACACGGCTGAGTCCTCTCCTGAGGAATTGACTCTTCTGTGCTGGGCCATACATTGATGCAGTTGCTGTTTGGTCTCCCCCACTGTACCTGCATCTTAAGTGGATCAACTGGACTTGAAGTTTATTTCTTGAAGACCTTTCGCTAGTCATCCGACTGGCTTTCTCAATTCAGAATGACTTGTACAAGAATCTGTTAGCAATATAAGTACCCTGGAAATTCCTTCACAGCATTCGACAGACAGGTGTTAGGAACCTTCTGAATGCAAGGTGTGGATGCTTTGAGGCTAAGGGTTGTTACTGAAACTGCCCAGGGTAAGGTATCAAAACAGCATTGTACAAAACATCTCTTAAAACATGGATATCCAGACTGGGCCTTTGTCAAAAGAAGTAGAAGGAAAGAAAAGGACATGAATGCCAACAGTGAAGGGGGAAAACAAGACAGGAGAAAGAAATGGTCATCCTAAATGTAGCAGGGGCCTCCAAGTAATTAAGGAGAATTTTCAAAAAACACGTATCCCTGTCTGCTTTAAACCAAACAACACACTGAGGCAGCAATTGGTACATCCGAAAGACCCTGTAGCGAAACACAAGAAAAGTGACATCATATACACAGTGCAGTGCAATGAAGAATGCTCTGATTTGAATGTGAGGGAGACCAAACAGCAATTGTTTCGCCCAACATAGAAGAGCCAATTCCTAAACTATAAGTCCAGTTGATCTAACTGAATTCAACAGATATTTACTGTATAATACAATAAATGAATAAGTATAAACCATAGGCAAGTCCTTTCTATATACTAAGTACATCTCTTTACTGGTTAATATTAAGACCAATGTTGTAGAGTTGACCTAAAGCATGTTTTTACCATAACAGGACTCATTAGTATTCAAAAAAACAAAGACATGAATGAAGAGACAAGAAATAGAAAGAAGCTCTGTGGCTGGACACAGGGAGAGACCAGCTATAATGAAAATGTGCTTATTTAGGTGGAACTAGGCATTTAGCCAAATACCATTCCATGCTGAGTTAATGGCACCAAGTAGTAAATTACATGCAGAGTAACAGCAATATGAAAGATATCAGCTTAAATAGAGTAAACACAATAACAGAAAGTCTGTGATGTTCACTGTATACCGGAGAGAAATAAGACTTGCAGATAGATGATACAAATGGCACTTGGAATAGCACTGAGCCAAACTGAAGCAAAATAATGACACAAAGTAAAGGAATAAAAATACAAAGCCATCTGCTGTGTGGTTCTGATTCCCACGTGTCAAATTCTGCTTAACCTTTGTGGCTTTCGCCAGATGATTATTTAACAAAATATTTTTTTATGTAAATGTTACTTCTTATCACGCAATCACAACATTGCATTTATAGATACGGCTATTTACTTTTAAATTGCATCCCACCTGTCATGTAGATTAATTATAATAAATGTACTGTATATATAGTAGGTCTTGGAAAGTTTATTTTTTCTGGACCAGTGCATGAGTTCATGGGTACTAATTTCAACTACTTCCCAAACACTTTCATTCCTATAAAGCATGAGTAAAGCATATTATGGGATTCAGAGCCTTTCCATGCTTGTGCAAAGGGGACCATAATGGATCAATTGGGGATAACTTATTTTATTTCCACAATTGACATATTTTGGCAGATTTCCTCGCCCCAACACACTATGGGCCTTATTTCTAAAGCCGCGGTATCACTTTTTGTGACTTTTAACGATCAGTTCAACGAATGTAAAATTATGATACAATCGAAAGTTAACGGTACCGATCGTAAACCTACGATAATGAAATCGTAGATTTACGATCCCCTTAGAATTCCATTGCGGTACTGCACGGTATTCTACGACCGAATGCTCGTTAATTACCGAATGTTTGGTCGTAAATGCACGATCGAGATCGTATATTTATGACTGCAATCGTACATTAACTGACCCGCAGTATCACTAAAAAGTGATACCGCGGGTTTATAAATAAGGCCCTTTAAGCACTATATATTGGTCAATAGAACCATAGGCAGAAAAAAAATAGCTGCAATCCTATAACAGAGCCTTCTGTCATGCTTCTGTTTCCCATCCCTGGAAACATTTAAATCCAATCTGAAAAGCCACCTGTATAGTCTGGCATTTATGAACACCTGACTATTTTCCACCTGTATTTTCCTCTGTATTGATCTGAGACATATCTATGCGCCTTTAGGAGAAAGGTGCTTTACAAATGTTATTGTATTGTATTATTGTATTATTGCTTTTAGCCTCTTTCAGGCAATTTTGCCCTATCTATCTTAGTGAATGTGAGTATACAGTACTCAAGATTCAATATTGGGGAAGAGACCTTCATCTAGTGTATACAGCAGAACACACGTTATTGCCAAATGTTTTGAATCCTAAAAGATTGATTCTCAAGCCAAGATGCAACATTTTGCCTGTGTCGTTAATCTGCAGTAACCAATCAGATGTTATCAAATGTTTTCTAATTGTGGTAGACCAGTTAAAAGGTATCATCTGATTGGTTGCTGAAATTTAACAGCACGGGAGAACAAACTGACAATAATTATTTCAACCATTCCCCACTAAAGCATGGCTCTATATGGATATAGAATAATGTTAATGAATAATGTAATTCTGAACCATATAAGCCAGACCGAGCAAATTATACAACAATGCAGATACAAAATCCATTGATTAATCCAGATGTACCCTTTCGGCAAGATGACTTTATTCAGCTCAGCTGTTTTTTCCCATCCACTGAAATGAAAATGGAAAAACAATTTTTTCCATCCAGTATCTATTTTGTTTTCTGCTTTCAAAATTAAAAGATTAGTAGCCAGTTTTTGTTTAAAATAATTCATTCATTTCATATCCAAATAAAGGATAATCAAGAACTTCTGCCTGTAATTATTGCTGCTATTAACATATTTAACCAGAGCATTGCTTTATGCTATACAATTTCGGTAAAATCCTAAAGGAGCTAAAGTATCAAATGGCACAGTATAAGAGTTGTGGGGCATTAACACTCAGGCATGCTCACTTACCATGTAACAGTGACTTTGTATTGCGTGTACCTCTTTTAAAAGGATGATGAGTGAAAGCAAAAGTAATTGTAGATTTTGCACTAGTTTGGTGTTTCCTTATTTTACACATGCACATACAATGACCAGTAGTGCATCAATCATTTCTAGGCTATACATCACTTTTAGCCAAGAGATTGATAATTAAAATGAAAAATAAGGTTTGGGGTTTTGTTTTACAATGCTGGAATCCATTTTGGAAATGTAGTTCACATTTAGTGCAACGATATAAAATGAGATCCATTTTGTTTTTTATGCCATGAGCTCTTAAACTATATAACAATTAATTGAATGTGGGAGAAAAAGTGAAAAATACTATTTCTGAATACTTTTTATCTGTATACTTTTCAGCACTAATGTGAGAAGCTCAATTTCTTTAAACACCGTCAGCCTGTTGAACTTAGGCTTTCCCAGCTCTTGCAGATGCAGCTGTGTAAAAAGAACTACTGATTCATGACTGATCCTATAAATGTCTACTGGCTTACCCTGCACTGAGAAATAAAAAAAGAAATTCTTTTCATCAACGTATTTCCTAGCAATAAAGAATTTGCATCTATAATGGAACAAAGTGAACAGAAGATGTTCCTGCAGGTGTCAGAATACGCTATACATTATGCATGTTGATTGAGGCATGTGAAAAAGCACACAGAGTAAATCAACGACAATATAAATAAAACTAATCATACAATATATATAAACTGTACTGTTCTCCTTCTTCTTTCGTGTCTCCAGGACATCTTGCTTTCTATTGGCCACTGTGCGTTGGTGTGTTTTTAAGGATGTTGAACTTTTAACTCCTACTGCACATGATAAGCTTGTCGGTTAGCCGGAGTTGAGACATGGAGGAGGTAACAGAGGGGAGGGGGAAGGGGGGAGTGCTGCACAGAGATCTGACACCATGGTTAAACAAAGTCACTGACAGAGATAGGATTAAGTCAGCACAGAGTACATGAATTTAACTTTACAAAGGGGCAATGTGTTTTTTTTCACTATAGATGCCCTTAAAGGTGGTAGATTGGCTCTTTAAGTCTCTAGTCTCTAAATGAAACAATGTACGGATTATCTACACAATGTATTATATGTTATATTGTTTTATTATTTTTTTAAAGCATAACTTTAAAAAGTAACAGACAAAAAATGTGTCATATACCATGGATAAAACAAGTTCACTGTTATAACGCTTACCTTTAATTTTCATTATAAATCTACACAAAATAAATACTATGGTTGTGTGATTATATCGGCAGTGATTAGAAATCTATGAGGCCAAATTTACCGAGAGCAGCAATCGCTTGCCTCGCGGCACTTTAATATACCGGATGCCGCTCTGGGTAAATCGCAAACTGTCGTTACCCATTGCTATTTGCTTGCTTTGAAATTTGCAAAAAAAAGCGGGCACAATATTTAAATAGGTTTCACAAGCTGCGTGGGTGTCTTAAGCAATATCCTCACAGTCAGCAAAAACGAGTTAAATTCATGCATACAGCTATTAAATCGATTAGCGTTTAACTCCTAAAATTTCCACTGCGGCTCGGGGGAAATAAGCCTGACGGTCTGATTTAAAAAAAAACATAAAATAAACCAGCAATGGGAAGAGAGAGAATAAATCAGTCATGTGTTGCTTCATTTTCCATAATAACCATGCATATTATTCATAAACCAGTGTGCATTACTCATTCTGCTTGATAATAGTAAGAGAGAATGGGGGAACATTATAGCAGTTCTAATTCTGCAATAATAGGAGAAATTCCTAAGATCTGTATGGATGGCTGTCTGGCTGACTTTACACAAACAAACTAATTAATAAGAATATCAGTTCATTCTGAACTTGTATATTTAAGTGACATTTCACTTTTTTCACCGAATATATCCAGCACGAGGTCCGAGGTTCTTATATATATATATATATGGGGAGAGGGGGTTAATACATTCATGGTGTGGGGTGTTTTATTTATTCTGTGCCAATAAATCTGTTTTTATATTCATGGGATATCAAGTGTGCGAGTGCTTTTTAGGGGTACTTGGGAAGGCGATCTTCCTATTTTTGTTAGTTTAGTAAACTAATCAATAAACTAGAGCATTGTCACATCAAAAAGGCTTATTTTATAAGTAATAAGTAGCCTGAAATATTGAGTTATTAAATAAGTCTTTTAACATAGATTAACAAATTGAAATGATATCTGATACTAGAAAGGCCATGTACAGAAAGCCGATATTGGCTATTTCCATCTTAAATCCATGTTAACCCCTTTAGAGGCAATGCACCAAATGTTAATGCTGCTTTAAGTACAACCAATTATGGTTGTGGTTGCACAAAATGACTGTTGACCAATCGCCGCAAACAAATGCGGAAAACTCACAGCGGCTTTAAGACTGAATCTTTAACATCAGCAAACAGCCGACGTTAATGATTCAGAAAAGGTTAACCCCGTTCGCAATGCATACAGAGCCACTATCGGCTCAATACATTCAGGTAGGGGAAAAGGAGCGATATCGGCTTTCTATACGTCACCCTATGTATTTATTCTGTCTGTCTTTAGTAAAAATATATGCAGTATATCATATAGTAATTGGCTAAGAAGTAACAAAAATCAGATGTTTGTATTCATTGTGCCCAATAAAGGTTAACTGGCGGCTTGAATAGTTTTGCTCCTTGTATACAAATAAGCATTACTAATTTTGTTTATTCAGTGAATCACAATTGTTTGTATTTATGGTTCCAAATGTCAAACATGTTTAAATATTTTACTGTAAATGAAAGGAAAAAATGCCTTAATTCAAGCAACCCAATATACACCAACAGACATCACCATACACAATGAGGGAGGAACATTATAATTTAAAAGCCTCCTAATGACATCAACATGACATCTAAGAAGCTTTGCCCTATGGAACCTGCCTGTGGGCAAGGCAATAAAGGCTTATTTCTAGTGTACACTAATGTGCAGATACAAACTAATAGCATAAAGGGCTCAACTCCCAACCTGTAGCATAGCACCCCTGGCCACCCCCAACCACTATGTTTTGGAAAATAAGCTCCAGAAACAGACTTACCAGTGTTTGTTTCCTCAGCTTTCTGCTCCCTGGTTGCCTGGAGTCGCAAACAGTAGGCAGACCAGCAGCCATGTCTGTGATTGTCTGAGAGTCAGCCAATCACAGACGCCACTGTCGGCTATGCTGGAATGTGATCGCGTAAGTAGGTTTCTGGGGCATGTTTTACAAAACTAGGCAGTTGGGGGTGGGCTGGGATAACCTTCGCTACAAAAAAAGATTTTTATGATTGGTGGAAAAAGAATCTGGAGGGTGGAGGACTCCCCTGCGCATGCCACAGACCTTAACAAGAACAAGGAAGAGTAAGGTAAGGATTTTTTAACACTATACAGTGGGGAAAGAAGTAGGTTAAATTTTACTTTTCAAATATAAGTATTAGAAGAGGTAACACGCAGGACATAACAGGTTAAACTGCAACTGGCAACTTTATTCCATACACAACATGTTTCAAGCCGCAAGGGCCTGTTCTCAAGTGTATTGCTGGCTCCGTTTGACTAACCTTCTGGCGCAAATCCCTGTCTCTATTTGACTGCCCATCTGGCTCTAAATCCCTTTCTCTATTTGACTGCCTTTCTGGCTCTTAATCCATGTTCCTGTTTGACTGCCCTTCTGGCTCTAAATCCCTGTCTCTGTTTGACTGCCCTTCTGGCGCTAAATCCCTGTCTCTGTTTGACAGCCCTTCTGGCTCTAAATCCCTGGCTCCAAATCCCTGGCTCTGTTTGACTACCCTTCTGGGTCTGAATCTGTGGCTCCGTTTGACTTCCCTTTTGGATCTGAATCCATTACTCTGTTTGTCTACCCTTTTGGCTCTAAATCCCTGTCTCTGTTTGACAGCCCTTCTGGCTCTAAATCCCTGGCTCCAAATCCCTGGCTCTGTTTGACTACCCTTCTGGGTCTGAATGTGTGGCTCCGTTTGACTTCCCTTTTGGATCTGAATCCATTACTCTTTTTGTCTACCCTTCTGGCTCTAAATCCCTGTCTCTGTTTGACTGCCCTTCTGGCTCTAAATCCATGGCTCCATTTGACTGCCCTTCTGGCTCTAAATCCCTGGCTCTGTTTGATGACTCTTCTCTCCAGCTCCTGCAGGTGCAGGGGGAAGCCACCTGGTGCATTTCAGCAATGCAACATCCCCACCATTAGGGGTTCTGGTTAAAACCTGGCTGGTCGCTATTAAGACTCTGTGCTCCTGCACCTGCGGAAACCAGCTAAGTCCCTGCAAAAGAATTCGTAAATCCTGAGACTCCCCTGTGAAAATTCAATGATAAAACTAGACTAACCTACATTTATTGGGGCAGAAATTAAGCCCTTTATTACGTATATTTGTCAATATGGAAATTTTAAATGTTTGATACTCTGATAGACTCTTTGAGATAATGAGAACAAATTAAAAATATTTATTTTTTTTACAGAAAAATAAACAATGCCTTGGGATAAATATGTTGAATACATGAATTCAGACATGAGAATAACATTAAAGGAATAGTTCACTGGAAAAGTGAACTGTTCCTTTAATGCATTGATTGAAGACTGGGATGTTAAGGAGCTATGCCTTACCTCCCGTTCTTCAGTCTTCAGTATTCACCTTTCTTGTGATACACCACAGCCACACTGTCAATTCCCAACCACTTCCTGGTTCAGTTCAACTAAAGCACACATGCACGATAATACATGCTATAGTCAAACTGAACCAGAAAGAGGTAGGGAATTAACAGTGCAGATGTGGTGGATTGCACAAAAAGTAAATATCTGGTTCCTGGCTCCTCAGAAATTGATTGAAAAACAGGAGGTAAGGCATAGCTCCCTAACATCCCGGTCTTCGATCAATGCATTAAAGTAGTAGTTCACTTTTCCATTGAAATATTCCTTTAAAGAGACACATATTTATGCAGTAAATGACAATTCCATGGCTCCCCCCAGTCAATGTCACTAACACTTCTCCCATCTCTGACATAGGTAAACATATGTTAATGAAGAAAAGGGCAAAGCCAGAGAGCTGTTAGTTACTGCATGAGTATAATGTTCCTTTAAGTCAATTCAACTGGACTTGTTTGAGTAATTAAATTGAAAATTTCAATTATGAAATCAAGTCTAGTTGAATTGACTTAACAATGCTTGATATACAATGACCTGTATTACTGGAAACCTTCACAGACACTAATTTAGACACAGTTTTTCTGGCTTAAATCCACATGGCAGCTCAGACTGCATTATACAGTCTCTTTTAGTTTGAAAATATGAATTTCCCTGCAAAAGTCTTACTCCTTTAGAATAGTAAAGACATATTGGATATAAAGTAACACCTTTTATTTCTAACTAAAATGATTGTAAATGTAAGCTTTCCAAGCACTTAAGCTAGCTATACACACGTGCAGACATTGTTCCGAAATCTGATTGGAAGGACTGCTTGAAATTCCCTACCTTGAGGCCCCGATCTTTCTGCAGATTTCATGTTAAAAACTGCAGAGAGATATGGTCGGAAGAAACTTTTCTGCCTAATCCAATCTTCGATTTTCTCATAAACCGTTTGACATTGTTGAGCGGTCAATAGTAAAAATGAAAAGCGGGTTTCAACATTTCAAGCTTTATACTTCTTCAGGCATGTTACTGAATCTTGCAAAGCACACTATTTTTTATTTATAATGACTTTCTGACATTATACATATGCTATCTTTTGCCCCATGTATGTAAATAAAACAGTAAATATACATGTATTATATATTATACATTATATTCAAGATGTCTTTGATTTCATCAATGGCTAACATGATACAATTCTCTACTACTCTGATAGAATAGTAAAATGGCTAAAGTTTTAATATAAAACAAACATTGTACTCTGCCATTTAAAAATCCTCCAATGGCTTTGCAACTGCCATCAAAATGAATAAGCTGATTTCATTAATACGGATTCTGCTACCCTGATTCCAAGCTTTTCCCACCCAACGTTTGCATGCTGAGAAGATCAACATTTTAAAAGAGGCCACAAAGTGTATACTTTTAAAAAATTTACACACCGGCAGTAACCGCGGAATTTCTATATAAGGCATTCTGCAATTTACACATTTTATTGTAAAATCTATTTCTAAAAAGTTCATTACCAAATAGCTAAAATATTTATAAGGATAAAGGTATAAAGAGAACTAAACCGATTTTTTTATACTCCATAATCTATAGCATCCAACTGTAAATGATCACTCCAGTAAATGGCATTAAAGTAAATTTAATCCCCCTCTTGATTAAATTTACTTTAATCAAGTAATTTACTTTAAGATCACATGCTCCCCTGGCTAATGTAACAGGATTGGCTAGAGACTATGAATAGGCGTGACTTGCTGTAATAAGTTCCTGCTGTATCTTGGAATGGGGCACGTGCAAAGAACACATTGGTCAGTGACCACACTGTGGGATAATGGAATGCTGGAAAAAACAAACAGGTAGAAAGTTAAATTTCCCAGCCCCCACATTAAAATGAGAGCTGAGGTTATTTTCTAGGGTTCTGAAAATAACCATGTACATTTAGTATCCCTCGAAGTCCTGAAATCCGAAAGAAGTTTTGGACGGAATGTTCAGATTTCAGAACCGAGGGGTTCCGAATCAGACCCGGATCCCATCTCTAATCTCGATGTGGAAATTGGCTGATAAAAATTTGACATAGAAATGTTATCATCAAAACCAAAATTCTGCATTGAAATTATGGTTATAACAACAAAATCTGGACTGTGAGCTGCTGTTCATCTCTAGTAAATTAGTGTGAACCAAATGTGGCTGATTTATTTATCTTGGTAATAAACGCAACTCAGAAGTCCAGATACTCAGAAAATTCAAAAAGTTTTTTGTGATCATTCCTTACTAATTCTCTCTTTAAGACCATCATAATTTAAATTCATCTCTGTTTCATAACAATGGTCCACTGGAAAAATTCTATTAAAATAAGTAAGTACATTTAATGTATCTCTCAAAGCTTTTAGCTAATATATTCTAGCAAATTACATTGCAAATAAAAGCAGCAGCACAGTTTTATAGATTGTAATTATATGTTTTAAGTATTGTCATAAACGATGGGATGCAAACATAATGGATGTATTGCTTAACTTGCTATGATATTTTCAAACTGGGTATCTGTAAGTAATGGCCATTTAAAATGAGCACAGTTTTCTCTTTGAAGGCCTCTAGAAATGTTATTATCTATTTACATGTTTAATTATTTCATTATAATGGTTTAAATGCATTGCATAGTTCTGCAAATAGTTTGGCATCTATGCTGATTAAAAAATGTGAAGTGCCTTTTTTCAAGGAATTACTCAATTTTTAAATTCAGTTATTTAATAAAGCGTAAAGAAACTGTCGGGTTTCCACGGAACTTAGTGAAGTTACAAAAGTCTATTTTGAAACCAATTGAATTGGAATTTTTCAAATTTTTTATTGCTAATTTCAAATATTACAAAGCATTTTCACATTTTCATTTTTCAATTATTCAGATAGAATTATTGATTTATGAATGGAAATTTGAGTTTTTTGATTTTGGAAAATTTTTGATTTTTTGATGAAAGGTTTTGAAATTTTTTAAAAATGTGTTGGATTCGCAGATTTTATAAAATGTCAGTTCAGAATAAAATCAGTATTAATTAACACAAATTTAATTAGAAAAAATATCTTTAATTATTAAGGGTGGGTGTAAAGAAGTTTTGTAAATTCCCAGCCAAGCACCCTAGCTAAAAATCTGCAGGAGCAGCTGGGGAATTAACTCAGAAAGCAACCATGTGATACAGCAGCAGGAACAGTTGGTAAGGTAACTCAGATTGCACCCAATCACAAGAGTATAGAACCCAGCTGGGTAAGAGATAACCAACCATAAATAGTAAGAGCAGCCATAGACATAGATACCAAGTTGACTTGAACTAAATTAAATACATTCTCGATTTGCAAACATGAATAAAATATCGATCTACGCAAATATTTTTAAACTGAGAATCATTAATAAAACAAGAATATTATGATAGATAGTGTGCATATTTTTTTTACATAATAAAATTCTGACTGTGTATGCCTGCCTTTTTCACTGCAATGGTAGTTCTTAGTTGAGCTTCCTGCACTAGCTAGTAGGTGCTTTCTGCAACTTATACAAAATAGTTCTGCTCTGCCTTCTTTACTGTTCCAGAAAAATAAGGTTTTCAGATCAATAAGTGTAGTGCATGGCATTTCCTATTTGTACCCATAATTTTATTTTCCATGAGATATCAATCCTTGATATAACAAATAAAAAACATAAATGTTCTCCTTCCATTGTTTTTAATAGTGTTCACTGAGTTTCAAATGCTTGAGGACTTTCAGAAAGGTTATACAGACATATCCATGAGTAATTATTGAAATATATACAGTATATACAGTATGGCATTTTTTCTTAATTGTAACATTCAGTATTGTGTTTTAATAAAATCCAATGCTAAATGCACATGTATTAAGACTATATGTTAAAACTATTCTAACCATAAAATAGCAACATTGCAGCACCGCTTCCGAATCAATAGATATGTGCTATTTTCTGAAAATTCTGTGTAACGAGTATTCAGCTATTTGGTTTTTGTTCTATTACCTAGCAATGTTTCCAAACATAGAAAAGATAATCAATGCACATTCCTAGGCCCCATACAATATCATATTATCTGCACACTGGCATACTTTATAAACAAAGGGTTTTTAGTATACATTACTGTGATCACATGAATAAAAAAAGCCATCCAACCACGTCATGGTATACAAAAAAATAGGGTAATCAGAAAGACACCTGAAAACCCAAGAAAAACCCACTAAACTCCAGAAAATTCTGGAGGCACTCTAATTGATATAGAGCAGGGAAATAAAGTCCCCTAATACAGTGGGCATGTGAATCTAATAGAGGTGTATATAAAAACCTTCCAAAGTGCCACATAAAAAAACATATACTTTATTGAAACATCTAAAAAGCCCATAAAATTCAATCAAATACTATACAAATACATGTATGGACATCTGGGCATCCCCAGAACCCTATAAGTAGATAAAATGACAAACATGTCCACGAAAGGTTAGCAGCATGTGAGGTAAGTAAATGCCTGTAGATAAAGCAAAGTAGGTAAAGATTTATCGATGCGGGCACATCCAGTCAACCCCTCCTCGTCATCGTCCCTGGGGTCGGGGTAACCCGTGCCTAGGAAAGAAAATGGGAAGCAAGCTGCAGAGCTTATATTGTAACAGTACTGTATTGGAACAATAGGTAACTATACTCAAGTGACTCTGATATTCCACTCGTGAAGACTCCCACTACTGATAAACACTGTTCAGCTCATCTCTCCGTCCGGGCTACTTTTACAGCACTGTGCACTGTTCAAACTGGCTTTTTGGACTCTGCTGTATTCCAATACCGCTACCGAGTGCTTCTCACTAAACCCACTTCTATGCTGCGTACTCCTCGTGGACAAGCAAACACCAACGTACATTTCGCAGGGTTAGTCCCTCCTTCTTCCGGGCTAGGTGTCTATGGTGGTGTCCATGCTTAAATCCTGAAGCATCGCTCCTCCCCGGCCTATTATTCCCATGAGTCTCTGTCCGTTCAAACCGTATATACTGCAAACCACTTAGTTCTATCAGAGAACAAACTATCACTAGGGGGGCTATTCAAAGTATTAAACACAGACTAATCAAAGATTACATTCCGATAGTATGATATAATTGTGCAAACAAAGTAGCACTATATAAATGCAAATGCTGGCTATTTTTACATTTTATTGAATTCAAATAGCATTAAATGTCAAACCACGTCAACCACGTCAAGGTAACCCCAGTCTGGAAGGTCCTAACTTCTAACCTTTTTTACTTCAATTACCATTTGCAAACTTTTGCATTTCTCATAGTTGTGCACTGGATCCATATAACAGGCTTTCTCACTTCCCCCCAGCCCTTTGGCTTTTTAAAATGAGGGAAGAGGCCATCCATCCAGTGCTTTATATTAAAGGCATAGGACCTCCCAAAAAAGGAGCATGTTGGGGGTGCTATAACCACATGGAAGCTGACCTCATCGCAGTGATCACAGTAATGTATACCAAAACCCCTTTGTTTATAAAGTATGCCAGTGTGCAGATAATATGATATTGTATGGGGCCTAGGAATGTGCATTGATTATCTTTTCTATGTTTGTATAAATGTTTGACCAGATCAGTAGCACTTCCGCTAAATGTAGTTGTAAATTACCCTAATTGGAGTGCTTCCACAATCCTTGTATAGCAATGTTTCCAAGAGAACACGTTAGTTTTTCCAGGAAAGAGCAAATTCTTGCATTATTTTTTATTTTATTTTATTTTTTATTATTTATTTATTTTAAAAAAATTATAAAATGTATAAAATTTAACTGGAATGCGATATAAGGCGTTAACCACTCACTGCTAGAGATGGGCGAAACTGCTAAAATCCATTGTTGGACAATTGTTGACTTAGGAAGGGTCTTTTGGGACTTTAGGGGTCCTGCACCTTGAAACGAGGACTTATAAGTGGCGAGGGGGGCCCAGTTTGAGCTGCGGGACTCCTTAAGCCCCAAAAGGCACTTGTCAGTGCAACTAGGTCCCTTCCGAGGGCCACAATGACTTTTTAAATGTCAAGGAGGGGGGTCCTGGTTCAAGCTGCGGGACCCCTTAAGCCCCAGAGGACACTTGTTAGTACCACAATGGCCCTTCTGAGGGCCACAAGGGCACTTGTTAGTGCTGGGGTAGGGTCTCCCGGTCCGACCCCTTAAGCCCCAAAAGGTACTTGTCAGTGCCACAAGGGCCCTTCCAAGGGCCACAATGCCATACCAAGGAGGAGGGTCCTGGTTCAAGATGCGGGACCCCTTAAGCCCCAAGGTCCTTCTAAGGACCTGGGAGGGGGTCCCGGGTTGAGCCGTGGGACCCTTGAACATCAGTCCATGGGACTGATTGAACCGCAAGGATAATTAAACAGCCGAATTCTAGAATTCTTGAATGTTCGAGGATGCCCGAATTCGTCCATTCAAAATATTAGCATAAACGGCCCGTGGAAAACCGGAAGTAGCCTGCGTGTTTTTGCTATTCTTCCCACAGTGACATGTTCCCTGGACCATTTCACAGGTCCTAGAGATATTCCTTGAATATTTTAATTTTTGAAAATTCAGAAAGGGAAATTTAATAAAATCAGGAGCAGGATTCGGGTCCGCAATATGGCCATCTCTACTCACTGCACCAGGATTGAAGTGCAGAAAAAAGTAATAGTGGAAGTTTTTGCATTGCCTTAATAAACATTTCCCTAGTTTTACATTTATTAAAAGTCTGGTATGCAAAATGTTTTGCTAACAATGTAAAGATGCTTCCCTTTGTACGTTGTATAAACTAGTAACATGAGAAAACTAAAAGTCCACCAAATAAAATTCAATGCATACATAATAATTGGTTTTCATATAAAAATAAAACATTAGCTAAATTACAGCTTTTCTTCCTTTTTAAACAATCTAATTTTTTTTTGTAAAATGAAGGCAAGAGCTAAACTTTGCTATCTGGCAATTTCCCCTCCCCCTTTCCCTCTAATTTTAGTTTTTTTTGTTTTGCAGAACAGGAGAATTGAGACTGGCAAATCACACCTTCTAAAATGATATATGATTCCAAATAATGAATTCTTTTTGGGCTTGAGATTTTGTATACTGTAAACAAATAAATGAAAAAAAGAAACAGAAATTAACATACCATCAGGTCTCGGTTTGCCAGGACACTCAATCCTCAGTTTTGCAGTGAAAGCATTTTTTCCTCCTGATAATTGTTCATTAAGAGGTTGCACGTTATTAGCATGCTTTATAAAAATTCTTGACAACTGGTGAGCCCGTTCTAAAATAGAATTAAAAAAAAAAAGTCTCTTACTTATGATGTTCCTAATTAGTGCACAGAGTACAGGCCTTTTACGATGGATTCAGTCTTTAATTTAACTGAATATAAATGACACGAAATGCCTTTTAGTTGGATTTTTGGCTGCCATTGTATATCTCATTTGAATTGAAAACATTTAGATGCAAATACAGTTTGTTTAGAGTGGATACAAATGGCACTAACATGACTGATGAGTGCTTTGATCAGAACTGCTGAAAATGAAACGCTGAAATGGAAGCAGCTATTCAGATTGGCAAAAGCAGTCCTTCCGATTAATTATTTAATTCTCATTATTCATAAGTGCCTTTGAAGAAAGGGGTTTTTAGAAAGTTAGAGAAGCAGTTATATTTTGTTCTTGGATCCTTTGTGTTGCAGCACAGTAAAATGTATGGTAGGTGTGAAGATTTAGTAATGTCAGTTTTTCCTCTGTATTTCTGAATAATTTCCCTATTAAGTGATGTACCGTGAATAACACATTGACTATAGAAATATGCTGAGCAGATATCAAGGGCCTCAAATATTATGCAATGCTAAAATTAATCTTGCGCTATTTCAAATGATAAATAAAGGCCCTGTGAACAAAAATTCTGTTGTACAGTAGAATGTTTATAGGGAAGTAAAGTGTACAAATGGCCTGATAATTTTAGAATTCAAATGTCTCATTTTATTTTTCCTCTATATTTTACATGATCTTACTAGAGTTGAATTAATGTTTCTGTTTCCACATAATGTTTTGGAATTCCACAGAACTAAAAATCTGCTTCAAATCCAATTTCTTTTCATCTTTTTTTCTACCTATCAAATTTCTGAAATTTTCATGTGATCTATACAATTTTTAAAACCAGCGGGTCCATCTGAAAACCAGGTTCATTTAAAAAAACAGGACTTATCACTAGATCTAACCTCTTTAGGAGAGATGGTCAAATTCAAAAACGTTTGTTCTGCCACTGGGTGTGCAAATTATTGTTACATTTCATTAAGTTTCAAAATGTAAACTTTAAAATTAAGAGATAAATTTGGGACATATGTTGCTAATTATCTGCAGCAACCAATCAGATGTAATTTAAAATAATAATATAATATTAATAATATAATAATTTTTCTCCATGAAATCATGGTTTCAATTGAAATTTCCGTTTCAACAAACTGAAGTTTGTCAGAAGTTTACACTGAAATTTCACCTAGCTGAGTTAAAGGTTATGTCCACCCTTGAAATAATTTTTTTATATGTCATTCCCCCTGTCCCCCCAGCCCCAACTGCTCTATTTATTTTATTAGAAAATGCCCCAAACTTTACTTACCTCCCCTCTTTCCTCCGCCGCGCTGCCAGCCCTCTGCTTGCGAGAAAATACAAGCAGAGGGGCGGGACCGGCAGTCGCGTCTGTGATTGGCTGAGCGGCAGCCAATCACGGAAGCGGCTGCCGGGAGTTCATTGCGGCGGAGGAAAGAGGGGAGGTAAGTAAAGTTTGGGTCACTTTCAAATAAAATAAATAGAGCGGTTGGGGCTGGGGGGACAAGGGGAATGTTACATATAAAGGGATTTACACTAGGGGGAGGGAATCCTAATCAGGAGGGAGAGGGAGGGGGAGGGAGGGGGAGAAGGGCTGCAGTATGCATGCCAATCTTCTCCCGGAGGCCAGGTAGGAGGTCCTGCTATCCTCCTGGTGGGCAGTTTTTGGGACTTTGGGGGGGGGGTCTACAGGAGAACCCTATGTAGCTGGGATGTGCGGTAAGGATTAAACTACACTACATGATGGGGCCAGTAGTGGGGAGGATTATTGTTTTGGGGGTGGACATGCCCTTTAAGTAATCAATGTCAAACTTTGTGTTTGAAAGTGACACCCACTCTCCAGACACCAGGTTTATCTGCACCCGTGTAGAAACTACTAGATTTTCCTGAAATAAACTCTCCTTTAAAAAAAACCTTAATATTAAACAAAGTATTTCAATAAAAAACTCTAAAAGAAGATTCAGATTATTTTTAAGGTAATATTGCTGAGTTTTTCTGGGAAAAAGGTTTAATAATCTTTATTTTATTTTATCACAGTGCCATAAAGTTAGGAATGAATAAGGTTATTTGCAAATAATCCTTTCAAAGCAATCTAGATCAACTGTCTATATTGAAACACTGCACTGTGCTAAAAACTGTCACCTTCCTATATTCATATTAATACTCATCCCAAACATCATTTTTCATTTATATTATCTGTCCATAATACATCATCAAAAAATATCATTGCACAGACATTTTCATCACACAAACCCTGCAGACTGGTCCCAAAATGCATATTCCAACTACAGCTACCATCATTTTTTACATATATAGACAGGTACATTATAACACATCTATAATTCTTTCTAAATTTTATTTATATTTAAATCTAAAACTATTGATATTCATACCAGTCAATAAATAATTCAGGGGAATTCAAAGTTTTTGAACATTTAGTGAAATTTTAAATTAGATAATCAATTCATCCTCATATGCAAAAGTAAAGATAATAGTATTTAGCTTATTTTTTTAAATACAAAATACTAGAAATAGAGATGAGTCCTATTTTTAAAATATCAGTGGAATTTTGGGGATTTCAAAACTGAAAATTCGATAATTGTGGTGAAAATTGATAATTGTGTTTTATAATTCAAAAAACACAGTAGAATATCTACTAGTTCCATATGAAAATATAAAAAAATTGTGGTTGAAAACTTTCATCGAGGACGCACAAATCGTCTAAAAATTGTGTTCAAAACTGACTTTCTTTATCATTTTAAAGCTAGCTACAAGCCTGAATAGAAATGTTTTCTCTCCCTAATGTGTCAATAGACAGAGTTAAGCACACATATTGATTGCAAGCCTGTAACTAGCTTCAGAAAAGATCGATTTTTGGAGGTGGGGCTTATGACAGTGAAACAGTGCAGTGTAGGAAGATATTTTACATTCCTATAATTTTGGATTGAGACATTATCCTAGGCTATTGAGCTCTTTTCAATAGAGAATACTTTTCTCTAAAACCCCAGTTCCCCTTTAAAATTTAAAGTCTCCACTTTTTGGCAGGGATGGATTTGAAAGCCTTAGAAAGCATCAAATATGTCTATGAAGGTTTTCAGTCATCCAGGTCATTTTATATATATATATATATATATATATATACTCATTAACCTACCTAAAGGAAGTGGGGGCTTGAGAAAGGGTGGAATGACATACTAAACGTTGCCTTTTTTTATTGTTCTTGTTGACATGGTTGAATAAACTTGTACATCTTTTTACAACAAACAAGTGAGGGGGGGGAGGGGAATCAGAATGTACAAACTGATGCATGAAACTTGATAATGGCCCTTAGTCCAGGACCAAAACGTTGTTGCACTAGCACAAAATAAATGAGTTTTGATTTATTTATTTATTTTGAAGGTGTGAGACTTCTCCCGCACCAAAAGGGGGGCTGTGGGAGCACTCCTGTGGCAAAATTACTTTATAACAAATAGTGGAAGTGCTACTGATCTGACCAAAACATTAGAACAAACAAGAATATTTTCGAAAATTAGCAAAAATAGCTCTGCACATTCGAAAGTCTTAGAAAATTTGTTTCGAAGTCCCGAAATCCGTAAGATCTGTCTGGATTCGGACGGATCTTTTGGATTTCGGAACCTGTCAGACCTGGATCCCATCTCTATTCACCACAACGTGCCACTTCCTGCACCGGACATTACTGTGCAGCACACATTTTTTACACAACATTAGTAAATTAAGTTACTTTGTAACAATGTTATGACAATATTTGATGCTATGGAGTGTAGTGGTAAACATAACACCTTTTCACTGTGGCTTTATAATTATGCCCCAAGTTCTTTTAAAAGTCTTAATAATCATGTATACAAATGATAACTGCTCTACACTAATATATTTGAAAGTTCCTGAAAAACTCACAATAAAACTCTTCTAGCTGATTTGGTAGATTAGTGCCATGCCACTTTTTTTAGCCTATAAAACAACCCTAACAAACAATAGCATTACCGTATTTACCACAATAAGCTATGACTTATAGCACTTTTTTTTTTTTTTATAATGGTGCCTTAAAAGTGTGTGACTGGATTCTATAAAAGATTGGCAATACAAACTTGTGATTAATTTAACGAGAATAATATGATTGGATACATGCATGATTCTTATTGGCTGGATAGACCTTGCATTATGAAAGATGTTTTACTTTTCCTTGGTGCCATATTAAGCTACAGGATCTCAAAACTAATATTAAAAAAAACAACCCCCCCCAGTAAATTATGATTAATTGTTTCATCAAATCAGTTCTTAAGTAGGGATGGCCGGTTTGCAGATCCGAACCCGTATCCGCCGCGGATTTATCCTGTTCGCGAACGGCGCGATACGAGTTTTCACGTATTTTCGAAAATTTTCGAAAATACGGGATAACATGTATTTTCGAAAATTTTCGAAAATACAAGGATTTCTCTTAATTCCTTACATACGTATTTTCGAAAATATCCGAAATTACGAGGATTACTTGTATTTTCGAAAATACGAAAAATCTCGTTATTTCAAAGGTATTTTTAATTTTAACGGGTCCGCTCGCGGATTTTCGAATTTTCTAATTTTTTCGAAAATTCGCGGATCCTCGAGCGGACCGGATTTTGCGAAGTTCGGACATCTCTATTCTTAAGTATTGTTGCAATACAACAATATTTAAGCATGTATTTTATTCAAACCCCAGATTCTTAAAAAAATCTCCACCCCTTTTCTCCCCCCCTTCATCCCCTTCTCTTTCTTCCCCCTTCTCTTTCTCTTTACTCACTCTCTTTCTCTTTACGCACGTGTGAGCACCGTGTCATCATGTCTCTGGTGCGCGAGGGCCGTGTCATTGTTGCACCTGTTGTAATCACAAACAGGTTGTGAAAGGGTTAATAAGTGCTTTGTTTTTTCCCTCTCTTCCTGGCTCTTGTACTAATTGGTGTGGGGGCTGGGGCCTATTAGTTAAATAGGATTCACATTGGAAGTTTCCTGTGAGTGAAACGTGTATAAAGTCCCTTGTTGTAAAGGACCTTGATCTCAAGGACATAGAAAAAGAAGGTCATTGAAACAAGAAGGGCAATTAAACAATGTTTGTGCATCACTGTGCTGGTGTGGTGTATTGAAGGGACAGTTTTGTCGGTACCATGCAATGTGCATCCTGCCACATGTATAGGAACCTGGAGCAGAAGTTCCAGGGAACCTATGTCTGTGTTAGGTGTGAGTGGGTTGCCCATTTGGAAGCTGCGGTGGAGGAGGAGACCTCGGAATTAGCCTGTATGGAGGGGGCTTGTCCCTTGAGCACCCAGGGGACTGCTATCTCTGATAAAAGGGAGGAGGAACGAAGTGGTAGGGGACTCCATTATAAGGAAGGTAGATAGGGTAATCTGCCACCAAGACCCTACATGCCGAACTGTGTGTTGCCTGCCTGGTGCTAGGGTTCAGCATGTGGTGGATCATGTAGACAGATTATTGGGTGGGGCCGTGTGTGACCCGGTGGTCTTGGTTCACATTGGTGCCAATGACAAAGTTAGAAGAGGAGGTGATGTCATTAAACATGATTTCCGAGAGCTAGGGGCCAAGATAAAAGCAAGAACCTCCAGGTAGGGATGGCCCGGATCCGCCGCGGATTTATCCCGTTCGCGAACGGCGGATTTTTCCAGATTTTCCACCTTCCGAACTTCCGAACCGCGGATTTCTCGTATTTTCGAAAATTTTCGAAATTACGAGGAGTTCTTGTATTTTTGAAAATGTGCGAAAATACGTATTTTCGAAAATTTTTGAAATTACGAGGATTGCTCGTATTTTCGAAAATACGTATTTTCAAAAATGTTCGAAATTCCGAGAATTTCTCGTATTTTTGAGGATTTTTTCATTTTAATGGGTCCGCTCGCGGATTTTCGAATTTTCGAATTTTTGCGAAAATTTGCGGATCCTCGAGCGGACCGGATTTTGCGAAGTTTGGACATCTCTACCTACAGGGTAGTGTTTTCAGAAATACTACCGCAGCCACGTGCTAAGCCAGGGAGACAGCGGGAGCCTAGGAGCATTAATGCGTGGCTAAGAGAGTGGTGTAAGGAAGAAGGGTTTAGGTTTATTAAGAACTGGGCGGACTTTGCTATCGGCAACAGGCTCTTTAGAGGGGATGGGTTGCACCTCACTGATGGCGGTGCAGCTGTTTTAGGGGAGAAGATGGCTAGAGGGTTGGAAGAGATTTTAAACTAGGTTTGGGGGGGAGGGTATTAGCAGTCTGACTGGGATAGACAGCCCAGGAGGAAAGCAGGGTGTAGATAGGCCAGTGGTGGGCGGAAAGGGGGGTGGGGCTAGCATAGGGGATAGGGAGGCATGTTTATTAAAGTGTATGAATAAATTACAGGATCATAATCTAAAATGTATGTTTGCAAATGCGAGAAGCCTGGCTGACAAAATGGGTGAATTGGAAATTATGGCATTGAATGAAAAGTATGATGTAATAGGTATAGCAGAAACATGGTTGAAAAGTTCTCACGACTGGGCTGTACATTTAGAAAGATATGCCTTGTTTAGGCAGGACAGAGAAAAAAGGAAATGGGGAGGAGTATGTGTTTATGTTAAAAAAGAATTGAAGCCAAATTTAAAAGAAGATATAACTGGCGATAGGGATGTTCAAGTGGAGGCATTATGGGTGGAATTAGGCAACAGGAAAGGGGGTAATGTCATTGTTGGTGTCTGCTATAAGCCACCAAATGCTAGCAGAGAGGAGGTGAGTCAACTTCATATGCAGTTGTCAAGGGCTACAAGTTTGGGGAGTGTGCTCATTATGGGGGACTTTAATTACCCTGACATTGATTGGTGTAGTGGAACTGCCATTACAGAAAAAGGCGATGAGGTTCTGAATTAGCTGCAGGATAATTTTCTCTCACAGGTGGTTGAGGTTCCTACTAGAAAAGGAGCTCGGTTGGATCTGGTAATATCTAACATCGTGGAGCACATTATAGATATAAAGGTAACTGGAGGCTTAGGGAATAGTGACCAATGAAATAGTGGACTCATCGAAAGGAAAATGTGCGCTGGGTTAACAAAGACTTTTAATTTGGGGAAGGCAAATTTTCCCAGGTTAAAAGCAGCTCTTCAGAATGTCAACTGGGATAATGTATTATCAGGTAAAGGTACTGAACAGAAGTGGACTGTGTTCAAGGGGATTTTAAGCCAGTTCACATCTAAATTTATACCCTTGAGAAATAAATGTAAATAAAATAAATCCGCTCCCATGTGGCTGAATTCTGATGTAAAGAGGCAAATGGAAAGGAAGAAAAAGCATTTAAAACCTTTCTGGCCAAGGGAACAGAAAAGGGCCTTTAGGGATTATAAAAACTGTAACAAGGAGTGTAAGAAAGCAATCAAACTAGCTAAAATTAATAATGAAGTTAGGATAGCTGAACAAAGCATCACTAAGCCTAAATTTTTTTAAAGTATATTAATAGTAAGAGGATGAGGACTGAGAATGTGGGCACTATTAATTAATGGGGATAAGTTAGTTGTGGAGGATGGCGATAAAGCAAATGTCTTGAATACTTTTTTTTCCACTGTATACACTAAAGAAGATCCAAGTACAGATATCATAGAGTATAGTAGCAATAATGGTATAAAAGATTTAAGTGCACGTTGGTTAACTGGTACATGAAAGAACTAAATAAGGTTAATACTAATAAATCTCTGGGACCGGATAAAATACATCCACTGGTACTTAGGGAGCTAAGTTCAGTTTTATCTAGGCCATTGTTTCTTATTTTTGCAGATTCCCTCATGTCCGGTGGTGTGCCTCTGGATTGGAAAAAGGCTGATGTTATTCCGGCCTTTTTCCGGGGAAATTACAGGCCTGTAAATTTAACTTCAGCGGTGGGGAAGATCCTGGAAAGTTTAATAAGGGAACATGTTCTAGAGACATTATAAGTAGTAACCAGCATGGATTTAGGAGGAATAGATCTTGTCAAACTAACTTGCTTGGCTTTTATGAGGAAGTAAGTAGAAATTTAGACTCAGTCCCCCATAGGCGACTAATGTATAAATAAGCTAAGGTCTGTTGGTCTGGGGAGTCACATTTGTACATGGATAGAAAATTGGTTAATGAATAGGATGCAGAGAGTAGTTGTAAATGGGGCTTCATCATTATGGACTAAAGTGCTAAGTGGGGTGCCACAGGGTTCTGTGTTTGGGCCGCTTCTATTTAATCTATTTATTAATGATTTGAAAAGTGGGTATTGTCAGCAAGGTTTCTGTGTTTGCTGACAACACAAAACTTTGTCGACCATTAAAAACTTCAGAGGATATGCAATCATTGCAGGGGGATCTTGATAAATTGTCACATTGGGCTGCTAATTGGCAGATGAGATTCAATGTTGATAAACGTAAGGTGATGCATTTTGGACTTAAAAATCCTTGTGCTGCTTATACTATAAATGGCTCTGTGTTAAGTGAATCCCTGTTGGAAAGGGATCTTGGAGTTTTGGTGGATAACAAACTTAAAGGTAGCAAGCAGTGCCAGGTGGCAACAGCCAGAGCCAGCATGGTATTGTCTTGTATAAAGTGAGGTATGGATTCAAGGGAGGAAAATGTAATTCTCTCTCTTTACAAAGCATTGGTAAGGCCTCATTTGTAATACGCAGTGCAATTTTGGAATCCTGTGTACAAAGAGGACATCTTTGAAATGGAAAGGGTTTAGAGAAGGGCAACTAATTTAATAAGGTGATTGGGGGAGCTTAAATATGAAGAGAGACTGGAAAAGTTACAATTATGTATGCTAGAGAAAAGGCACTTGCGTGGGGATATGATTACTGTGTATAAATACATTAACGGGCCATACAATAAACTATCTGGGGAATTGTTTACCAAAAGCGCATGTCAGAGGACACACGGACATCCCTTAAGACTTGAAGAAAAAGGGTTTAGGCTTCAAGCTCGGAAAGTGTTTTTCACTGTGAGAACGGTAAAGCTATGGAACTGTCTTCCAGTGGACATCGTTATGGCAGGTTCATTGGCCAGTTTAAAAAAAAAAGCTGGCTGAGTTTCTGCAAACAAGGAATGTTGCAAGTTACTGGTATTGATACATAAAGTAGAGTTTATCCAGGGAAATTTTCGATTGCCACCTGGAGTCAGGAAGGAATTTTTTCCCCCTTCATAAATTTGGTGGGGTTTTTTTGCCTTCCTCTGGATCAACAGTTAGGCAGGAAATGAGGATATTGCTAGATGGGTTGGACTGGATGGACGTACCGTATGTCTTTATTCAACCTCAAATACTATACTATACGATACTCCCACTGTGGAGTGTGCGCGTGTGCCAGTAGGGGTCGGCTTATCAGGCGGGCAGTGGGAGGAGGGTTGATGACGTGGAATTTGCGCTTCTTCTACCTTGATCCATGTCCTTACACTTGTCTTTTAATATATAGGATAGAAATGCAAAGAATGGAGAATTCATTTTCTGTCAATAGCATTTTTTAAAATAATGATTGGTAATCACATTTAATGAACCGGAAAATGGCCTCTGGCCAGGTGGGTGACATCAATAAACTTCAGAAAGAAAATAAGTCTTTGCTTTAATGTATTACATAAAATGGCTACATTATTTCTACTTACCCTACTGAAGCAAATGCCATAGTAATTGCCCAATTTTCAGCAATGTATTAAAGAAGAAATTAGAGATTTCAATTAAAACGTTCTTCTTTAAGGTCACAGCAGAAAATAATAAACCGATGATTAGTGAAAAGTTCACAGGCTTAGAGGATTATTTCTAAAGTAAAATTCTTCTGCCTTAGTCAATAGTGCAAGATCATATAGCCTTATGGTGAGGATATGTGTATGAAAAAAAACATATTACTGCAGTATGCAAAAGCAACTTAAACCTACTACAGGTGCCCATGTGCTATAGGTTCCGCGACACACTGATAATTGACCGATCTTGAGTATATTGCCCCTTTGCCCTCTGGCGTTAGCCTTATATCCTAATATATATACGGATAGTGCTAAACATACAATATCCTGAACCTATTAAGGTAAGATTAAACTCACACTTTAAACAGGTTGGTCTAGGTGTGGACACCCCAGTCCCCTCTCCAATACAATATCCTCATAGTGGAATGCTGTATACAATGTATTCTTATGTTACTAATACACCAGCAAACAATGCACTTATATTGATTTATCGCATACTCACTCGTCCACGTGGATGGCCCAGGTGCGTCTATCCGGGCCCTTCACAAGATCCCAAAACTTCAGACAATATTCCCAATTAAATGTAGGTAGCGCACACTGGGGAAAAAGCGTTCTGGATCCAATATGGTGCGTGTTAAAATGTCCTTTATTTCTTACAGATGGAAGTAACAAACAGAGAGCTACACTGGGTTGCCTGACAAATTACGGGCTGTAATGCTCTGTTAGTCATAGGCTATTCACCCATGCACTAACCCTTGTACTAATGGTCCTCGATTAGGAAGCCACACCTCCTTTTTGGGAGTGGAATCCTACGTCGGAACTGAATCATATTAGTACCCTGGAAACATATAAAAAACTATTAAAAACAGATCTATACTTGTTATTAAAAAACAAACACATAGTATGTCTTGTGCTCCAAGTAACATACTAATTACACTCTATTTTATAGGTGTTAGAAATACACTATTATAACTTATCCTTCCTCCTTACTTATAGAAAATCCTGCTACATGTGTAGTTGTTACACTGCAAACTGATACTTAAATATCTATGGTTACAGTTCCAGGGCTCTTGAGCCCCTAATACGATACTACTCAATATGACAAGTTACATACCAGATGGCATTAAGACCTTTAGGGATTCTTCTGTCCAAGGTCCAAATCCACCTCGCTTCTGCTTTTAGCAATGTTTTTTTCCTATCCCTTCCTCTCCTATCTCTATGGATTTGTTGCACCCCTTGCACCCCAAGTTTAGTTACATCCCCATTATTGCATGCTTTAAAATGCCTACCTCAAGGATTTTGCCCTTTTGGGGACAGATTTACAGTGTGAGAGGACCTCTTTCTCCAAACCCTCTTCTCCCTCCAAAATTCTCACATGTTTTTTTTTACTATATTAACAATTTTATTAAACTGAGGGCTGGATCTGTTTTTGACAACTATTTCTTTCCTTATCTGTTGTATTCAATTAGATCAACTGGACATGAAATGTAGTTCTTGAAGACGTTTCGCAAGTCATCCGACTGGCTTTCTGTCAGTCGTTCAGTCAAGTCATTCTGAATTGAGAAAGCCAGTCGGATGACTAGCGAAACGTCTTCAAGAACTACATTTCATGTCCAGTTGATCTAATTGAATACAACAGATATACCATGACCTGGATGAATGAGAACCTTCACAAGCATATTTCTTTCCTTCATGTATCATTTTCTTCCCTCCTTTTTCTCTAACAAGATATCTCTATCCAATGCTTCTGTTCTATTGCTAGCTTCGACTAGGATTTCCTCTTGATATCCCTTTGCTAATAGCCTGTTTATAAGTTTGTCTGACCCTTTCATTAAAATCTCCCTTAGTGCTACAATTTCTTTTCATGCATATCCACTGGCCATACAGGATACCTTTGATGCAGTGCGGGGGGTGGCAGGAGCTCTTATTCTTGTCACTCATCTTATAGCAATTACTCATGGAGATATCCTGTTACTACACTTTTATGGTCAGGTCCAGATTATTCACACCTTCTCTGCTACTATTCCAAGTAAATCTAAGATTCTATGGATTGATATTAATGATATCAATTACTTTGTGTAAATCCTTATTTGAACCCCTACAAATCCAAATGATATCATCTATACACCTTCTGTTCTGTATCACTGCACTGCCTTCAGGTAAGTTGTCTAGAATACCTGATAAGGCAGTATCTTCCCACCAACCCATGTAGAGGTTTGCATACGTGGCGGCCCCCTGCATTTATATTGCCAACAGATTCTTGTAGAAGTCATTCTGAATTCAGAAAGTCAGTTGGATGGCTAGCCAAATGTCTTCAAGAACTAAACTTTAAGTCCAGTTAATCTAACTGAATACAAAAGATATACACCTCTGAACCATTTGTTTTTTTTAGCACCTAATAAATTATTAATGCTATAAAGCTTTTTTGAGTGTGCCTCCCTTCAAATACAAATACGGCTTTGGTAGACAACCCTTCTGGCTCTGAACCCTTGGCTTTGATGGACTACCCTTATGGCTTTGAATCCATTGACTCAGCCTGGTATGTCTTAGCAGCGCAACATTCCCACCATTAGGGGCTCTGGTGAAAACCTGGATGTACTTCGAATCTGCTCCTCAGTATCGACAGAAACCAGTTCTGACATGATGCTGTGGGAAGAGATTATTTCATTTAGTAATTCATAGGATTAAAATAATGAAATGTTCAGATATCTGGTGTTATATCTAGTGGGTAATGATGAGTCTTATAAAATATTTAATTTATTAAATATTAACACACGAGATTACCATTACTGTCTTTTGTTAATCTAGGAGGCTGGTTATGAGGTATTTTGACTGCTTTTTTTTCTGCCTAGATACGGTGTAAAGATATTAGTAAGGAAGGTATTTGCCTCCATTACAGGGAACACTGGAGAGTACCTTGGAATAATATTTTCCAGGATATAAGAACTCCTAAGATGGTTAAGCAGCTAGTGCAAGCTTTCAGTAGAGAAGATAAGTAGACAGGCAGAAGGACTCTGTACAACCCAATATATTGAGGTGTTGCATTTATTTGCAGGTGCTACAGAGTCCTTATGTCTCTCTACTAATCTTCTCTATAGAAAGCTTGCATTTTGGATGCTAAGTATGGATAATTTTTTAGCAAAAGGAAGCTAAAGACAGGTGGAGGAGTTATTGAGTAGCTAGTGGTTAGCATGTAACAAATTTAGGAGTGCGCACACCGGGACTGGCCACCTTTTCAACAGATAACACTCTGGATGCAGGACTTCATAAAAGCTTCTTTATTCACATCATATCAGAAGCAGCTTACACAGATCTGACCTGACGCGTTTTGGACTACCTCAGTCCTTAGTCATAGGGCTGAGGTAGTCCGAAACACGTCAGGTCAGATCTGTGTAAGCTGCTTCCGATATGAAGTCCTGCATCCAGAGTGTTATTGAGACTGAGTGTGTGTCTCAATACCTAGTGGTTAGCATGACCTACCCTTTATGTTTTAGAACAGTAGCCGGTGTAAAGGTTTGGAGTGGTGGCTTTAATGTAAAGTGGCCCTTCTGAAAAATTTTCTGGCCCTCTGTCATAATGTCAATGAAAATGTTCTGCTCTCTATTAAAATCTGCAGCTTTTCGATCGCACTGTGTTAGATTGTCGCTTTGTCTTTTGTGTGTGTGTGTATATATATATATATATATATATATATAAGTAATTTTGCCACAGGAGTGCTCCCACAGCCCCCCTTTTGTGTATATATTGTAGCAGAGCTTCTCTGCAGGAAATTGACCAAGCTTCCATGTGGTAGTAGCACCCCCAACACGTCCCTTTAATTGGAGGTCTTATGCCTTGAATACTAAGCATTGAATGAAAGGCCTCTTCCGTCCTTGTTAAAAGCCAGTAGGCAGGGGGAAGTGATAGCCTGTAATACTAATCCAATGCAAGGTCAGGGAGACAACCTTCCCAAGAAAATGCAACCAAGCAGGGAGTGTCAGCCCAGATAAATGACCCAAGGTAAACTGTTAGGACCTTCCATACTGGGGTTGCCTTGATGTGGTTGAAAGGCTTTTCACTTTTATGCAGAAAATTGTAACTAAAAACCCCCATGTCTTTACTGTTTGCACTAGCATAGATATTATGATATATGGGGCCCAGGAATGTGCATTGATCATCTCTTTTCTTGTTTGTTCTAATGTTTTGGTCAGATCAGTAGCACTTCCACTATTTGTTTGTGTATATATATATATATATATATATATATATATATATAATTTTATTTTTTTAAATGCCTGGCAGGGCAATGCCTGGCAGGGCAAGAGGGAGAGCCAGGAGCAGGGGTGCTTCTGCACGTGGAGGGAGAGGGAGAGGAGAGCTTACTGAAGGCTCTGGCCAGGAGCTTCCTGGTTCTTCGCAGGGCAGCCGGGTAACTGTACCCGATATGTTTAAAGGTAGCCGTGCTAGGGCTATCCCTTCTGATCAAGGAAGGCGGGTATTAGAGTGGATTACCTAGCCTTCCTCATCCACCTCCTCACAGGCACAGAGCAGCTCCTTCCTTAACTGAGGCTCCTACTGTGGGCATGGACCCTGATCCTCTCTATCAGGAGTTTGTTGCCCACATGGCCCGTACCTTCGGGGATCCGGAGGAGGAGTCTCAGGATCTGTTTTTGCACACTATGTGTAGGGCTAGTGTGCTTGAAGAGGAGCCGTGCACTGATTCACAATCTTACCTGTCGCCCGAGGCGGAGGAATGTGCTCAGTGCACAGGGGGACACGCAGCAGTCTGTGAGCAGCCAGGGAACTAATGCAGGGGGTGAGGTTCCAGATGCTGCAGCACAGTGACACAGCCTCTAGTATTGAGGAGGGGGAAGTGGACGATGAGGTCACCGATCATCCATGGGTGCCCTCTGTGAGAGAGGAGGAGGATAGTGTCTCTGAGGGATGTTCCTCAGAGCATGAGCATGATCCTGAACCCAGAGGCAGGACTGGGGGCAGGGGCAGAGGCAGTGCACCTAGTGGTGCACGTGGAGGTATGGCACCAATGAGATCTGGTGCAGGTGCCCCACAACAGCAGGTTCTTTAAAATAATATAGATATATATATAATATATATATATATAATATATATATAAAATATATATATATATATTTATATATATATATATATATAAATATATATATATATATATTTTTTTTTTTTATTATTATAAAAGTCTAATATTTGTGCTTAATTCTTTGTATGCTGGCAGGCATATTATTAAAGACTCTCATGTCTACACTTCAATGCAAATTGGAAACACAAATTAAAGGAGTTTCTAAAAGGGTTCTAAGTGTGAGCAATGGCTGTGAAGATTGGCTTTTTGGAAAAGGGCATTGGTTTGTTAAGTGGAATATTGATCCCAAAAAAAAAACAAGCAAACTCTGTGTGTGGCTAGATCATTCATACCCTATACATGAAAGTTAAGTAACATAAGAAATTTTGTGAGTCTGATTTAAAATATATTTAAATGAACAGTAAATCACTACAATGCATGGTAAAACTTATAAAGATGTAAAAAGATGTAAATATATATAGATATATGACCACCCGGGTGCTTTCAAAGAAGTATCTGCATAAACTGTATTATATATAAATAGCTATCGTTTGAAAACGGCTTATAGGTAGTGTTAATGGATTCTGATACGCATCCTGGCATATAGAGATGTGAACTTGGAGTGCCTTTCTGAAATATATATATATATATATATATATATATATATCTCAAACAAGAAAAGAGATGATCAATGCACATTCCTGGGCCCCATATATCATAATATCTGTGCTAGTGTGAACAGTAAAAACATGGGGGGGTTTCAGTTACAATTTTATGCATAAAGTGAAGCCTTCCAACCACATCAGGCAACCCCAGTATGGAAGGTCTAACGTTTACCTTGGGTCATTTATCTGGGCTGACACTCCCTGCTTGTTGCATTTTCTTGGAAGGTTGTCTCCCTGACCTTGCATTGGATTAGTATTACAGGCTATCACTTCCCCCGCCTACTGGCTTTTAACAAGAGGGAAGAGCCTTTCATCCAATGCTTAGTATTCAAGGCAAAGACCTCCAAAAGGGACGTGTTGGGGGTGCTACTACCACATGAAGCTTGGTCAATCTTCCCGCAAGAAACTCTGCTACAAGAATGTTTTTTTTTAAAGTGCTTTTATTTTATTGGGGAAACCACCACATCATGTACAACAGTTTAAGGGGGAATGTGGGAATGGTGCCCCCCTTAAGGGGGCACGTTCCCCCGAAATGTTGTTGTACTTGATTGTGTTAATTAAAAAAAGCACTTTAACTCACCTAGGTGTGTGGACTCAAAATCCAGATTGCTGATACTACCATTCCTTGGAAGTGGGGGAGAAATCCAGGAGTGGAGGTCAGCACCACCAAAGTTTGTTGTGCAAAGTAACATGTTCAGAGATTCCAGATACATGTCTAGAAGAGAAGTTCTGGCTCTGTGCTTCACTAACCTAACATAAACACGGGGGACTGCTTCAGGGTGGAATGACATTTTATAGGTATTTGAACAAGTACTATAATACCAATAGTACAATCATGCCAAAGGACTGGACACATGGAAAAGAAAGAAAAACACTTTATTTGAAGAGTGCACAGGACCCTTTCTAAAGATTAACCACAAATAGGCTCACAAATTGATAGATAGATAGACTACTGCCTCAATTTGCCCTCAAACATTACGATGTGTAATGGACTGAACTTTGATGTACCTTGTTAAGTTTAAAAGAAAAGGCAGTTTCCAACCTAAAACGAGCCTCAACCACTCTCTTGTGCTCCAGAAATTACTGACCTAAAATTTATGCGGTGGGGAGACTGACATTTGGACATTCCTAAGGTCTTTGCTCCTCCAACCTGCCACCAGCGAGCACAGCCTCAGACTGACAGCGACAGACGGACAGGGAGACAGGAAGTCCCTCCAGCTGTGTGAAAGGATCCCATAGAGAACAGGTAAGGGATCTAAAGCCCTATTCTCCCACTCCTACAGCCTACTCTGTTCTCGCTATGCCTGAAAAGGCTGTTTTAATGCAGTTTTCTGTAGGGGGGGTGAGTGGCCCACAAAACCTGCAAGTGGGTGGGGCTAAGCCACCCACGAGGGGGGGGCCTAAGGCACCCATGAGTGGGTGGGGCTAAGTAATATGTGGGTGGGAGGGGCCACATGGGGCTGTCTGGGAAGAGGCCAAGGAGGGCCTGAAAATGGAAGGAGCCATGGTGTACATGAGAGTGGGAGGGACCAGGGGGCTTGACAAGAGGAGGGGGACGCAAGAGGAGGAGGAGACACAGGGAAGATGACTGTCATCATGAAATGGCCAAAACATGAACATAGAAGGATCCCTAAAAAGAAAGATAGAGAGTTACAATTATTTGAAAGAATAAAAAACAGGCTTTGTGGTTCTTCATTGTTATTTATTTTACAGGTTCAGGGTTTTCTTTTTTTTTTTTTTGGATGGCATTGCACCAAAAAGCAGCAAACTTTATGGACGCTATTAAGTTACAAACCACATACTGACAGATTATACCCTTTGTAAAGATACTTAATGCAATAATGCAAATTGGTGCATCTTCCCCGCCAAAATCCACAGTGACAATACGTAAATGTCTGGTATTTAATTGCAGGATCACGGCAAGGTAAGACACTCTTTACTCTTACTGCTTTGGCTCCCAACATGCCTCTGTTAATTTTCAAGCATATATGGTAGCACAAACAGAACGAAAGTGTTTGTACAGGAGAATGGCCATGTCCCGTAGAATAAGGACATAAACAATGTTAGCTGATATATATTGTATTGTGTGGATTTTACACTTCTAGGGGAACTATCACCGTACACACTTATTTTATGGTTATTTAATGTATATTACGCATTTTGCGAATTCGTGTTTCAAATTTTATTTGGTTTTTTGGTGGCAGCTTTATATCAAAAAGAATAGTTAGCATGAAGGGATAAATTTCAGTTTGTACAATATATGCACCCACATACAGTGCCTCACATTGACACCGGTCCATGGCCATTGGTGCATCTTCTCTAAGTCTGATAACTGGCACCCCTAAAATATTCTTCCCACACAGAGAGACATTGCTGGGGGGGGACATAATTTAAATTGTGGGTGATGCTGTGCAGTCGGAGTGGACAGTAAGTCAAGTGCCAGGGAAGCACTACAACAGGGCATCTTTTCAATACATGGTAACATCTAAAAATGCTGCTAAACTGAGTATATTTACATATTCTTTATTTGCATTCAATAGTCAATTATCTAATTAATATGTTGAATTTAAAGATAGAGGACCCAACTTGACTCTTGATTTAGGTTAAATCCGTTACAAAATATGAATTTATATTGCGGGAAAAGGTGGATCACTCAGAATTGCCAATAATAATCAAATGTACCTAGGCAATTGTGATCCTGCCAAGGTCAAATTTGTATAGTACTATACTAAGCAAATAGAACTATACTTAATAATTGAGCCCCAGTAACCCACATGTAATTAAGGTGATACATAACAGGGAGATTCACCCAGAGACACAAGCTCTGCAGTACCCTTTTTTTTACAAGAGGCTGTGCACATAAGTTTTAACGCAGCTATTAGCTGCTCTCGTTTAAAATTGGTTGCAATGGTTGCGTGAATGCTTCGTCCTTACTCACGCAGCACTGCAAAGCAAGACTACAAAGTTGCGTTAACCATAGTAAATGAGGTAGCACGACTTTGAGAGCCATAACGTTCAAAGGCCAACGGCCAACTGAGATTCAAAGATTGGGACTGGTGTTTGGATAAATATATCAAAAATAAAAAAAAAAATTTAATGTTAGTAAAAAAAATACCCCCCCAAAACCCCCAAAAAAAAAAAACCCCCCCCCCCCCCCCCACCAAAAAAAAAAAAAGTATTATATACAAAATGGCAAGAATGGGTATGTGGTTTGGATAAATTTGTGTGTATGGAGCTTTACTGAAGCTTAGCTTCAATATTTTTTTTAACATATAGTCTTACATTTCGCAACACTTTGATATAATGAAGAATTCAAAGTGTATTTTATTATAGCTACACCACATCCAGATTATTAGCAAAGCCATCCCCACAGTTACAGAAAGCTGCAATTACAGGTATAAGGTTGCTAAAGGGCGTTTTTTCACCAAAAATGTCTTCAGAACTATCTACACGAAACACAGTGTGGTAAATCTAGTGGCACAGGTCCATTTTGCCTTTTTAAAAAACCATCCAGCTGTGGCAAATTCGTAGATGGGTGTCAGGTTAGAATTACTTTAAAGATGGGTTTAAGAAATTTGTAGCTCTTGTAACTTCCCACATTTGGAGTTTTTTTTATTATAAAGAATTGCATCTTTATTTTTATCCTGTTTGAGTTGAATACCAAAAATCATTTCAGGGAAATGGCTTGGGGGTCCATGACGTTGACAGGTCCCAAAAAGGGACTTTCCCCAAAGTATTTAATGTTTTGTAGCTTTAGAATATAAAGTTAATCTTAAAAAAAAGTCAACTCGCCAGGCCTCGACAAATGCAGTTAGATTTGTTGGAAATTCGACCACAAATAGACATGTGCAAAATTGGACCCAGTTTCGGACGGAACTACAGCACAGCACTATGGAACAAAATGGGAGTAGGATGTGTTTTACTTACCAGGTTATATGCAAGACTATATAATTCATTCAATTATTTTTAATTTAAGCATTTAAATATTAATGAATTTGTTAGAATAATTTATGCACTTTTGAAAAAAGTACGTTAACTTTAAATGCCATCATTAATTACTCTTTGCAAGATCTACACTACTAATGTGATCAATTAAAAAGCTCTTTAGAAAGTACCAGTATAATCTCCCTACTCTATTTTTGCAACGTTACATTTTATAAAAAAGAGGCAAACGTCTGATATTTAATATAAAAAAACAGGACATCTAACATGAGAAGAAGTTTCCATTTTCAATGTTTTCTATTAAAAAAAGATGTTCCTGCGGGCTACCAAGTTTGACATCACATCACATACTAATGAACTAAACATTTCAAAATAATTTGTGATCTGTTTATTTCAAATTCAAAATATGCGTATAACCAACATTAAACTGATATTCTCATCAGATTGCATGGGATTTAAACACTTATTTAAGGGTATTGAATCTCCTTACTGTGTTTTGCATATTGACTCCTTATATGAGGTAAAAAACAAAATATGAATTAATTGAGGAATGCCCGTAGGGTCGCTTATCGAATGTACTAATGCAATTGTGGCCCTTTGTAAACTTTGAGTTACTTTCAATACCGCCTAATTTTTGTTAAAAACGTCACACGCCAAGGTTGTCACAGTCATTAATTACATAACCTGCAAGCTATTGCATGTTACTCTTTTTAGAAAATGCCTCAACTGTTGGTTGCCCAACAATAGATAAAGGGAATAGCAAGTAGCACTCTAAGCACCTAAAAGATTTGTCAGAGAAAGAATTTGCAATGATGTCGCCAGTGAAAGCAATGTTCAAAGATGGAATCAGGGTGGGAACATCCACACCATTTTAATGCATTTTGATAAGGCATTATTAATCATAGCAGATTAGAGAGTAAAATGACACCATCCTTAAGATCCAAAAATTCATGTAATTTAATAAACCCTTTTCACCTTCCGTAATCACAGATGGTCTGATGTCACACACATTTATCTAGCCTTATTATGTAATGTAATAGAGTAGAGAAAGAGAATTGTCATGGTCCCCCTGAAGAGATTTAATTTTTTACATTATTTTTTTAGCAAAAAGTATATTCATATCCAGATTGTCTTGATTATGATGTATATGTAGCTCAGTTACAAATAAATAAATGTTTATTCATCCACTTGCCAATATAGTGTTAGACAATGATTAAGGCATGAATATAAAGGACATTTTTTGTAACATATTTCCACAGTTAAAATGATGGCTTATTAGGACTACAAGTCCCACAGCATCTTTGAGAAACAATTAATGTCTGGGTTTATACCTACTTATCATGTTGGCAACTACAAAGTTCACATTCACAATTGCCTATGCCATTTTATGTGCTGTGGGTGGTAGCAGTATTGGTGAACAGTCAACCGCAGTAAATGATGTGCTTGAAGTGGATTTTCTGATATCAGTGCATGTGTATTGAGCTCTTATTTTTATATATTAAGTTAGAGATTGAGAATTATTCTAGCACGATTATCAGATTAGGTTTATCCACAGACTTGAAACCTGTCAATTATTGTCAACAATAATGGTGCTGTTTGGTAGTAAACTCTATTGGTGCCATTTTTCTATAACAGTAAGTCCTATCGAAAGAAACAGGGCATCATTTAAAATGAGGGGGAAGGTTATCTTTAGGTCAGAATGGGTTTTGCATGTAAAAGTCCTCCAGGAGGGAAATGGCAGGTTTATTGGATAGTTTGAAGAATGGTGCGGTGGGTTTTAGAATGAAAGTAATTGAAAGTTACTGCTTGTTATAAGTTCTTGTGATTCAGAGGCTTATCCTGTGAGTGGGTTAATCACGTTGATATAATTAAAAATGTTGGAAGATATGTAATGAATTCTGAATGCTGTTTGGAGATTACAACAGGACACCCAACTGTTATAAAAATAAAATAAACTGATGGCAAAGCAAAAGATTTCCATATGGAAATCTGCAATTTTCCTTACCAGTATCTTGAGTTTCAGCAATAACATGTAACAAGGCAACTGACAAAAGCTAAAATGGCAAAGAATGGCATTTGGAAAGATTTAATTGTTGCCTGATCATGAGAATATGAAATCCAATTACCGTTAAGGAATGCTTTTTATATGCTTCTAGGTTTAAAGCGATGAACTATGACACAATACTGTGCGGTAATATGTCTACCATATGGTGCTGACAGTTATAATTTTTTTTGCAAAGAGATATCCTGCGAATGTTTGATTACAATAAATCATTGCGGGTTGTAAGTGCATACATTCCCTAACAGTAATAGCTTATATTAAAAAAGATATTAGTTACAGAATGCGGAAATACAGATGCTAATTAGACTATAGTTTCTAATGCAAGCTGTGCTCTGAAAGAACAGTATATGGATAGTAACTGCTGTATTAATTCTGTTAAAACTTAATTAAGCGCATCGAGTATTCCACTTCTTCACAGTCACAGTTTTCCCAAGATATTTCAAAGGATTTTTTTATATATATCATATATATATTTTTTTTTTTTTATTATTTCTCAAGGAATCAACCATTAGAAACTCTAAAATACATACTGCCCTGCTGTTTTATAATTGGGAAGAAAAAAACTTTACTCACAGCTACAGCCCTCGAAACAATATAAACAACTGTCAACGCGTTTATGGCTTTTTCTGTTGGAACCCTTGCAGTTAGCGCTTGTTTGTTGGATTTTTCTAAAACAAAATCAATCAATTTCCTTAATTGGATGCAACTCAAAATATGGTAAAAGAATGCAAGCTTCTGAAATTTAATGCTGTAAAGTAACTTATTACAAATTTAACTGGTTAAAAATATTTCTTAGGGACAAAATCTCAATTTAGTAGCAGAATTAATTCAATTTGATTGAATAGGGAATAGGGAATATGTTTTCTAGTCTATTAGGAGAAACATGGTATTAGCAAATCATAATATACTTCATATATACTACTCTCTCTCTCTCTATCTCTCTCTCACTCTCTCTGCCCTCCTCTCTCTCTCTCAAATAATATATATATATATATATATATAATATATATATATATATATATGAGAATTATTTGTGCTAACAAGATCTACCTTGTTGTTGTGACTTGTGCTTTTCTTTTTCTTTTTTGATCTGATGATTTCTCACCTCTCCCTGAAAATCTTTGATCTGTGTAGGTAGTATTCTGTTATTTCCTTTAGAGGTAAATGAAATGTTCCTTTCTCTTTGAGTAGAGGTTCATTTTCTCTTTTCTGACTAGCACACTAAGGATCACTGTGTATTGGAGTTGAGCAATTTAAATCCTTATATTAGGCTACACTAAAAAACACAATAATAATGGAATTCTGGTAACAGATCTCTAGATGTGTGTTGGTATATAATAATATCTAAAAGAAGACATTTCAGAGCACACACCGGACTTTCAAATGTATAAGTGCTTTTATTTACATACGCATATAAGCATGTTTTGGTCTCAAGAGAGAAGGTCCTAGACGCTGGACCGAAACATGCCAAATGTGTGTTTAAAAAAAGCAACTTTAACATTTTGGAAAAGTCCGGTGTGTGCACTGAATTCTCTCTTCTTTTTCTATTATTGGGATTATCAGGAGCAACCACGGCAGTTGGGGTTGTTGAGCTTGAGTGCCTGCTACATACAGAGATATAATTTTATATATATATATATATATATATATATAATATATATATATAGATGTGTAAGCTCGTCCGTGCACAATTTCTATGCAACTGCACCGGGTGCTGCACTGAATAGGTGCTACACATAAAGGGAAGAAAAAAGCGGAGCACTCCTGGGTCTTCTAGTAGGATTTATTAATAGACAAAAGTAGGCAGAAAACCTACGCGTTTCAGCCCATGTCCAAAGGGCCGTCCTCAGGTTACAGATCTGCATGTCAAACACCATTAATACAACAAACCTCCCTCCCCCCGCCTTCCCTTCATTTATATATATATATATATATTTGTATATATAACAAACAGTGACATATTAATAAATACTTTACTGTGTTCAAATAAAACTTTAACGTGTTCGGCCCTTGATTCGGCTGTCCTGATGATGGCTATAAAGGGCCAAAATTTTGATGGTATTATAATACCATAGCCCTAGATAACAAATAAAACACGTATTTCCTCGGGCCACTCTGGTTTCCCCCCAACATAAAGACATTCTGATTGTTCACGCTGGGATAGGGTGGCACCTCTGCCACCAATGTGTACCAGATCACTGCTTTGTGGAATGATTTAGTAAGCATGGCACACAGTGTGTTTACTCTGGTGGTCTGGCACAAAGCGATAACACACTCATTTTCTTTAAACAAGATAAACCAGTTTTAATTACATTAACAGTAAGTTTTGCAATGATTTAATAACAAAACATAACAGTTTCCCCCACATAACATGTGCTGTAATGGAGTAGTCCTGCCTATGGTGCCACCAATTGGAATATTTAACCACAGTGTATATGTGTGTCTCTTTGTAGTTGGTGTACACTTATCTGTTGCCTCAGAGTTTGTATCCAGTAAGGTAAATTTGTTATATTTTTTTAAAGAATTGTGTTATGCAGCTAAATATCCTAGAAAGACCAAGAATAAACAATTCAACATTTTCCATATTGGGATCACTACTTTTCTGTTCCCAAGTTCTGCATTTATATAATCAACCCAGGCTGACAGTTTTTACTGATGAAAGGAACATTGGCTGAGACATGAGTTATGTCCACAATTTTCAGTAAAATAAAGCCATTGCATACGATACATGTTTTTCATCAGGCATTAATATTCAAATATGGGACTTATTCCTGATGTGACCAAAAACAAATTGTTTTATATAATAAAAATAGCAAAGCCTAGATAATGAAACGTAGCTATTGTCATTTCAGTTTTTTTTGGTGAACCTTTACAATTTCAGTCACGAAAGACAATATTATCAATAACAACAAACTAAATCAACTGTAAATTCAGTAAAACATAAGTCAGAACTTTGGAAGTGGAACAAAGTCAGGATTTTTAAGGAAGAAAAGGGTACCATTTTGCCCTGCCCTTAAACCTTACTAGAAAATAGTTGACTTCACCCAGAATAATTTTGCTCAGAGCCCTTAAGATTTTATAGCATTTATCTATTACAACTAGTCAAATTACACAACTAGGGCATGCAGGTTCATTCATAAGCCCTCCTGTTAAAGGGACAGTTCAGTGGAAATGATCAATATTTGTAAATTGTTAGTTTGTGGAATCGCGCTTTTAGTTATTTCTACATATTCTCTCCCCATTTGAAAAATCAGTTGATTTCATACCCTTTGCTGTTCCCTGCTGTTGACATTAGCGAGCTGACATTTCAGATTACTAACAGTCCTTCTTCTTTCCCAGGATGCACACACACCTTGGATATGTTCCTAACGTGATTTTACTGAGTGACCTGAATCAACCCAGGCGCTGGGTCTCTACTAGGGGTCCTGCAAACGGGAAGTAGTATTTCGGTTGCATTTATTTATCACACAACAAAATGCTAGTTTTCTCGTACTTCGAAATTTTTCGAAAATACGAGAAAACCGTAATTTCGAAATTTTCGAAAATACGAAAAATCTCGTAATTTCAGGGTATTTGTCCATTTTAAGGGTCCCGCTCGCGGATTTTCGAATTTTCAAATTTTTTCGAAATTCGCGGATCCTCGAGCGGACCGGATTTTGGAAGTTCGAGTTCAGACATCTCTAATTATAACCATATATTGGAATATGTATCATCATTCAAAATGGTCAACCTAAGGACAACAGTGGCACCTTTGTTCTCCAACCTGGATTCCTTTACCGCCGGGCGGACAAGAAAATGGAGACTGTATGGGTGAAGGTGTGCAGTGGATATTTCAGCTACTATACAGCAAAAACCTATATCTTGGAAACAGCTCAGTATAAAAGGGGGATCTGCCACTATCGACGTGGTGAGATATCTACAGCTAATTGATTTTGCCTGTGATATTTTAACCAGGGTGACCTGGGGCTGTTAAATTCTTTGGAGAAAATAGTCATACAATCCTTGTTTCTTTTTTTTGCAGATTCCCTCATATCCGGATGTGTGCCTCTGAATTGGAAAAAATCTGATGTTATTCCAGTATTCAAAAGGTAGGACATTCACAGATGAGTAATTACAGGCCTGTAAGTTTAAAGGGCATGTCCACCCCCAAAACATAATCCCCCCCACTACTGGCCCATTGTAGTGTAGTTAATCCTTACCTCACATCCACTCCATATGGTTCTCCTGTAGTCCCCCCCCAAAGTCCCAAAAACTGCCCACCAGGAGGATAGCAGAGTCCATATAGGACTCTGCCTCCTACCTGGCCTCCGGGAGAAGTTTGGCATGCGTACTGCAGCCCTTCTCCCCCTCCCTCCCCCCCCTCCCTCTCCCTCGATTAGGATTCCCTCCCCTCCTAAAACCCTTATATGTAACATTCCCCTTGTCCCCCAGCCCCAACCGCTCTATTATATTTATGAAAGTGACCCAAACTTACTTACCTCCCTCTTCCTCCGCCGCACAAACTCCCGCAGCGTGCTGTGATGGCTGCCGCTCAGCCAATCACAGACGCGACTGCCGGTCCCGCCCCTGCTTGATTTTTCTGCAAGCAGAGGGCTGGCAGCGGGCGAGGAAAGGAGGAAGGAAAGTTTTGGGCATTTCTATAATAAATAGGAGTTGGGGTGGGGGACAGGGAAGGGTGTTAAAAAAAATTTTAAGGGTGGACAACCTTTAACATCAGTGGTGGGAAAGATAACTGGAAATTTAATGAGGGAACATATTCTAGAGTATGTTTCAAGGACTGACCTATAAGTAGTGACCACATGGATTTAGGAGGATAGATCCTGTCAACTAAACTTGCTTGGCTTTTATGCGGAAGAAGTAGACATTTAGACTCTGGCATAGCATTAGATGTAGTATACTTGGATTTTGCAGGCTTTTGATACAGACCCCCATAGATGACTAATGGATAAGCTAAGGTCTGTTGGTCTGGGGTGGCACATTTTGTGGTTGATGAATGCAGAGAGTAGTTGTAATGGGATTCATCAATATGGACTAAGTGCTAAGTGGGGTTGGCCACAGGGTTCTATGTTGGGGGGCGTTTCAATTTAATCTGTTTATTAATGATTTGAAGATGGGTATTGTCAGCAAGGTTTCTGTGTTTGCTGAACAACACAAAACTTTGTCGTACCATTAAAAGCTGTCAGAGGAGTGTGCATCATTGCAGGGGGACTCTAGATAGATTGTCACACTGGGCTGCTAAGTGGCAGATGAGAGAAATGTAAGGTGATTGCTTTTTGACTTAAAATCCTGTGCTGCTTATACTATAAATGGCTCTGTGTTAAGTGAATCCCTGTGGAAAAGGATCTTGGAGTTTTGGTGATAACAAAACTTAAGGTACAAGCAGTGCCAGCGCAACACAGAGCCAGCCATGGTATTGTCTGTATAAAGTGAGGTATGATTATCTAGGGAGAAAATGTTATTCTCCCTCTTTACAAAGCACTAGTAAGGCCTCATTTGTAATATGCATTGCAATTTTGGAATCCTGGGTACAAAGAGGACATCTTTGAAATGGAAAGGGTTTAGAGGGCAACCTAAATTAATAGGGGATTGGGGGAGCTTAATTATGAAGAGAGATTGGATAAGTTACAATTATGTAATGCTAGAGAAAAGGCACTTGCGTGGGGATGTGATTTCTGGTGTATAATCATAACAGGCCATACATAAACTAATCTGGGGCATTGTTTTACATAGAGTCAGTCAGGACACACCGGACATACCTTAGGACTTGAAGAAGTTCAGTTTCTCAGATCGGAAGGTTTTTTCACTGTGAGAATGGTAAAGCTATGGAACTGGAACTTCCAGTGGACGTTGTTATGGCAGTTCATTGGAAGTTTCCAAAAAAAAAAAAAAAGCTGGATGAATTTCTGCAAGGAATGTTGCAAGTACGGTATTGATATATAAAGTAGTTGATCCTGGGATATTTCTGATTGCCACTTGGAGTCAGGAAGGATTTTCCCCGTCATAAATTGGGGGGGGGGTGGTGTAGCCTTCCCCTGGATCAACAGTTAGGCAGGAAATGTGGGTATGCCTGAGTAGGTTGGACTGGATGGACATAGGCTTTTATTCAACCTCAATACTATACTATACTATACTATAATATACTAAAGTCCCAGCCTCAGTTCTATATTCACAACGTGCTTAAGGTACACCAAAAGCTTGGTAGTAAATTTGACATATCAATATTCAATTGTACAACTTTGCACAAAATATCCAAATTATCTAACCATCATGTTTCCGATTATGCCCCAAAGACTATAGGACGGACTGCTTACTCACTTCAAACATGGAGATGAAACTCAATTGGCTTCTAACCCTTGAGAAGAATATTTGATAAGAACCCTCAAAAACTAATTCAAGAATCCATTCACAAATAAGCAGAGCTGTGGTTAAGTGGAGGGTACTGCACTGTGATCATCTGTTTGATCACAGTCAACGCCTTCTACAGAGAACCTGTCACACTGACAGCTAAAGGTGGCCATAATTAGCAAGTTTTACTTACACAACTTAGCCATCCTGCCGAAACCACCTTTTCACGTACATCTTTGCGACCGCATGCGATCATAAAACTCCTATTAATTTCCATGTCGGTTGCAAGAAGAAGGGGAAAAGGCGGTTCTGCCAGGATCGGCCTAATGTGTGGGATCGCTTGGTCGGGTAGGTGTAACATCGTCCTAATATATGGGCCACTTTTACTATGTATTTGTGAATGGATCACAGAGAGCCATTCACCACATAGAGATTTTACTTAGGTTATAAAATTAGTTACAAATTTAAAGGCAACAGATCAAATATCAAGGTGATCAGTTGGGATATAAATTAAAATTGGTTATCGTCCTACCTACCGCCCATTTACCAAACAGGTCCACTTGAAAGATACCGGAAATGAAAAAGATATCGGGATGACTCTGCGATACCAGTGCGCCAAAATCAAACTTGAATTTATACCCAACAGTGGTAACAGCAATGAGGAAAAACACAGGAAATAAACATCCTGACATAGTTTCATGACATCAGAGGAAATGTGTGTTATTCCCCATGTTTGTACCACCGTTGGTTATGAATAAATTTTGGATTTGGAACACTGGTAGAGAGTCATCCTGATATCTTTTTCATTATCAGTTCTGATTACCAAAGTATTGATCTTTGCCAATAGGTAAAAAATCACTTCCGTGAAAACACTTCCGGAAAGTGTTTTTTGATTGGGATTGATGCCCGTATTCCAACTTCATTAGTTATTTTTGGGAATGATAAAAATAAGTGAAACACATTAACAAAAAATTTAAGGAAAACACATTTTTAAACAAATAAAATTATGAAAACTGTCCTCTTTTAAACTGCTTAACAAAAAGTGCACCACACTGCACGGAAATCTCTGGGTGATAATCAAAGTAAACGCAGATTAGACATCCAGCGATTTCAAGAGAAACTGAGCCTTACTTTTACATTTCCCCTTTACAAAAACGCAGGGGGGAAAAAAATGCACATAAAATCAATACAAATATTTAGCGAAGGATGTGTTTTTGGTGAGGAATGAATTTTTTTTTTGATGAAATATTTATCTAAATAGATGACACTGATATACAGAGGAAGTAGTTGAATTAACCAGCTGGGAACTTATTTTATCATTCTCTGTGTGGAGCACTTATATTAAGATTATCTGGTGGGGGTGCAAATTCTATACAATTCTCTTCTCTTTAATTTCCGCTTCCGAACCACCAGTGTCCTCTTCCCAGTTTTACAACTGTCCTTGACTGTTAAACCACTAGAGAGGTCAAACTTCGCAAAAATCCGGTCCGCTCGAGGATCCGTGATTTTTTCGGAAAAACGAAATCGAAAAAATCCGCGAGCGGGACCGTTAAAAAAGAAAAACCGGCAAATGCTGCATTAAAATGGTCTAAATAGGCCTTGGTCACGTAACTAAATCACGCAGGGACCTTGGAAACAATTTCAAATGCGCCCGAGTCTTCGCATTCTTCGGAAACACGAGATTCCTTTGGAAATACAAGATTCTTGGTTAATACGGACCCCAACCGGACTTCGGATGATCCATTGCTTTTTACTACATCCTGTGTTGGTGGAGTTACCACCACCAAAATGTCGAGTTTTGCTAGGCCAGCTTTCATGACCCGACATTCCACGTTTTATGTATAGAAATATGTGTCAATAAAGGAAAGCTTTTAGTTTCCACCTTTGTTCGTGTGAGGCCATTGGTAGGACTGCCACAGCCCGTTTTTGTTCGTGTTGCAGCTGTTCATGACCAGTACTTCCTGGCAAAGGTCTATGACGGCATCCCTTGGGTACCGGCACGTGAGACGTAGGATTATGGTGGGCCTGCAGGGCTGGCTGGCGCGCCGTTTCCAGTTGAAGACCACTGTCTCTACCCTCCCAGAACGAGTGGTCTGATCTTAAAAGGCAAAGGACCTCATTATATTGAAGCCGTACGGCAATTATGGAAAGGCAAGTATACTTTTTATTATATTATTGTATTGTAATAAGTAGTAAATCTATTTATAATTTCACTTCTGACAAAAACATATTTATATATATATTTTTAAAACATCAATAATCCTATAAATTTTGGCTTGAGAGAGGAGAGAGAGAATCCAAGTCTTTGTATTTCTCATTCACTGGTTATTATTACATTATTATTATCTTTATTATTCAATATCAAGCCCTATTTAGGGTAGTAAAGTCAAAATGTAATCACTGAAAAGTGACTTTATTTAACATACACCTATAAATTAAAATGATACCCACACATAGACACAGGTAAAACAACTTGGTGGCCCACCGCATCCATTTCCATACAGCCTTATTTAAAGGACTAAGTAAAGTTAAAAATGAAATCAATCATTAAAAATGTATTCTTTTTTTTAAAAGACACTGATGACCCACACATAGACACCAGTTAGGGCTAGGCAACACTGCTGCTTTTTTTTTGCGTTTGCGCATTGCGTTTTTAAAAATAATTGAAAACGCGGCAACGCAAAAAAATGCGTGTTTTTTTCGGTGCGATTGCGATTGCGTTTTGCGTTCTGCATTTTTAATCGCAATCGCAATGCGCGACTTCCTATCGGCACTTATTGAGAAATCGCAAGGCGCAAACGAACAAAATCGCCCACATGAAGCGCATGCGATTGCGATTGCATTGCGTTTGCGTTTCGTGGCCTAGCCCTAAAACACACTTTACTGACCCACCCTCTTTTAGTTACATGGCAGCACCCATTTAACGGAAAGAAAGTAAAGTCAAAATGAAATTTTGATCAATTATTAAAAATTGATTTTGTCTTTCAAAAAGTGTCATCTTCAAATATTTATTTTTTCCACTGCCAAAAGTGGGGTGGAAAAAATGTTCAATGTGGAGGGTTTGTGTTTACCCCACAAAATCTATACAGATACAAGTACACAAAGCTACTGATGCTCCCCTACACCCAACCAACTTTCCCTTGCAATGGCTACAATACACACAATAAAAATAAAGTACTTAGCCAGAATAAGTTATGAAATCTTGCCATTAGAAATTGATTGACTTTAAAGCAACTATAACATATTGCCTGATTATTAATCTGTACTTTCACCAGAATTCAAGTTATAATTATAATATACCTTTAGATATATAATTCCATCATTATGTTATGTTTTTTATTTACAATTTGCAGCTGATTCACCCTGACACCCCACCGACCCACCACCAGAGGAAGCACCAGGGGGGCTCCTGGTGCCAGCCAAAAATGTAAGTGCAGCCTATTGAAAAAAAAAAATCTAAATTTTTCATTTGACCAAAAGGTCCACCATTACAGTCACAAACGAGTGCTCCAGAAAAAAGCATACAAGTGCTGTGTTTCCGGTGGCGACTCATGTGTATTGCTTGTGATGCAGAGTAGGAATTGCGCAATTGTGCAACAAATTTTTTAGGATCACATAATTGTGCAACACTATTGTGGCTTTAACACGTTTATGTGGCCAAGCTCCTTTACCAAATGTTTTTGCATATTTTTTGACAATTCTTCCTAGAATGTTTTAGTAAATAGTATTCGAACATTTATTGACAGTGAAGAGTTTAAATAAATTTCCTTTTTTTTTAGCAACTACTACAATACCCCTCCGGGCAATGTCTAGTGCCCCCTCGGGCACTCCATCGCCCCTAATAGAGCACCTGGCACAGCCAAGACCGTAAGTGCATCTATGCAATTTTTGTAATCTTTTATTGACTTGATTTGTCAGCAAATAATGAGTGAATATTAGTCATAATTAAGTGAATTTTATTATTTATGATAAAAATCTTTGGTTGAAAAAAAAGCAACAAATCTTACTTTGGCTTGAGAGACAGATCACAGTTCTTCACATTTTCTCTTCCCATTTTATTGCCCATTTCCCCCCGACTCACCCATTGTTTGGCTGTATCTTTCCCAGATTTGTTTGAAGCTTAGGATCACACGGAATTCGGTCAAACGTGCATAAAGTGTCGTCGTTACTTACGTGTACCTTCCAACATTGGTCCAACAAACAATCCAGCCATGACCCCCACACAGGATATTCACACCTATGGGGCAACTAAAGTCGAAATGAAATGTTATAATAGCATCTGAATGGTAACATGATACCACTAAATCTCAAACAGATACAGGTAAACACAACACAACAAACTACTGAATCCTTCCTATCAACCAACAAAACCCTCCAACAACCTTCCCTTTCATTTGGTCTGAAGAAATACCTCAGAAATAAATCATTGCTTTTTTTTATTTTAGCCTTCAGATGATGACTAGTCCCACACCACCCACCCCCCCTACCCTGGAGGATGAGAGGTGCTTCCGACAGCCAACAACGTAAGTCACCTAGTGCGAAGTTATGTTTTTAAAATCTTTCATTAAACCAGTTTTTCATGTATTTTTGTGGTTACAAAAATTAGCACCAAGAATGATTTCACCTACGTAGCCTGTTAGGAAATGTTCTTATACATGTAATTATTATAAATGGATTTGGACACAGTGATTAGTTGAATAAAACGTTTTTTTTCTAGAAGCAGGGCAGCCTCTCCACGGACCTCCACCCTCTCCAGCCCTCCAGGCCATCCCCCCACTCCAGCCCCCCCTCCAGGGCCCTCTCCAGCCCCTCCAGCACCTCCAGCCTCTCCGGCAGCCATGAATAAAACCGTAGTAAATCATAATGCAAACGTTAAAGAAATGTTAGATAGAAGGCTATTAATATCTGTATTTTTTTTCCCAGTGTTTAAAATCCATGACTAACATAGATCAACTTGGGTACCGTGGGTTTGACATATGCTTTTAGGGGGCTGCACACACCATTCCAAAAATTGTATGTGAAGCAACAGTCCTAGTAGGACAAAACCAGATTTCTGATACAATTGATGCAATAAACGTTTGTTTTATGGCAGCTACATCACTGCTGTTTATCAATCCCCCCATGATGGCAAAATATCGCTTTTAAGAGTGGAGTTCAGTGATAATATATATATTGTTAAGAAAAAAGAGCAGTATTTGTTCCATCCTAATGAGACCTTAAACTGTTAATTCACATTATGTCTGTGTATAAAAAGAAATACTGATCTTTCCTGTTTGCAGGACCCTAAGAGAGATCGTTATGTGGTCTTGCCCTGGACTAGAGATGTCCGAACTCACAAAATCCGGTCGCTCGAGGATCCGCGCAATTTTCGATGAAAGAAAATTCGAAATCGCAGTGGACCGTGTTAAAAACCATTAAAATGAAAAAATCCTCGAAAATACGAGAAATCCCGTAAATTCAAAAATTTTCAAAAATACGATTTCTCGATTTCAAAAATACGGGAAATCTCGTAATTTCGAATTTTTCGAAAATAAGTATTTTCAATGAATTTTCGAAATACGAGAAATCCTCGTAATTCAAAAATTTCGAAAATGCGGTTCGGAAAAGTTTGGACGGCGAAAACCGGAACTAAACTCCGCGATAATCCCCCGCCGTTCGCGAAAGGTGGTTAATATTCCGCCGCCGGAGTTTGGGTTTTGGTAATTCCGCGAACGGGTGGGGCCATCACTTCTTCCGCATGATCACTAACTTACCGTCCCGTTGGTGATTCAAGTTGCTCATAGAGATAGGAGAGTGTGACCCATTCCACAGCCATGCATAATATAAACTAAGAATTAGAAATAATGATATTTATACTGAGCTTTTCCTTTTTATGAACATACTGAAATGCAACATTATTGCATTACATACATGTCTGTTCTTTATAATGTATAATACCTATAAGTATATGGTAAGTATAAATACTTACCATATCAGATAATGTAATGCCTACCAATTACACACCACCCACAAGTAAGCCACATTCCCCTATATAGTAGTGTGCAACAAAAAAGAAAGAAGGCGAGTGGGGGTAACGGGTTACATAATGCCATTGCAAGTTTGCCACCATTGTTGAAGTATCCAGGCGAGGCATGGCCCCACGGACACCCCCCTCTACCCCTCACCCCATTTTGGCTTCTCCTCCTCAGAGTATGCTTCGTTCAAGGGAAACTGGTTAAAAGGGTAAGGCTTCGTAGGAACACCACCACTGAGTTCAACAAGCGAGGGCCCACTGCAGTTTTTGTCACCATTGTTGATTAGAGCCAGCTCAGGCTTGGCCCCACTGACAGACCCCTCACCCCATGGGCTTCTCTTCCCTCAGAGTACTGTCTTCATGCAAAGCGAAAGCGGGGGGGTGGTAAAAGGGTAAGGCTTGTAGGAACACTCCCCATTGAGTTTACAGCAAAGGCCACACTATTGTAATAGATGAGTACTGCCTCTCGGGCTAGGCATAGATTGACCCAGGGCTGTAAAACATTAGCCACAGGATAGCTGTTGCGGCTGTATGAGATGGTCAGAGTGGGTGAACCAACACAAAGGGTGCCTCCTGGAGAGAGAGGGTAAGAACAAACATGAGACTTGTCTACTGCTCCTCTCGGGCCAAGGCAGTGATTGACCCCAGAGCTGAAAACAAATTGCCACAGAGTAGCTGTTGCGGCTGTCAAATAGATGGTCAGAAGTAGGTTACACCCGACCAAGGTTGCCTCGGAGAAGGAGGAAGGAAGAACAAATATGAGTACTGCTCTCGAGGCAGCAGGATTGACCTAGAGCTGAATATTAGCACATAAGAGTTAGACTGTTGCGGCTGTAGAGAATGATGTCTCGGTAGTTGACACCACAACGTGCCTCAATGCGAGAGAGAAGGAGATAACAAATATGGAGTATATTGCTCTCAGGTCAAGTAGGATCGACCCAATCTTAGAAAAATAGCCACAGAGTAGTTGTTTGCGGCGCACATTTGTTTTTCAGAACTTGAATGCTGTAGAGGCAGGTAAGACCAATATATGGCCCTGCCAATAAGAAAAATTAGCCGATTGCCAGCTATGGGCATCAGCTAAGCCTAGGTGGGAAAATGAGGTGGAAGGCATAGTACGGGTGGCCAGGGGCAGGAGCCTTCAGTCACGGGCCATCAGAATAGGGGTGACTGTAACGAGATGTGATCCTGCCCTCATTCATCTGAAAATGTAAGGCGGTTTCCATTCTCATGGAGAGCGGGGTCCTCCTCTCCCGTTACAACACCCCCTGCCCGCACTGAAGTCCCATCGGAAGAAAACACGGATGACGAGGCATTCAAAGGACCTCGATGGGCATACTGGTGCCAACCTGGGCCAGTATATCACAAGCCTTCGCCACCCAGTAGTCCAGTGGATCCTCAGTCCTCTGATGTTGCTACACCCGGCCCTGTGATAGATTATCGTCGTGATCTGGCGACTGAGGTGGTTGCCTGGTTAGGCGTTGCCATAGATGGGCCTGGCACCTAGGCCTCGGAAGAACAGTCCTGAAGATTGGCCGCGAGGCCGCCTCACAGTACTTGCTGCTCCTCCTGTCAGGCACAGGGGGGACGTGAGCCCTGCTTGACCCCAACAATCAGGTGCATGGTCGTGCAGGGATGGTACGCCTTCTTCTGGTTAAAGTACCTACGGCCAGGGGACCTCGTCTGCCACTGTGGTGTTGCCAATGGCCACAACTTCCTGAACACTGCACTGTTTACCAGGCGTGAAAGGTAGCAGCCGCACCACCGTCCAGGAGTTTGCTTAACTCCTGGCGAGGCAGGGCCAAAGGCTGTGCCTCTCCTCCCTAACTAACTTCCACCGAGGAAAGCAGCTGGATGGGGCCGGAGGGGAGCGAGGGAATGGTGGCTACCTGGGCAGAGGTAAGGGAAAATGTGGGTGCCTGCACATTCCTGTCCCGCTGCTCCCACCGGGCCAAAGTGGGTGCAGTATCGATTATCTCCATAGAGGAGGCTGCCCCCAATGTGATTGTGGTCTTCCCACAGCTAACACCGTTGTGCAGGCACCAATTGCACGACTGGCATACCGGTAGCTGTCACCTGTAGCCAGTGAAGAAGCTCCCCACACTGCTGAGCCCCGCAAAGCTCACGATGCAGAGGCCACCTGCTGGTTGGGGGCGAGGGCCTGCCCAGATTCATTGTGCCATAAACCAATGGTGCCATACCCCATTGGCTTCTCTCACCTCAGAGTATGCTTACGTGCAGGGAAAGCGGTTAAAGGGTAAGCTTCGTAGAACACCCCCACTGAGTTTTACAAGCAGGCCCACTACCAATTTGTGCACCATTGTTTGAAGAGCCAGGCAAGGCTTGGCCCCACTGGACCCATACCCCTCACCCCAGGCTTATCTCCCATAGAGTATCTTCATGCAAAAGAAAGGGCGCGGGTTAAAGGGTAAGGCTGTCGTAGGAACATTCCCCATCAGTTAAACAGCAGATGCCCACACTTTGTAATATGGAGTACTGCTCTCGCTCCTCGGGCCAAGAGGCAGGATTGACCAGACTAAAAACATTAGCCACATATAGCGCGTTGCGGCTGTATGAGATGGCCAGAGTGGGATGAAACACAAAGGTGCCTCGTGAGAGGCGCGGAAGAAGAACAACATGGCGTACTGCTCTCGGGCCAGGCAGAGTTGACCCAGAGCATGAAAACATTAGCCAACACAGTAGCGGTTGCGGCTGTATGAGATGTCGAGTAGGTGACACCACAAGGTGCCTTCCTGGAGAGAGAAGGAAGAACAAATATGGAGTACTGCTCTCGAGGACAGGCAGGATTGACCTAGAAGCTGTAAATATTAGCCCAGAGTAGCCGGTTGCGCTTGTAGGAGATGGTCAGTGTAGGTGAACCACAAAGGTGCCTCATGGAGAGAGAAGGGAAGAACAATATGGAGGATTGCATCAGGTCAAGTAGATCGAACCAATCTAGAAAAAATTAGCCACAGAGTAGCTGTTGCGGCAGCAAAAGAACATTTGTATTTAGAACTTGAAGCAGTAGAGCAAGGTAGGACCATATATGGCCATGCAATAAGAGAAAAAATTAGCCATTTGCCAAGATAGCTGGAATCATAGCTAAGCCTCTAGGTGGAAAGCGGTTGAAAGGAGCAGTAGGGTGGCCAGGGGCAGGATGCCTGCAGTCAAGGGATCAGCAATAGGGGTTGCTGTACTGGAGATGTGATCCATGCCTCATCATCTTGATGCATGTAAGGCGGTCCACATCTCAGGGAGAGACGGGTCCTCATTCCGTACAAAACCCGCCGCCATGAAGGTCCTCTCGGAACGAACAACTGGATGAGGAGATTGAAAGGACCCGATGGCATACTGTGCCAACTCGGGCCAGATATCAAGCCTCGCCAACCAGAGTCAGTGGATCCTTCAGTCCTGATGTGGCTACACAGGCCCTGGATACGATGTAGTCGGTTGACTGGCGACTGAGGGTGGCATGGTGGAGTGCAAGTAGATGTGCCTGGAACATGGCTGGGACGAACAGCCGAAGTTGGCCGGCGAGGCCGCCTCCAGTACTGATGCCCTCCTGGTTCAGGCACAGGGGGACGTGAGCCCTGATGATAACCAATCAGGTGCATGGTCATGCAGGGCTGTATCTTGCCTTCTGGGTTAAAGTACTACGGCCAGGGACCTGCCACGGTGGTGGTGCAATATGGACAAAAACTTCCTGAACACTGCAATGTATACCAGGCTGAAAGTAGCCAGCTGCACCGCCAGGAGTTTAGCTAACTCCTGGCGAGCGGGGCCAAAGGCTGCCTCTCCTCCCTAAACTTCCACCGAGGAAGAAGATGATAGGGCCGGAGGGGGGAGGAGGAATGGTGGCTACCTGGGCACGAGTAGGGAACATTGTGGGTGCCCTGCACAATCCCCTGTACGCTGCTCCCACCGGGCAAGTGGTGCAGTATCAATGTCATCCTCAAGAGGAGGTGCCCAAATGTGATGTGGTCTTCCCACAGATAACACGTTGCAGGCACCAATATTGCACACTGCACGTGCGTCACAAGGTAGCCCTGAGAAGAATCCCACACTGCTGAGCCACCGGCACAACTCAGAGCAGAGGCATTTGTATATATAGGTTTATATAAAGGTTTCATTGTTGCTCCTTGGGGAAACATTAAATGGTCTGTGATATTGTTCTCTCTCTCTCTCTAAGAACTTTTATTGCATCTCCCTGAATATGTTTCAGATCAAAATGTGTGTTCCATGCAGATACAAGATATGTCAAATTAGTTCAGTGAGAACCTTTTCCCCCCGCAATGTGTTAATTTGAGTTATAGTATCTCTAAAATTCTGAGATCACATAGGCACATTCTGAGAAAAGGTTATCCACTAATTACTGAATTCAATAAACCACCCTTGTGCTTATATAGAAAGGGGCCTACAATTGGTTCAATGTTTTCAACTAGTAGTAGGAATAGTAATCTTTCTCAAAGTTCAACGTGGTTGCCCAAACACAAAAATGGCATGTACAAATGCTGTTATTGTGCCCAATGCCCTTTTGTTATCATGGGTGATAAGTTCATAAACCCTACCACACAACAAAGGTTTAAATAAAAAGACTGCTTCACTTGTGACACTCAATATGTTCTCACATGTCCGTGTGGTCTACTCTATGTCGAAGACACAACACAAAAATGTAATTTCCTTTCTCTCAACATAGATAATCCACCACACAAAAATTAATCTACCTGTTGCCAAACATTGTATTGTTCCGGCACATACCTATGACCAGTATAAGTTTACGGTCCTTGAGATGGTCCCAACATCATAAAGAGGTGGCAGCAGGGAGTTAGAACTTAAACGTAGAGAAGTAAGATGGATTAAATGTCTTAAAGCACTGGAATATTCTGGTCTCAACAGGGATTACCATCTGAACCTCTTAATAAAATTTTATGTAAATATTACTGTAAAAATTGGTAAAATTGCCAAAACAAGGGAACCTTTCTGATTTCTACCCACTGTGTCTAGATCTGGTTTGCACACAGATGGCTCCAAATATATCTTGTGTCCTTATTTCATAGACATTCCCTACATACAAAATTTATTGAGTAAACTTTTGACATATAATATATTAAATGAAAGGGGGAATTCTGACCTAAACCAGTGTTTGACTCATGTGGATAAAAGCAGCAGAAGCTTTTTTTTAACAGTGTCTTAAAGGACTGTTAGAAGGTGACCACATTGTTAACATTACTGATTCTGGTTACTCTGAAAATAATTCCATTTGTGTGACCTTTGTGGTTTCTATTATTAATTAAACTAAAAGTGTTAGAAATCTAGTGTTAAAATTTGCATTTTTGTATGCCTACACTGAATATTTAATTTATAACCTTATTTTATAGAGATTTTAATTCACTGGTGTTCAGTGCATACAATGTATCATTGTAATGATGTAAATCCACAATATAATAATAAACAATAACTCCCAGCATGCCTTGGTTGCAATATACAACTAGCTCTTGCTGGGAGTTGTAGTTTTCAAACATATGGATCGTCATCACTGACCTCACTGATAGAAAGATGATCTTTTGGATTTCATTGAGCCTTCTGCTGACATAAAGTGCTCATTAGCCCTAAGGAAAGGACTGAACACCAGTGCATTAAAATCCATATAAAATAAGGTTGCAAATTAAATATTCAGTGTAGACATCTAAAAATGCAAAGTTTAACACCAGATTTCTAACACTTTTAATTTAATTTATAATAGAAACCACGTTACCCGTTAAATCCATTTGTCATTGTTCAAGACCTGTGAGTGTGTCCATTTTCATAATATATATATATTCAGGTCTGTATCTGCACATTTTCTACTACACTATCTTATTTAAACGCAGGCCAGATGGTTCTCCATACTCCACAATTACAGAGATCAGAACACGGGTTATTACAAATTCTGCTTGCACAATTGTATAGTGACAGACTGAAAGACATGTGGAATTTCCTGTCAGTTCATAACTCATGCCATAGTTCTACTGTGCTCCAATGCTTTATTAAATAAACCTTTTAAATCACTCAGTGTGAAATTACAGACTGTATACTTTGCTTGTTTATAAATAACAATGCTGACTGCATTTCATGATGCAGATGGATACAAGCGTGCCCTCTTATAGGAAGATGTGAATGCCAATTAATATGTTGTAAATGTGTCCCAAAAACTTTCATAAGAAGTCTTCAGAACTTATCTACATTTCCAGGATTAATTTAAATTGAGAAAGCCTAGGTGGTTGACAAACACATAAGTAGAAAAAAACAAATAAAAAGAGAAAAGATTCATTTTGCTTTTCATACAGACATTCAAATGTGTATTATAAAACATAAGGATATTAGAACTCATTAAGAATGTTCTATTACCATGGAGGGGAATTAGAATATTCTAATGCGATACAACAGGGTGAGCATAATTTGCTACAATGCAAAGTTTTAGCGTGTCACGTGACACTGATATGAGCAATGAGAGAAAAGATAGAGGAAAAAATGGCTGATCTTAAATGTACACTTTTATTAGTACCTTTAAAAACAGTATCAAAAGAGTAACAGGCAAAAAGTTTCAGCAAATAAGTGTGCATATATCTCAATAGGTAAGTAAACCATCTTTTCTTTCTCATTGCTCATATTAGTCTCTTAGAGGGTGGCTTACTTTATTTGTATTGTCTTGAATTACGTGACACTGATGACATAGGTATACATTTTGTATGTACATTTGGTTTATCAGTTAGAAGAGAGAATGATCCCCAGGCAGCAGGTATTTATATAGCCTAAATAGGCTCAACTGTGTGGAGAGGGTACACCAATCCTCAAACTTGATAATAAGTAAGTAGCGTCACACTGGAACCAAATTTCATTGCTTAAGTCATTATTCATTGGAGATGTGGCACAACATGTTTCAGACCTTACTGGTCTTTCATCAGGTATTACTGCACCTGATGAAAGACCAGTAAGGTCTGAAACGTTGGTTTATCCGTTACCCTCCTAACTAGATTGTGAGCTCTATGGGGCATGGACCTCCTTTCCCAATAATTATTATGTACTGTACCTTCTTGTATAACTTTTTTGTATTTGGATATTGTACAGTGCTGCGCCCCCAAGTGGCACACTTCTTATTAAATATGCCTGTGTAGTTAACAGGATATTATAGTAGCCATTTTTCAATTAAACATGAATTGCTTTTTTAAATAACCTATTACTGGTCAGAACCATTTTATTTCTGCCACGTGTCCAGAAAAATCAATCCATTTCTACTATTATAATTACTGTATGTATTAAGTCCTTTGAAAAAAAAATTCTCAGACATTATCAATTTAAAATCATTAGGAACATTTAAGGGTAACATTATGAAAAGCTACAGATTGGATCTACTTAAAAGACCTGCAATTGTATGAATCATATGTAATAAATTATTTGGCCAGTGCGTAGGATTATGTCAGTTGAGAATATTTTAGCAGAGGGTGCCTTAAGGCTTTATAATGCTTTTGTGTAAAACATTATACATGGGTATCCCAGCTGTCATTGCAAATTAAGCCTGTGATGGCAGCTGATAACACAAGTTAGAATTAGTTGCAATTATTAAAATTTATGTATCAAAGCCGACAGTTTTGCAATGGAGCCAGATACTTAAAAAACAGGGTTTTTTCTTGGTCACCTTGTAGATTATTATAATTTTTAGACATAATGTCTCACTAAATCAAACATTGTAGTCTACTAGTTGCTTCATATCGGAAAATTAGTTATGCGCTGATTATACATTTCAATTTGTCTCCGGGCAAAATGATTATTCTCTGGTAATCTTGCAATATTAGAATTTCTTATCATATACCTTATCCAATTAGGGTTTTTTTGCTTTTAATAAATAAAAAGCAAAGGGTATAAAATGGTGAACCTATCATAGCCAGGAACTGATTAGATTGGATTACATTTTTGCATATATGCAGAGAATTTTTGTTGTAGATTTAGTAAGGTAATAGATTCCTTAACCATTACCCCTGGGATTTATCCTTCTTATTTGAAGGATCTAAAAAGGATTAAAACTACCCAACATCATCAGGACATCAGCTATTCTAAGGCAGGAACATTGGATAGTAAAGAAACTTGGTACAAGTCCAGAGTCAAAACAGACCTAAATAAATGATTTGTGTCATATTAAATGTTAAAACCCCAAACCCATTTTTTTTAAATGCAAGACACAAATGTACCGGGCAATGTTATCTGCGAGAGGTACAATTTACTTTCCAAAGATCCCACACTGCAGTAAACCCCTTTGCGATATTTACTGCATCGCAGGATAATCATCAGGTAAAATGCGACGCTGTGTGCCTCCATTTCATAGGCTTTAAGTTTAAAGCTACGTGGAAGCACAAAATGTAACTTACCTTGTATGGAATAGGCTACGCCGCACTATTTCCAATAGCTTGAGTTTAACACTGATTTGGGCTGTTAGCGGCCATTATAGCATCGCCCCATAGTGTGTTAGGTTTTTTGGTCAGATCTACTTTTAATAATTCTCATGCAATACAACAATTTTGGGGCTTATTTAATAAGAGGTGCAAGTTTAGGCTGTTCAGACGTCAAATGTTTCCTACCTGTATTAGACCAATAAAAAGGTATAATCTGATTGGTTGTTGCAAATTAACAGTACAGGTAAATTTTGCACCTCTTATTCATCTTAATTTTTTTTGTTTGTGTTAGCAAATGTAATTGATTAATATCTTGTTGCATGCAGCTTTACTACGATCAGTAGCATCGATATGCTTTTTTTTTTAAGTAAAAAAATTCTGCACTTGTTTAACAAGTTGATGAGACTTTAAGGAGGTTTATGCAGAGGCTGTGTGTGTGTCAACAATGTAGCCAGGGCAAGTGAATGGATTAGCAATAACCCCAGCGACATAACAGGCATTAAAGTCACACACACATTAAAGATATTAACAGGATTTTTTCTATTCCACCAGGTGCAAGACAAACTAATTCCAGCATTTATATATATTTTAAGGGACTGAAGTGAATGGAATAAAATAATAAATAATCCTCCTCTGCAGCCAGCATTATCTGCGTTTCCATGGGCAGTGAAAACAATATAGAGGGGCATGTCATTGTGAGGGAGAGGATTTGCTCACCTTACATTAAAAGTATTTCTCTGCCCAAATGAGCAAAATAAAAGAATTTGAATTAAATTTACATACTGTGATATGATAAGGAAATGTTTTTCCATTTTCATGCCAGTGGCACCATCAGGGAGCATCCATTTCATTACAAAGGAGAGCCTGATGGGCCAATGTCTTCCACTGAGGTCAATATCCGATTTATAAGTGACAGGAACTGCACCTGCCTCCCAATTATCTCTCTCTCTCTTTTTATGCTGACTGAATGAATTGAAAAATAGCATTTCACATGCCATGTCCAGGTGCTGAAATCACATTTGATCAGATCATTTCACTTAAGGGCAGAACAAGCTGAAAGATAGGGAATCACACAAAGTGCTGGGTTGAATCTTAACATTTAAAGGAACATTTGTGCAAAGGATGCTTTTTTCTGTTTTGAGCCGAACAGTTCTTTAGGCGGTGAAGCCTTTTAAAACACTTTATATATGTTAATAAAAAGTAAAGAAGATTTTGCTAGTGTATAGAGTAATATGACTAATACCATTATATAAATGTAAACTGAATTTCTTTGTATTTCCTGAATATTTTATTTTAGCTATTACTCATCCATCCCAAATACTGTCGGTATTGATGTTTTAAACAGATGTCATGTCAACCCCAATACTGAGATAAATGAAAAACAATCGTCGCAAAAATACATTTTGACATAAAGAATTATTATTTTCTTCGGTTAAAGACATTTTCAGGGAGATGTAATATCCCTGATTTGGGGATAAAACGGAGGTAACTCCACGCTTTCCAGTGTAATATCGGGATATATTTTTCTGGGGCCTGCTCCGTTTCCCCTTAATGGCAATGGTTCCCGATGCAAAACAAACATTTTTTAGTTTTGGCACTAATTTGTAGAGAGAAAGGAATGTGGTTTTACTGAGGCTGTTACCTCCACGCTCCTTACCTGCCTCGTTCCCGTGATGCAGTAACTCTAAGTGAGTACTGCATTGCAAGAACTAGGCAGGAAGAGGAGCATGGCAGGTAAGTATTGCATCTCCCTGTGTATACTCTTGTGTCTTATACTCAATTTTAATGTAGAAATAACCCTTTCCAATCTGGAAGATTTTTGTGGATATGGTAAATAACTCAATAGCCAACATCCAAAACTGGTAAAAATTCAATATTCATATTTGTAACTGCAAATACTAGTTTTATCTTTAAAGAAAATATTGTTTGTGAATTAAATTACTTTAAAAAGAATACTATACCCTGCCTAAATTAGCCCCTACCATTATATGTACCCAGGGTGAGGTCCTTAACTACAATTTGTTGCTTTGGTTACATAAACTTTCCCTCATTGGTACAGTCCAGCTCTGCCCCCCCCCCCCATCTGTCAGCAACAAAACCTATGGTAATACGCGACCTGCAAGGAGTGTGTCTACCCATTGGCTTGGACCTGTACAGACAAAAGAGGAGGAAGTGGACTTGACCGTCAAGGGAAATTTAGGTAAATAAAAGGCTGATTGCCTGTAAACCCATTTGTTAGAACCTAGAGTTTAAGAAAGAATAGGAAAGCATGAGTGGAGGTAAGGATAATTGATAACCATTTACTGGTTAGTACAATACAATATCAGCCCTATTCTTGTTATAATGCAGAAACATCGCTATCTGTTTGTTGCACTTAAAATAAAGTTAAAGTTTTTGCACAAGTCCTATGAGTTCTCTATGGCTTGTTCTATGGTTGCATAATGCTAGATTGATTAGACAAATTGATAAGAAAAAGTAATTGCAATGTTTTTAATAATCCTTCTCCAGCAATTATCCAACTTCCATCAGCACAATGTGTCAACCAAATTAATTTAACTGCTAACTGAGGAAACATTTGGCGATAATTGTAATGTATTCTAACATTTCAAGTATATACTCGTGTGAACGCAGATACATATTAATTTTAAAAACTGTAGCTCATGTCGATGTCAAATAGGTCAAGTATTTGGAGTACAAGCCTATATCTTTTCTCGTTTCTTTTTTTCTTTCTTTTTCTTTTCCCTTGGTTACTTGTGATTATAAAACTTATTAGGGCCAGGAGGTCCCAGTTCAAATTCTAGTCTCTCTGGTTATTAATGACATTAAATTATCTGAACTTGCCCTACTAGTTCTATTGTAATGCTTAAGGTTAAAAAAATGTAGCTTGATTATGTTATTGCACTTTGTATGACTCAAGAGGTTAAAACAATTTCTGCTGCTATTGTAAGGTATAAAATCTTCAGATACAAATGGGCTTTTTGTCTCCAAAGTTACTGGTAAAAAGGGATGTTCAAAACCGATGAGTTTCATATCAAAATCGGATTTTAAAGTTTTTAGAAAATTCTGAACATTTTCTGTGTTTGGTATTAAATATTCAAAGTTAAATATAGAATATTAGATGTTCGATATAGAATATTCAAAATTTAATTGTGAATATTATAATTCTAATAATCAATAAAACCAAATAATACTCAAAGTTCCAAAAAGTATTAGTTTCTGAAAGTTTTGAAAGTTACGCAGAACACTGAAAAGGATAGTTTTAAAACTGAACAAGGTTTAAAGGGCATGTCCACCCCAAAAACTAAATTCTCCCCCACTGCTGGCTCCACTGTGTAGTGTGTAAAAATTCTTACCTCTATGCTTCAAATGGTTCTGCCCAAAGTCATAGAAAGTAAAGAGTAGAAGCCTGTAGGAGTAGGAAATGAGGAAATGTTTCCACCTCTGAGAGGTTTCTGGCTTGCTCAGTGCAGCCCTCCACCCCTCCTGATCCCTGTTAGGTTTCCTGTGCCCCTAGAGTAAAATCCATTTTCTATAGAGTATGGCTCCCTCTCCCATCCCCAACCGCTCTATTAGCTTGTAAAAAAAGTACCCGAACTCTACTTACACAGCCTCTTTCCGCCCGGCAGTCTACATTGCTGGAAGCCGTGCCGGTAATTGGCTGCCTGTCAGCCAATCATGGACGTGGCTGCTGGTCCGGCCCCCTGCTTGCAGTTTTATGCAAGCAGAGGGCCGTGTCTGAACACCATGGGAAAGATGCTGTGTAAGTAAAGTTCAGGTAAGTTTTAGAGAGGTTGGGGGATGTGAGAGGGACACTACAGCAAATTTTGTAAGAAGTGGTGGACATGGCCTTTAAAATCAACCCAAAAGCTAGCCTTATTACAGAGGAACAAACTGCCACATCCATGGATTAGGACATAGTTTCAGCTCAGAACATCATCTTCATATCTGAAGATCTGTGCCAAAACTACAAATTTGAATGAACTCCATTGGAATGAACAAGGTTTAGGTCAAAAATTGTCACTAAAACAAAAAGATGCAGAGCAGAGAGCATGATAACATAACCTAGACACAGCGGAAGGTACTTTAAAATGGATAATAATAATGTTGTAATGGTTGTCTTATATGTTATATATAAAAAGTTCTGATACCTATTCGCATAAATACATCCACCTTTCATACTTGGCTCAAAATAGAAATTGATTTAGTTGAAGGCATTAAAGCTGTAATGTAATATTTATCATGGAGCTCTTACTAAGAATTTCCTAAAAGGATTTAATATTTATGCTAAAGGGACTTATAGATGTAAAAGATGTGAAATGGAACAGGATCAGGAAACCATGTTAATCCTTCAGAGTTGTTTAGTGAATACCAACTAGTAACTATCAGCAAGCAGCATGGAAAATATATATAAAGTTTTGGTTCTATTTGAATGAATAGTTATAGTTTGTAGTTTATAAACCCATAAAATAATATTGAAATTAAAACCAAACTATGGGAAATGTTCAACCCAACAACTTAAAGCTAGAGGGAGATGCAGTATCACACTATGTTGCCCTTACTTGACCACACTCCCATAATGCTGTAATCCTTTTGCAGCCATTACAATATCATGGGAGCAAGTCAGGTAAGCTGTGACTCAAAGTGGTGGTTGTACATCCCATATCAGTAGATTGCGCAGGCCCTGTAAAACCCACACTAAACCGATATTACATCAGGTGTGGATTTTAGACTGGTTTTAGCAGTAAGGGGGTTTAATGCATTTCCCCTAGACTATTACGGGTAATTTGGATTTGAATTAAGGTTTATTTGATTTTACGCCAGTGTTTAAAATTTTAAGGGAGGCAAACATCCTGCATACTAACACCACATTGTAATAATGTTGATAAAATATGAAATATTCATGTTTTATATTTAATCAACATTTTTACAGTGAACATTGCTATCTAGGATGGTATTTCTAAAACGGTGAATTCAAGTTTTTCTCTCTTTCCATCTAATGTCTATTTATTCTCTTCTTCTTCTGCAAACCTTTCCTTGGTCCAGTGGCTTCTGTGAGGAGCAAAGTAAAAGGTGAGTTTGATTTTCAATATTATGTGTATATATTCTGTGGAAAAACAATAGTGTCTACACAAAGTCAAAGTAAACTTGTACATATATCATTGTTAATGCTCAAAATCTGCTGTTGCTTTGAAATATGACTTGTTTTGTGGGTTTTGAGTTTCTTAGCTAAGAGGCACCGCAGGCTCTTATCACTCTTCCTCCTGTGACATTTGGTTCTCTTTATTACCAAGTTAGATTTTGGCTAGAAATGTTAATTAATGTTCCTCTGTCTTGTCACATGACATTGTGTCACTTGTAAGTTTTGGAGGGGTTTCTATGATGTAACTTAATGCACAAGGTGGTTATGTCTAGGGGATTGTACAGAAAACAATCTTCACATTAAGGTCAATCCTTTTTTATTTTATAATAACATTGTTTTGGATGATCTGCTGGCAAACATGTATCCAAAGATTTAATTGCCAATATACGCTAGAAACTATATCACCTTAAAAAGTATTGAAATGTAGAGATGGGATCCGGGTTCATCTCGGGCTCGGATCCGACATGGAACCCCTTGGCTCTGAAAACCCGAATGTTCCGTCCGGACAGATCATTTGGATTTCGAGACTTCTGGGCCTATTTTCCATAATTATCGAATGTTTGTGGCTATTTTCGAAAATAGCCTCGAATGTTTGATAATCCTCGAAAATACGATCGGAAATTCGAAATTAGTTTCCGATCGTATTTTCGAGGATTATCGAACATTCAAGGCTATTTTCGAAAATAGCCTTGAATGTTCCATAATTGTTGAAAATGGGCTCCGAAGTCCAGAAAGTATGTTCCATTTTCGGATTTTCAGATCTTTGGTATTTCCCAGAGATCCGTAAATCCGAAAACGGAACGAAACTTGAAAGTTTCGGCCATCTTTATTGAAATGTATACTGGATATGATCTTGGTGTAATATTCTAATATTGTTGTTGTTATTGCCATAGCTAATTAAAAAGGAAGCTGTTTAACCAGGGACCATTTCTTTTCTAAGAAAATGCAATTATTCTGTTTCACGTAGCTTCTAAAGGTTTATTTTATACCAATGTAAGGCATGTCTACTTGAGTTTTGTTGATAACATATATGCAGTTTTTCCTCAGGATTACTAGTGTATAGTGCAAATAAACCTTCTATCATGATTAACAACGCTGCTGAAGCAATTGAAGAAAATAAACAATACATTTTCTAGAAATGCAAAGTATGGTAATTTTCAGCCTTCTGCATGTCCATTGTCCAACTTTAGTTTTCCAAGACTATGGGCTTATTTTCCATGTAGTTTGTTTTGTTATTGTCAGATTAGAACTTCTCTATTGGCTCTGTAGTAGATAGGATTCTATTTGTTTTCATTGCTGTACTATGTCTCATGTCTTATATAGGATCATTTTGATATTCTCAAAAGTTAGCAAAAGTAATCTGCATACAAAAGGGTTAAAATAAAACAGAGGCTAAGGGGCTGGCACAGAACCAGAAGCGCCATTACTTTCAATTGCAAGATCCCACAATTCAGCAAATTGCTTTTTATGCTATTGACTGTATCACGGGATCCCAGTCAGGTGAGAAGCGCCGCTCTGCGCTACTGCCTTAAAGGCGTTAAGTTCTGTGCTACATGATGGCGTAAAACTTCATGCAGCCTATGTTACATAGGCTGTGCTATTTCCCAAAGGTCTTGTAAATAGCGCAGCCAACGCAAAATTAGTGTAAAATCTGCACAAACCTGAAAATACATTGGGTAGCGTCGGCTTGCTCTTCGAGAACTAGAGAAAATCATTTTCATTATGAGTTAAAGGGGTGAAAAATCCTTTATCTAAAGTATTTCAGCTATCATTTTTTTCTTGGTAGATTATTATGATAAATGATCTAATATTCTATGTAATTACTTTGTTGCATGGTTATACAAAAGATAGATGAAATAATCATTTTTTGAAATGACTGTTAGGGTATATCATAGAAAAAATATGTAACAATACAATATTTTATCGCCATCATTAAAAGATTTAAAGAATGGCACCACCGTTTTCTATTGAATTGAATAGCAGTATTTTATCATAACATGGAAAACAAGCACATCTACATAGAAATTAATCTGAAATATAAATATATAAATAATGCAGAATATAGTTTACTTAACTCTGATAATGGATACCAATAAAAATATTGAATAAACTAGATTTCCATAAATTCAGCCCTGTTTCTAGTAATACAAATTGTTGTTCCTTGGTACTTCATCTTATGATGGAGGATTCTTTTAATGGCCAATAGTGTGGAATCTATTTTGCAAGTGTAAGCTCTCTATTTTTAATTTAATTGGAAAAAAAAGCTTACACTTTTCCGGAATAACTGCAATATTGATTTGCTACTTATGCTAATCTGGATTAGTGAACAGATCCATGCAACATCCAATGAAACAGAAGGAAACTTTTACTGTCTACCTCAACCCGGCAACAGAGCATTTTCAGATTTACTGGTGGTTTTGCAAAACTGATTGAAAGTTTCCTGACAAAAATTCAATGGAAGGTGAATTTATGAATTTTATAAATAAGAGGAATTTATATGGATGCGCTCTGGAGCCACATCGCAGACTTAAGGGGTTAAAGTGTGACTCTTCCAGTACTCACGCAGCTTCCACAAGCCGAGGTTGCCAGCCTTTAGTAAGTGTCTTGTGAGCGATTTGCCCAGAGCAAATGCGGCACTGGGTGAAACTCCCTGAGGCTTAATAATCAAAAGCCATATAAAACAGAATGGCCTGTTTAACAAATATCTATGTCCAGAACATTAAAAAAAGTAATTATTTTATCTTGGTAAAACCATCAAAATTTGCTACAAAAACGTTGCTGCAAAATCTGGCCAGGTCCCGGTTAGAGATGGACAAAATTTGGTCCGTTTTCAAACTATCAATTTTCAGTAAAAGTTTGAAAGTTCGAATTCGGACTGATTTACAGCTAGACTAACTATGGTAACTTACTGTAAATGGCTGTGGCAACTGGAAAATCATCTGGGGAACATGTCACTATCACCAAAACTTTTTTAAACACGAGCGGGCAATTGTCGGGTTTTGCGCAAGCTACATTCAAGGTTTACAGCCAATTCGAGGATTTCTGAACGATACTTTCAAGGGTTACCGAAAATAGAACCATGAATTTGAGTGTTACCGAAATCGAATGATACTTTCGAGGGTTACTGAAAACTAACGATACTTTTGAGGGTTAACAAACGATAAATTCAAGGGATGGAGAAAACAATCCATACATTCGAGAGTTACCGAAAATGAACAATACTTTCGAGGCTTACCAAAAATTGAAGGCTACATTCGAGGGTTAGCGAACAATTCAAACTAGTTTGAATAGTCCTGGTGGCATATGATAAAAACAAAGCCAGCTATAGCCTATTTGCTTTTTCTACTGTACATGCAGCTTTGTAAAGGTGGTACCTAGAGGTGTTTAAACCCTGGGAGTCCATTTTGTTTTTGGCTTTTTGAAAAACTCTGAAAATTGGAAACTCTGATGGAGAAATGGACCCATAGAAGTCAATGGGAGAAAAAAAACCAGAAAGTTCAAATGGAATTTAAGGTAGAAAACCACACAACACATGGACGTGGGAAATAGGCAGGGGGAACATGTATTTATCACCAAAATATAAATAAAAATGAATTTCCTTTACATGCGAGCTATTTTCAGGTTTTCACATATATATATGAGGCTACTTTCGGTAACCATCAAAAGTAGCCTTGCATATTCACTAGCCCTCGAAAGTAGATAACTCTTGGATGTAGATTGAGTAATAGAGATGGGATCCAGTTCCGTCATGGAACACCTCTGTTCCAAAATACAAATGATCAGCCCAATTTCCGATGTATCGTCCAGATTTCGGTACTTCAGAGCCTATTTTCTGCAATTATCGAACGTTCGAGGATTATTGAAAATATCCTTGAATGTTCGATAATCCTTGAAAATACGATCGGAAACTCGAAATTAGTCTCCGATCGTATTTTGGAACATTATTGAACTTTCGAGGATATTTTCGATAATGCTGGTAAATAGCCTCCAACATTAGATAATAATCGAAAATTCATTCGTTTTCGGATTTTCTGATCTTCGGGATTTTCCTGAGATCTGGGGAATCCGAAAACGGAATGAAACTGGTGAGTTTTGGCCATCTCTATTTAGAAACCCTAAATTGTAGATAACCCTCGAAAATAGATAACCCTTGAAAGTAGATAACCCTCAAAACCCTCAAAACTAGATAACCTTGAAAGAAGGTAACCCTCGAAAGTAGATTCGGTAACCCTCGAAAATAGATAACCTTTGAAAGTAGATAACCCTCAAAACTAGATAACCTTGAAAGAAGGTAACCCTCGAAAGTAGATTCGGTAACCCTCGAAAATAGATAACCTTTGAAAGAAGATTCAGTAACCCTCAAAGTAGTTCTGTATTTTTGAAAATGATCGTAAATCTTCAGGTTCAACTCAGACCCGGATCCCATCCCTACTGGTCTCAGCTACCTGCAAAATATTTTTTTATTTGTAATCTTAATTAGCTATTTTAGACATTTATTTATATAGCACAATAATAATAATAATAATAATAATAATAATAATAATAATAATGCAGTTAATTGCTGCACAGTTATTCTGTATGAAAAACATTTTTTTAAAAAATTAAATCATCACAACTGATATCACCGATATCTTACTTTTCTATTTCTTGTCACACTATAAATTGGTTGGCAAATATCAACCTTTTAGTGATCTGTTTGCATTAAGAAATCCCATAGTCAATTCAGTACCATAATACTATTTTCTAATCACCACTTCACAACTGCTTATAATCACAGCTTTCCAACTCAGCCATTAGCACTAAGGTGGCTTTTTTTTTGCCTATGTGTGAAAGATGAATCCTAGTTATTTACTGTATATTTATAACTTTTACAGGAAACTACATTCAATTAACCCAATATTGATAAGGAGTGTATAAAATACTTTTCATAAATTAATAAATATAATGTATATTACTTAAAATAATTAAGAGTAGATGACCCACATTTTCCTATTCATTTGAACCTTATTAAAATAAAGATCAAAAAGAAATAACTATGAGACTTTTTGTTCTTTTAAACACTTTGGAAAATTATGTTTGGTAAAGGAATTGACAATGCTGTAAAACATTTAAATATCCTTTAGGTATTTATATGTTTACTTATTTGTTTACTGTTGATTAGGGATGGCCGGTTCGCGGATCCGAACCCGGATCCGCCGTGGAAAATCCGCGAACGGCGGATTTTTTCTGCCTTCCGAACTTCCGAACCGCGGATTTCTCGTATTTTCGAAAATTTTCCAAATTATGAGGATTTCTCATATTTTCGAAAATTTTCGAAAATACGTATTTTCGAAAATTTTCGAAATTCCGAGGATTACTCGTATTTTCGAAAATTATTTTTGAAAATTTTCAAAATTACGAGGATTTCTCGTATTTTCGAGGATATTTTTCATTTTAATGGGTCTGCTCACGGATTTTCGAATTTTTCTGAAAATTCGCGGATCCTCGAGCAAACCGGATTTTGCGAAGATCGGACATCTCTACTGTTGATAGGTGATGGGTTTTGAGTTTCCAAATTTTCGAGGCTCATTGTATTTTTGAGATCGGCAGTTTTGAATTTTCGTGCTTTAACCAAATTTTTGAGATTGGAATTTTTGAGTTTTCATGGAATTTTTGCTAAATATCCTTACACCATTTGTACAAAGCTAAAGCTTGATATTAGATTAAAAAAAATATGAGCATTTACATTTTTGGAACTTGACTTCCCATTGACTTTTATTGGGTTAGTTTTCGAAAATCCGGATTTCGACAAAAACTTTCAGGGTTATTCAATAAAACTTCTTATCATTTAAAATGGTGCTAATTTTGCCCCAACCAATCAGATCTTATTTAACATTTGAAAGCTAACATCTGATTAGTTGGGGCAAAATTAGCACTATTTTAAACGATAAGAACTTTTATTGAATAACCCTGTTTATGTTTTAATTTATCTCTTCTGGTGATAGATAACAAACAATGTTTGAATGCATTTAAATAATCATCAAAAAACCCAGTCACTCCCAATTTGAATGCCAAAACTATCTATCTTATACAATTTTAATGAAAAAATAATTTATCCAATACTGTGTTTTTTAATTAAATATATACATACTATGCTCTCTAGGTAAAATACATACATTTCATACGTACATCTCAATAAAGTAGAACCAGTTCCCCACTTCTCCAACTTAAAAGGTCTGTACTACAAACAGAATATTAAAAGGAAACTACCATTTAAATGAATACATGCAAGCACTGCTTACTCAAAGATGTGTGTTGCTGCAAGCTGCATGCAGCATGTACTTACTTTGCTCGGGAATAGAGATTTAATGTGGGTTCGAATAGAACCCAGTTTTGAATCGAATCTGAGGGTTTTGAAGTCCCAATGAAACTTTCGGAACTCAGATTTCAAGGAACCCAAATTTTAATCGAAACTAGACAGTTATCAAAGATAGCCGATTATCTAAAATTGAAAATAGACGAAACCACGAAAATAACCCTCGAAAGTAATGATCGGTCACTCTCGAAAATAGAATACGAAAGCTCAAAAACAGCCCGATCGTGAGGAAAGATAGTTTTAAAATAAGTTTTGGTTCTATTTACGGGTTCCCCAGACCATCTCTGTCATTTACAGTAACCTACTATTACTATTTGTCCCTCAAAATGGACAGAAACTTTAAAACTTTTTTTTTAGAAATCTGTGGAATGAAACTCAACAGTTTTGAACATCTCTACTCAGGAACTAAATCCCCCTCCTTCTCCTAACCCATTCCTCTTTTTATCTGATCTGCCTGTATATTAAGAACATGATCAGTAATCAGAGCATACTGGAAATGAGACTCATCCATTATGCAATTAACACACAACATCTGGAGAATTCAATAGCATAAAAACAAGTGCAAAACCCACACAACCCAATGTGATATTTGGCTAACATGGGTTTTGCACTTGTTTTACAGAGGGGTGCACAATTTCCAAATGTTTTTGGAAATAGCACAGCGCTCCCTATACAATACACATTTAGTTAAGTTTATTGTAAGTCCAGACAAAGATGCGTCCTTAAATAAAAGAATTGCCTTTGATGAAACCCTAAGCAAGTGCCTGGCTTCCTAGAGTCTGAATGTTTGGCTTAAAGTGCTTAAATTATGCGCTTAAATAAAATCAACCCCTAGTCCAACCCCTAGTCTTCCCACATGTCTAAGAATATCTCCTAAATAAAAATGTTTCAATAAGATACAATAAGTAAGGGAATAACATGCTCTCCAGTAAACTCCCAATGCTCTATTCAGGTAAGTAAAAACATAACTTTATTTAAGGTAGTATACGGCACACAATCAAATGAGTTCCTCTTTAGAATGTATTACATGATTAAGTCAAGCAAGCATTTGATAACAATTTATTTACTGTAACTACACTAACAGTATTATATTAAATTAAACTTTACCAATAAATATAAAGGACATGTCCACCCCCCAACTAAAATATGCCCCACTGCTAGCCCCACTGTGTAGTGCAAAAAATCCTTACCTTTCTCCTCTGCTCCTTATGGTTGTGCTGCAGTGCCTTCTGAAAGTCCAGGAAACTGAAGAGTAGGAGCCTCTCTGTGTATAACAGGCATAACTAGAGGGGAGCAGGGGGAGCAACCGCAGGAGGACCCCATCTTCTTATTTTTCCTATGACGGATATAGCCTCCTCCCAGAAATCCACTGAGGATGAAGCACGGAGAGGGGCCCCATCATAGTTTTGCTGGGGGCCCAGTGATTCCTAGTTACGCCACTGGTGTGTAATAAGGTATCTCAATAGCTGGCAGCTGCATCTGTGATTGGCTGAATCTCAGCTAATCACAGACATGGCTGCCGGTCTGACCACTATTGCTATTCCTTTTGCCGGAAGTAGCAATAGAGGCAGAGGCCGAGGGAACGAAGGTCGGTAAGTCTATTTCTGGGAAGTTTTTTAAGTTAAAATCCTAGCGTTTAGTGTTGGGGTCCCCTACAAAACAGAAAAATGTGTATTTGGAGGTGTTTTTATTTAGGGTTTAGCAGGCTGTTTATAGCAGCAACCTTATGGAATTATAGCCAATATGCAATTAGAATTGTTTGTGCACTAGAATTCTATGTTTTGTATGTATTATGTATTTGGGGGTACCCTTTAATCAATTTTCAAATATACTACTGTATGTCACCTTTTTGTAAATACTTAAATATAACTAGTTCCTATCATCCTGTGGGTCTTTCCCCCCCCCTAAATATGTTTACTGTTAAATTTACACATGCGTTGCTTTATGTGTGTATGCATTTAAAATGAAAGTCTCACCTATTAAATTTCCAAATGACTAGTGACTTATTTGGACCATAAAAGCTTTCATTTAATTTCCCAACTGGGAGCCCTAAACTCTAAAATTATGTATAAAGAGCTTAATATTTTGCTGAGCTGTGAACTGAACCTTCTTTATACTGTATTGTAGAATCAAATCCAGGATTGGTTTTACCCCATCCCTCCTCATTATCTCTCTTCATGTTTTAGTTGCAGACTCTGACGGTGTCATCACATTTGGTTGCAAATGCAATTTAATAATAATTTATTATAAAGTTTCTTCTCTCGTTTTATATATTCCCCCAACCAATCAAATGTTAGCTTTCAAATGTTAAATAAGATCTGATTGGTTGGGGCAAAAGTAGCACCATTTTAAACGATAAGAACTTTTATTGAATAACCCTGATAATATCTTAGTGGTCGCAATTGCTGCAGTCGATAAATAACAAAACAATATTAAAGGTGTTTTCTTTTCTGACACAATGTAAGGCAAACACTGCAAGTTATTAAACTTCAAAACTTGAAAAGTAGGCCAGAGATGTACATTTTTGTGATTGCTGAGAAATGCTCTTGGCTTCAGTTACAGAATAACATTTGATGTAATTTTCCCCCCCATAAATCTGGCATGATATCATTTATTCAGCAACTTTAACTGTATCCTTAAGCCATCTATCAAATTTCATATCTTAACCTTTAAAAAAGACATTTTTTCCTGAAGTCTGTAAGAATAAGCTTTTATAGAAGTGTAGCCTAAACTCGACAAAAAACTATATTGTACTATCAAATATTTTATTAATTGTTGTGTTGTGATAGGGCAGCACGGTGGCTCATTGGTTAGCACTGATGCCTTGCAGCAGTCCTGAGTTTGATTCCACCCTTGGACACATCAGCTTACGTGGGTTTCCTCCAGGCATTCCGGGTTCCTCCACAATCGTAATGACATGACAGGGCCTGATGTGAATGTATACATGTAAATGCACTATGTAAGATGTTGGCACTATATAAATCTATAATAATAATAATATAATAATAATAATAATAAATTTGATTTTAATAGTTACTGTATATTACAATGCACCATAACTTTGTACTTAATACAGAGAAGTATGTGGATTATCATAGATGTTACTATGCACTAAAACTAACTGAAGCAATAATGGAATAAATGCATATTTATTGCTATTTCCAAAGTAGGACAATGACAAAATGATATTCTTGGGGACCTTTGTTAACCAGCAATGAAAGATTTCCAAATAGATACACCAAAAGCAATTCACCTTTTGTAGGCGACTGGTTTGACCAGAACCTTGTCCACAAATACTTTTCCCCCTCTAGATATAGCTTTTTATATAGATAAATGATCTCCCAAATCCCAGATCAACAGAACAGATGTCTGACAGGGCACTTATATCTTTGGATTTCTCTGATCACTGACCAGTAAACAAGTAGAAATGGATCCTGGACAAAATATGCCTAAAATGCAATGCTACAGTTCCTTGATATGTTGTCCCTAGTTGTTCCAGTAATGTTGATTGCAATTAGATTACTTTATTTTAACTATAATCAAATAACATTAAGGTATTAGACACATTTTACTATATATACATTTTATTTTTTTGGCAATATGGGTGGCTATTAGTCAGAAAAAAGAAGGAAGAAAAGCAGTTTTAGTTATATTAATACACATGAGTAAATACTATTGGGGAGATTCAAGGAAAGTTCTTATTGCTAAAAATGGTGCTAATTTTGCCCCAACCAATCAGATGTTAGCTTTCAAATATTAAATAAGATCTGATTGGTTGGGGCAAAATTAGCACCATTTTTAACAATAGGAACTTTTATTGAATCTCCCTGTTTGTTACTTAGGCATTGACAGTTTTACTGCACAAAGCTTAGGATCAAATTATGTGTAAAGAAGAATAGATAATAAGGGTTTTTCTCACAGGAAAAAGGAGCCAACTCAGTATTCATTTCAAGGAATCCGACCATGTGCCAGAATCCACACAACAACTTTGCAATTACTTCTTCCTTCTCTAGTAGTCATTAGAAATGTTTGTTGTCAAAGCAACAGTGAAATGGAATGCACATACATCTAATTGTTCTTTTCCACAGCCATGGTAACTGACTTTTGCTCGGTATTTGTTGACTTACTGACAAACATTGAAATAATGTTCACTATACTACAAGGCAAATACCCTGACACAAGCAGTGATTTACCTGAATGATTATGGAATGGGGAAAAAAATAGGTACATGTTTACAGAACTAAATCATAGACTCCTAGTTTGCCTTTTGCCATTACTTATTTCTTAGGGTAATCCTCCAGTTTTTCAGTGACGTGAATTGAATGAATTCCAAACATTCTCTGAGACAATTTGAGAGATACATTGTGCTAGCCATGCTAGCTTTTTATGATTGTTGGTGCAACTGGTTTTCCAAATGAAACGATGAAACCCTCTTTGGCACAAGGAGGACTGCAAACCATCTGTGCTAACTGCTGAGCCACATATATGAAGTTACGGTCCTCTGGATTTGGTTGTTTTATAACATAACAAACAATACCCTATAAAATGTATATTTGTGTGATAATTTGTTGAGTATGTTGTGGGCATAGATTACATCCTTTACATCTTAGCTCCAAAATTCTTATTTAAACATTTTATTTTATTATGTGAAATAGTATTATCAAGCTTATTGACTTTTGTGTTTAGAATACACTAGTATTATTAGTACACATAAAACTATTGAGTATAACAGCATTATATTTGATTGGCTAGGAGATCCTGATACATTTTTTAAATGATAGTTGTATGATGTGGGACAATATTCATTGTTATGCAGATTACCACAGTGACGGTAATTGGAAATACATTTCTGAGGTCTATAGTTAATAGGACAGGAAACATTATGAGAATTCTACCGTTTAATTAGAATAGGAGAGCAAGAGAAGCTTGTACTTACTTAGCCTAGATAGTGTTCTGTGTTTGCCCACAGGATGCAGAAGCACTCTGTGATCTCTCCTCAATTTCAATTTTTTTCTAGGTCAGGAGCATGAATAAGTACCTGCTTATAACAATAAATCCTATTGGCCTCCCATAGGTTTGGCAACACAATTTCATTGTTGCCACAGGGAACACTACAAGGCTTTTCCATTTAGTAATATCCATCTCTTTCTTTCATTTTCTGCATTAATATATTTTAAACTGTGTATGCTGTTAGGGTATAAATAATCTTTTTTTCCTTCAATTGCTATTTTTAAAGGAGCTTCGGCTATGAAGTTTAGTGTACAATAAATTAACAAAGTCTTTTTTCTACATCTAATTCTTTTTTTAAAATAAATTAAAACATGTCATACAATGTGCTATTATTATGTGTTATCCTCTACCAGATTGGAATATAAGATCATTTTGTATGTATTTGTTGAAAATTAGCTTATTCATTCATATCAGATTCTGTCCTGGAAATCTAGCAAGTACCCTGTCATACACACATCCTATCAGTATATTTTTACTGGGAAACTGAAGGACCCAGAGGAGACCCAAAAATCACAGGGGTAATATACAAACTCTTTGCAGATAAAGTAGAGGCTGGATTTTAACCCAGGACACAGTTTCACAAGGTACCAGCACTAACCACTGAGCAACCATGCTGGCCATTTATTAATATACTGTATATATATTTAAATAAAGGTAACTTTATGTAATATCAACCTCGAAAGGTCCAAAAATGAAGACCGGCAACCGTGCTCCGTGAAGTAAAAAAAAGGACCTTTATTGGTACAAGTTAAAAGGACATCATGGCTGGATGCCGCACAAACAGCACTACACCCACAGGGGATGGAAGCACAATACAACTCCACAATGGGCGGCATCCAGCAGCGATGTGCTTTTAACTTGTACCAATAAAGGAACTTTTTTTACTTCACGGAGCACGGTTGCCGGTCTCCATTTTTGGACCTTTCGAGGGTGATATTGCATGTTGGCTCACCGCGAGGGAGACAGTTTCTGGGAAGACGTGTGTGAAAGCACCAGAGCTCCTACATTAAGATGCTCCCGGTACCAGATATATGATTTTTCTTAGTTTGAATCTAACTTATTTTTTATAAATTACTAATGCAAGTGTATAAATGTTTCCTTTAAGTATTCTTTGAATGTATGTGTATGTGGTGTTTATGCACCTTCTAGGCCCTGGATTGTGGAACTTCAATTTTTTAATGAGCTGAAGGGTTTTCTAGATGATGCTGAGAGGCCCTGGTATGCAGAGTAATGAATAAATTTAAATCATTGCGGGACAAGCACATGCTCTTGTACTATTAAAGAGAGAATACAGGCATTTTCAGACATTAACATTCAACATAAGTAGTGCACTTTTTAAAGCTTCTCCGATAAGTGACTTTTCCATAAGTGTTGCCATTAACAAGAGCTAGAGAGGGTTCTTCTCATTTACTTGTTAGTAAGCACAGAAAAAGATAATGCTGCTGAACTTTAGAATCTAAATACAGACTTTTCAAGACTAATGCTAATTAAGCGTATGTAAATATATATATTAAAATGATATAAAATTGACTAGAGTAGCAAAAATAGGTTAAAAATATGCAACCTTGATGGAAATGGCTAGGCTTGATAAAAGAGAGGATCTTTCAGCAACGAATAGAAGGATATGCACCCTATGCAATATGTAACCTTGATGGAAATGGCTAGGCTTGATAAAAGAGAGGATCTTTAACCAACTGAATAGAGGATATGCACCCTATGCAATAGTAACCTTGATGGAAATGGCTAGGCTTGATAAAAGAGAGGATCTTTCAGCAACTGAATAGAATGATATGCACCCTATGCAATATGCAACCTTGATGGAAATGGCTAGGCTTGATAAAAGAGAGGATCTTTCAGCAACGAATAGAAGGATATGCACCCTATGCAATATGTAACCTTGATGGAAATGGCTAGGCTTGATAAAAGAGAGGATCTTTAACCAACTGAATAGAAGGATATGCACCCTATGCAATATGTAACCTTGATGGAAATGGCTAGGCTTGATAAAAGAGAGGATCTTTCAGCAACTGAATAGAATGATATGCACCCTATGCAATATGCAACCTTGATGGAAATGGCTAGGCTTGATAAAAGAGAGGATCTTTCAGCAACTGAATAGAAGGATATGCACCCTATGCAATATGTAACCTTGATGGAAATGGCTAGGCTTGATAAAAGAGAGGATCTTTAACCAACTGAATAGAAGGATTCTTTACTTTCTAAAAAAATGATTGGGGGGCCATGAACTCAACCCACAAAAAATGCATTATATGCAGTGGTTTGAATGTTTGAGGGTTTAGTGTAAAGAGGAGTTTGCCAAATTTGTGGAATATTGTGAAATAAGGACACTGCTAAATTTTTGACAAATGTGACAGGTATAGGTTTGTGCCACCAGACGACAGTTCTTTAACACATGAAAGGATAAAATGGAAAGGGCAATGTAATATGGGGAGCAATAGACTTGCTAAAGTTACATACATTAGGAAGGTAAAATGTTATTATGGCTTTCTGTACATGTACATGTATATGTTTAAAATTAGTTGATAATTAGATATATGCCTTACTATTTTAGCTTGAAGAGCCAAATTACTGTTCTTCATATTTCTAATTCTTCATCTCTTTTATTCTTCCACTTTTTTGCACTGTATTTCCTCCTACAGTTTTCCAGCTAGAGATACAAAATTTGGAATAGATGTGTGGGACACATAGGAGAAATGGGCTATCTTCTAGCTAAGGAATCTGTGGAGGAGTTACTGCATCATTGGTGCATTTCAGGATATTTTTGTATTAACTATAATGGGTCCAATCATCATGAACATTTCAAGGTTTTAGGGTCACATGCAAATGCCAACTGTCACTTTCTGTATGAAATGCACCTGTTACAAGTCTACACTTTTATAGCAGGGATGCTGTGGTGCACCAGGTGTTTGCAATCTATAACTCCCAGCATTCCTTGCTGACATCTAATACTGGTAAATTCTGAGAGTTGTGTCTTCAAATATCTGCAGAGCCACAAGAAAGAACTATCTATTTTATGGTAACAAGACATAAAAACATACCCTAACACTACACAGAAACAGGAACACACACTGAAAAACACTTAAAAGCCAACCTACCATTCCATTTCTATGGCAACCAAAATCATCAATAAAGTTAATTAAATTATGTTAAATGCAAAAACATACCCCTTACACCACACAGACACAGGTGCACACACATACTGACACACCCTCACACAACCCAACCTATCTTTCCATTTCCATGGCAACTAAAATAATCAATAAAGTTAATTTAATGATCTTTAGTTGAAAAACATACCTTCATATTTCATACACACACCTACTGATCTCACTCTCACAATGCAACCTACCCTTCTATTTCCATGGCAACCATACCGAAACCATTAAATTAGCTAGTTTTATGGTCTTAAATGCAAAAATATACCCCCTAACACCACACAGGTAAACACTTACTGATACACTCTCACAACTCAACCTACACTTCCATTTCTTTGGCAATTATTCCTAAATTATCGGGAAAAAAATTCTAAAATGCAAAAATCCACTTATCCCATGCAGACAGAGGTGCATACACTTACTAATGTTTGTTTTATGGTCTAAAATACAAAAAGATAGCCCCACACAGACACAAATACCTACAGATCCACCCCCACAACCCAACCTACCCTTCCATTTTTATGGCAACCATACATAAATTATTAAAAAGTTTTGTCTAAAATGCAAAAATATATCCACTTATCCAACACAGACAGAGGTGCACATACTTACTAATGCACCCCAGCTCCTGCCCCACCCTTCTATTTCCCTTCTATATACACACAGTAATAAAAATATATGTATTTAATCAGAATGGATTATGAAATTTATTCATTTACCATTCTAGTTTTAGTTTAAAATGTTCTGGTTTTGTTTGTTTATGTAGTTTGTGCATAGCTTAAATGAAGGTTACATAGGAAGATAGAAGGGGGAAGCTCTTACCTAATGTCAGTTGAAAAAATGTAAATAATCACCCATGAAATGCTAAAATATTTTATCATACAGACAATGTTAGTGTCACTTTATAAAGCTTAATCCTACTTTTATCAGATCGGTATTTATTAACACTCTGAATACACTGCATGTAGTCATCTCAAAGGATTTATTTTCTGATATGTATCTACTTCAATGATATGGAAACTTTAATAATTTATTTTACTTTTGCATACTGGAGATTTGTAAATTTAAATCTATCACCCATGCAATATTCTAAAATAGACAAAAAAAATGCTTCACCCTCTGGTGCATAAATAAAAAGAATTTTCAGTTTATATGTGAATGATTACATCTAATTGTAAAGCACTACGGAAGATGTTGGTGCTATATAAATCCACAATAAAAATAATAATAATATACAATCCTCTGGTAGCCCCTAGGTCTAAAGCTTATGAATGCATGGAAAGTTTTGAGTACCTATATATATAGTCCAAAAAATGTGGGCACTCTCCTTCAGAGATTAAAGGGTGTGTCCATTGCTTTTTTAAACTCTACTTGTTACTGTTTTGCTGAAGAACAGGAGGTAAATGCGCTATGTCTTACCTCCCATTCTTCAGTAAAACTTGTAGGAGCGGAGCAAGAACTTACCCGGATCAATCCAGCGCTGCTGAAAGTCTCCAATGCAGATGACAGTCTCCAACGCATCCCCAGTCATTAGCACTGTGCGCTCCTGTAAGTTTTACTGAGGAACGGGAGGTAAGACATAGCACATTTACGTCTTCAGTAGAGATGGCCGAATCTCAATAGTTTCGCTCCGTTTTCAGATTCCCGCATCCCAAGAAAATCCCGAAAATGTGAAACCGGAACAAATTTTCGATAATTTAAATAATTTTACGATCAGAGACCATTTATTGAAAATTTGTTCCAAAGACCCGAAATCCGGATGATCGTGGATGGATCATTTGGATTTCAGAACCGAGGAGTTTTGTGTCAGATCTAGATCCCATCTCTACACTTCAGTTAAACAGTTAAATAAAGCAATGGACATATCCTTTAATCTGTTTAAAACCTCAATGCTACCAGTAGAAAGATGTATAAAAACCAGTTAATTCCAGTGCACACGTGGGATTTATTTCCAAACAATGACTTTAATTAGCTACATAACATGCAGTTTCTCTAATGTTGCCACAGTATAAGCCTAGCTGCCCAGTTTTTTAATCAACCATGGAGAGTCACTGTTGATCAATATAATTCAATGGGTTGTTTAATATGCTGCATGTATATACAGTATCTTTGACTACATTAATTATCTAGATACTTATATGCTTTCCCTAAAGCTCTGGGAGTCATTTGATTCTCGGTTTGGATGAGTAATTTGATTTGATTTGATTGATTTGGCTTACTGTCATGTAAACCATCAATCTTATGGCTGTTAGGGCAGTCCACAAAAATCACTAAAATTACCCTATGCATGCATAATATGGTGAAGGAATGTTTTTTAGTCTCCTTTCTATTTCTAGCAATTGTAAAGCTACTTTAGAACCCCTATTTTTTTGCCTAGGGTGGTTTGCAGATTTCACAAAAAGCTTCAGAAACTGCAATAGAAATGAACTTGGGGGCAGTTTGTCCGTTACTAAAAATAACATACGTAACAATAAAACAAAAATGGCTATTTTACTGCACTGCCATACATTAACATTTCTCTGTTTTGTTTATTTTTTATCGCATTCTCTTGTACAATATCTCCATTTAGAGTGTTTGTGTTCATTTAGATGCACATAGAAATATATGGAAATATGTACCTTTTTTCCTTCAGACCTTGTGGTAAACATAATGACAAAAGCAATTTCTTTTCCTGCCAAACGTGTTTAAACTTTTGGGCTGTTTTTGTCTACTAGGATAGAAAATAGCAAAATAAAAAGCATTTAAAAAACATCTAATTGTTATTTGCAAATAGTCATATCTGGTAGTAAATAATGTGAAACCCTTGAAAACACTGGGTAGATGCAACACACCTCACCTGCTGTTAGTTTTGCCCTCATATACCTGAGGAAGGGGACAGAGTGCTCCCTGAAACATTGTTCTGATGTTTTTGCACTAAATAAACTGTGAGTGCATAAGACGTAGTGTGTTCCTCTTGCTTGTCCATCAATTAGTTTTGCCCGAAGGCATTGCACATTTGAAAGTGAAAAAAAAAACTACAATCATGCGAATAATAACTTTGTTATAAAGATTGTTAAATTGAAATCAACTAAAAACATTTAGAGACTTGTATTTAGGAATATAAAACAGTTAAATGAATTTAAGAAAGGGAATTGAGTGCTATTAGAAGGCTCTGTGGGACATTTTTCCCTCCTTTATATGTATAGTAGATCATTGGATCTGGGTCGGGTAAGACAAATCTTTTTTTGTACATCATTGGCCTGTATGCCACAGTAGCAATGGCATGAAGATTAGCACAAAAATGTTGCTCTAATCTTAACTTAGCGATTACTACATAGGATACGCCGCGCTATTTCCAAAAAATTTTGGAAATGGCGCGGACAGCACAATATTAGTTTAAAACCCAAACTAACCCGATAGTACATAGGGTAGCATGTTTTTTTTCTAAGTTTTGGGAAAAAATAGCCCCCTGAATAGCCCCCTGCTCTGTAAATAGTGGCCATTATTAACTAGGATGGTTGTCTAGATATTTTAATAACAATGTAGAACAAAAAAAATCCCCAACTCTTTATTCATCACACTGAAGGCTTTAATGGAAATTTGACAAATGTCTGAAAAATGTTCTATACAGCATGAAAGTAAAAAAATATTTAATCTTCCAAAGATGGGGTAAAACAATGAATAAGTTTATAAGTGACAGTGCTTTAACGCTAATGATTTTATAGGAAGAAAAAAACAAGCCCCTGTCTTTTTATACCTTGATAGAAAACTGTCACTGATAATGTGCTCATAGACCTATTTTTCTTCTTTGTTCCACTGGCTGAACAAGGAATTACAAGGTCACTAGAAGGGTAAGCACCACTGAAATAAATTGAAACAATGTGTGAAAACGTATCCTTTCCCCAATCAATTTTTAGAACATAAGGAAAGTAGTTGAAAACTAAAATAAAAGATGAAATAAAAACATTGAAGACAAAAGATAAAGGTTTCATCCAAACTGGGTAGACATTGGTGAATAATACAAGAAAGATACAAAAAGTGGTAAGAATATCCCTAAGGATATATGGATCGTTTCTTTGTAAATATCACTTTTATTTCACACACTCGTTTAAAGATACATATTGGAAATGTTGATATGATACTGACAGTATGATAAATGGGGATGGTCTTTATTTACCCTGCATATCACATTGTTCTAATCTATTTTTGTTTTTCTCTTGCTTTCTGTTGACTATGAGGAGCAGAAATGCTGACACAACAAAGTACTGTTGACTAGTCCAATAGTGTATTAGCAATGTTAGGAAATCAGTTGCATTTTTTTATTCTAATAGGAATTATTAAACAGAAACTATAGACACTGATATCAATGAGATCATGGAAGATTAAAGATTAAATCTGCCTTGAAACAAGCAAAATAACCCTCATTTTTACACCACAGATCACTTGCTCTTTCTTTGCAATTATATAGAAATATACCACAGATCAATAGAGAGAATCCTCCAGTTACTTTCACATAAAGTTTTACAGTAACACAGGTGTATTCAATGGAGATGGTTGCGAATTCCCTCTCTTAGGGCTACACTGCTGCGCTTTTTTTGCATTTGCGCTTGCATTTTTACATATCATTGAAAACGTGGCAACTCACCGAAACACATTTTCGGGTGCGTTGCGATTGCGATTTGCTTTCCGCATATTAAATCGCAATCGCATGCGTTTTTCAATACTTACTGAAAAAATGCATGCGCAAACGCAACAAAATTGCACATGAAATTGCATGCGATTCCGTGTGGGATTGCGTTTGCGTTGCAGTGTGGCCGTGCCCTAACAGCTTGAATCCCAGTAAGCATGCAATCTCCTTCCAATATTTTATATTTAATAATGTGGATTTTGTTCCCAAAAAAGGCAAAGAGGTTCTACTGATGTCACACAAACATCTAAAGGGATTAAAGTCACAGTAACCGATTTACAATCAGTTAGGAAACTTTAACCTCTATTTTGCAATGGCTGCACAATTATTGCAAGATTATTGCAAGGGGATTCTAAGTAAGTATTTAATGCCAGGTGTTAACTAGAGATGTCCGAACTTCGCAAATTCCGGTCCGCTCGAGGATCCGCGAATTTTCAAAAAAATCCGAAAATTCGAAAATCCGCGAGCGGACGCATTAAAATAAAAAATACCCTAGAAATTACGAGATTTTTCGTATTTTCGGAAATTTTCGAAATTACGGGGTTTACCGTATTTTCGAAAATTTTCGAAAATACAAGAAAACTAGTATTTCCGAAAATATGAGTAATCCTTGTAATTTCGAAAATTTTCGAAAATACGTATTTATGGAAATAAGATAAATCCTTGTATTTTCGAAAATATCAAAAATCCACGAATCGGAAGTTCGGAAGGCGGAAAATCCGGAAAAATCCGCCGTTCGCGAACGGGATAAATCGCGGCGGATCCGGGTTCGGATCCGCGAACCGGCCATCCCTAGTGTTAACTGATTAATCATTTTCAGGAGATTTGTCCAGAGCACCTGCGGATCTGGGTGAACTCCCTGATAGTGTATGGTCAGCATAACTCACATACAAAAAAGGAAATGCAACCAGGGCACTGCAATTATATGAGTAACCTTTTTATAGAGAAGGTTCTTGTCTCCTCTCTACTTATTATATATAATATGTAATAGATTACATTGCAGATAGAGTTAATGTAGGTTCGAATAGAACCTGAGTGTTTTTAAAGTCCCGATGAAACTTTCGGAACTCCTGGATTTCACGGAACCCAAATTTTCCTAATTTTCGATTTTTATCGAAATCGAAAATAGACTTTCTCAAATCGAAAATCAAATCTGCGAAACAAAATTAATGATCGATTTCGGTAACCTTTGAAAGCAATGATCGATTTCGTTAACCTTTGAAAGTAATGATCGATTTCGGTAACCTTTGAAAGCAATGATCGATTTCGGTAACCTTTGAAAGCAATGATCGATTTCTTTAACCCTCAAAAGTAATGATCGATTTCGGTAACCTTTGAAAGCAATGATCGATTTCGGTAACCCTCGAAAGTAATGATCGATTTCGGTAACCTTTGAAAGTAATGATCGATTTCGGTAACCTTTGAAAGCAATGATCGATTTCAGTAACCCTCGAATTTGTAATATCGGTAACCCTCGAAAGTAGCGTTCAATTTCGACAGAGACCGGGGAATGGTCTGGGGAACTCGTAAATAGAAACAAAACTTATTTTAAATCTTAAATCTTTCCTCACGATCAGCTGTTCGAGCTTCCACATACTATTTTCGAGAGTTACCGAAATCGAACGCTACTTTCGAGGGTTACCGATATTACAAATTCGAGGGTTACTGAAATCGATCATTGCTTTCAAAGGTTACCGAAATCGATCATTACTTTCAAAGGTTACCGAAATCGATCATTACTTTCAAAGGTTACCGAAATCGATCATTACTTTCGAGGGTTACCGAAATCGATCATTGCTTTCAAAGGTTACCAAAATCGATCATTACTTTCGAGGGTTAAAGAAATCGATCATTGCTTTCAAAGGTTACCGAAATCGATCATTACTTCAAAGGTTACCGAAATCGATCATTACTTTCAAAGGTTAACGAAATCGATCATTGCTTTCAAAGGTTACCGAAATCGATCATTAATTTTGTTTCGCAGATTTGATTTTCGATTTGAGAAAGTCTATTTTCGATTTCGATAAAAATCGAAAATTAGGAAAATTTGGGTTCCGTGAAATCCAGGAGTTCCGAAAGTTTCATCGGGACTTTAAAAACACTCAGGTTCTATTCGAACCTACATTAATCTCTATCTGCAATGTAATCTATTACATATTATATATAATAAGTAGAGAGGAGACAAGAACCTTCTCTATAATAAAGGTTACTCATATAATTGCAGTGCCCTGGTTGCATTTCCTTTTTTGTATGTGAGTTATGCTGACCATACACTATCAGGGAGTTCACCCAGATCCGCAGGTGCTCTGGACAAATCTCCTGAAAATGATTAATCAGTTAACACTAGGGAGGCGGTTCGCGGATCCGAACCCGGATCCGCCGCGATTTATCCCGTTCGCGAACGGCGGATTTTTCCGGATTTTCCGCCCTCCGAACTTCCGATTCGTGGATTTTTGATATTTTCGAAAATACAAGGATTTATCTTATTTCATAAATACGTATTTTCGAAAATTTCGAAATTACAAGGATACTCATATTTTCGGAAATACTAGTTTTCTTGTATTTTCGAAAATTTTCGAAAATACGGTAAACCCCGTAATTTCGAAATTTCCGAAATACGAAAAATCTCGTAATTTCTAGGGTATTTTTTATTTTAATGCGTCCGCTGCGGATTTCGAATTTTCGGATTTTTTTGAAAATTCGCGGATCCTCGGAGCGGACCGGAATTTGCGAAGTTCGGACATCTCTAGTTAACACCTGGCATTAAATACTTACTTAGAATCCCTTGCAATAATCTTGCAATAATTGTGCAGCCATTGCAAAATAGAGGTTAAAGTTTCCTAACTGATTGTAAATCGGTTACTGTGACTTTAATCCCTTTAGATGATGGTGACATCAGTAGAACCTCTTTGCCTTTTTTGGGAACAAAATCCACATTATTAATATAAAATATGGAAGGAGATTGCATGCTTACTGGGATTCAAGCTGTTAGGGCATGGCCACACTGCAACGCAAACGCAATCCCACACGGATCGCATGCAATTTCATGTGCAATTTTGTTGCGTTTGCGCATGCATTTTTTCATTAAGTATTGAAAAACGCATGCGATTGCGATTTTATAGCGGAAAGCAAATCGCAATCGCAACGCACCCGAAATGTGTTTCGGTGAGTCCACGTTTTCAATGATATGTAAAAATGCAAGCGCAAATGCAAAAAAAGCGCAGCAGTGTAGCCCTAAGAGAGGAATTCTCCAACCATCTCCATTGAATACACCTGTGTTACGTAAAACTTTATGTGAAAGTAACTGGAGGATTCTCTCTATTGATTGTGGTATATTTCTATATAATTGCAAAGAAAGAGCAAGGGACTGTGGTGTAAAATGAGGGTTATTTTGCTTGTTTCAAGGCAGATTTAATCTTTAATCTTCCATGATCTCATTGATATCAGTGTTATAGTTTCTGTTTAATAATTCCTATTAGAAAAAAAAAATGCAAACTGATTTCCTAACATTGCTAATACACTATGGACTAGTCAACAGTACTTTGTTGTGTCAGCATTTCTGCTCCTCATAGTCAACAGAAAGCAAGAGAAAAACAAAAATAGATTAGAACAATGTGATATGCAGGGTAAATAAAGACCATCCCCATTTATCATACTGTCAGTATCATATCAACATTTCCAATAAGTATCTTTAAACGAGTGTGTGAAATAAAAGTGTATTTACAAAGAAAAGATCCATATATCCTTAGGGATATTTCTTACCACTTTTGTATCTTCTTGTATTATTCACCAATGTCTACCCAGTTGGATGAAACCTTTATCTTTTGTCTTCAATGTTTTTTATTTCATCTTTTATTTTAGTTTTCAACTAATTTCCTTATGTTCTAAAAATTGATTGGGGAAAGGATACGTTTTCACACATGTTTCAATTTATTCAGTGGTGCTTACCCTTCTAGTGACCTTGTAATTCCTTGTTCAGCCAGTGGAACAAAGAAGAAAAATAGGTCTATGAGCACATTATCAGTGACAGTTTTCTATCAAGGTATAAAAGACAGGGCTTGTTTTTTTCTCCTATAAAATCATTAGCGTTAAAGCACTGTCACTTATAAACTTATTCATGTTTTACCCCTCTTTGGAAGATTAAATATTTTTTACTTTCATGCTGTATAGAAAATTTTTAGAGCATTTGTCAAATTTCCATTAAAGTTCAGTGTGATGAATAAAGAGTTGGGGATTTTTTTTGTTCTACATTGTATTAAAATATCTAGACAACCATCCTAGTTAATAAGGCCACTATTTACAGAGCAGGGAAGGAGATTCAGGGGGCTATTTTTTCCCAAAACTTAGAAAAAAACCATGCTACCCTATGTACTATCGGGTTAGTTTGGGTTTTAAACTAATATTGTGCTGTCCGCCCATTTCCAAAATTTTTTGGAAATAGCGGGCGTATCCTATGTAGTAATCGCTAAGTTAAGATTAGAGCAACATTTTGTGCTAATCTTCATGCCATTGCTACTGTGGCATACAGGCCAATGATGTACAAAAAAGATTTGTCTTACCCGACCAGATCCAATGATCTACTATAATATAAAGGAGGGAAAAATGTCCCACAGAGCCTTCTAATAGCACTCAATTCCCTTTCTTAAATTCATTAACTGTTTATATTCCTAAATACAAGTCTCAAATGTTTTTAGTTGATTTCAATTTAACAATCTATATAACCGTCATTTATAGTAACCTACTATTACTATTTGTCCCTCAAAACAGACAGAAACTTTCAAAAAAAGTTCTCTCATAGACTTCTATGGGTTTGTTTTTCAAAAATTTGAAAAGGTAACGAAACTCAAGAGTTTCTCTAATTGTAGACTGCAACACTTACCTAGCAGCAGCTCAATGTAAATTCTCCCCAAATATGTTTTGAGTTTTTTGACAAACCTTTTTGACTCGGCAGTGAAGGGAGACAAGTGACACAGAATTATATTTTAATTTTTTATGTATGTCTCTAGTTTTTTATTTTTACATTTTAGACATTAGAAATAAATTGAATTTGCATAGTTTTGCATAGTTGTCATCAAAATGCACATATCTATATCTAATATTAGAAACCTGTTTACTATCCAGGAAATATTTCTTGTAAAATACCTGACCATATCCAGTTACATTTATTGTTATTAGATTGGTGTTTTATTTGGTGCCTAATTAACATACCACTCATTTATTCTCTACCTTATACAGAATATATTGCTTGTGCAGAAAATTCATTGGATGCATTTGGTAGTGTGATTTTTATTTACTTGAAATGAGCATCTCAAAATGATTTATTTTTAATCTGAAAATATATGCGCTGATCCATATATCATAAATACAGATTTAAAGAACCAATTTCCTTATCTATGCTTTTATGATTTGCTTTGTAAATAAGCAAACAGGGTGTTAGATTGAATTAACCTCAAAGTAAAAGTAAATAAGAATTTCTGACTGCTGTTCAATGAACAAGCAGCATTTATGCCACCCTAAATGTGTTAATTCTGAACAATTTTATTGGTTTGCAATACTGTATGCAATATTGTGTACTATCTCTAATATGCTAAATCTCATTACTTTTTTTAATTACATATAGCAATTTTATAAAGTCAAAATAAATTGCTAATTGCTACAGTAGACACTGTTTTTAAACCAAGACACAAAAATATATAATGCATAGCTTTGTTGAATTACTAGGAATGTCTATACATGAGACTATGACATCAATGATGATAGTGTACTGTAGATGATAGAGATGTTAATCTACACTGGCAGCTCAGGTATCTCTATAGCATCTCAAATAGCATTCAATAATGTTGAACCAATGCTCTAGCCTAGCCATTTGGCTTCAGACCTAGTCCAAGAATATCTGCTACTGTATACTGTATGCTATAACACTGCACTAAATCATTTGCACTTAGGAAAGCTGCCATTTTTATCCTCTAAGCATAATCATGCCTTTACACATCTATGGGTCATATTCAGCATTAGCAGAAAGATGTCTTGGAGTTAGACAGGAACTAAACCTTTCTTTCAATAGTCATAATGGTGAACATCAGTAAATAAGAAAACTCCGCTGATAAATTTGATATTAATATCAATCTTTGTAAAATATATCAGTTTTAGCATGTATTGACAAGAAGCCATTTTGTTTTTTCCTTTAGCTATCTTTTAAAGGATAAGTGCACTGTAAAATCAAGTTATGTTCATAAAGAAGCTGCAGCTTTAAAAATACTGTGAGTGCCTGTGAGTTCCGTGCACTCTCCTGCTTGAGCCTCAAACAGTAATGCCTCTGAGTTCCGTGCACTCTCCTGCTTGAGCCTCAAACAGTAATGCCTGTGAGTTCCATGCACTCTCCTGCTTGAGCCTCAAACAGTAATGCCTGTGAGTTCCGTGCATTTGCGTGTGCACTGAACTCACAAGCATTACTGTTTGAGGCTCAAGCAGGAGAAATTCGATCTCTCACCTGCAGGAGGAGAGGATCTGAAAGTAGTAACATTGCAGGGGAAGGCTTTAAATTCTAAAACCACATGCACGCTGCTTGCTCCAGATCGGGACATTTACCGGGACATCAGAAGATCGGGGCTGCATTCTTAAATCCGGGACTGTCCCGGGTAATCCGGGACTGTTGGCAACTATGCTATTGTAAAAAACTGATTAAAAGTAATATAATTAAATTAAAAAGGCCGAGATGATTTAAAAAATAGATATATATAATAACATTTTTTTTTTTGGGTGAAAGAAGGCTGGGTAAGTACTGTTAGAAACATCTTTGGATTTTATAAACCTCGCGAGGTCAAGGTTTTAGGGTGTAGCCAAACATATATTAAAAAAATTTGGGGGGGGACAGACATACCCTTTAAATTTTATTGAACAACTCTCGAGAGATCTTAAAATGGCTGTGCACCATTGATTCCCATCCAACCTGATGGAACTTGACAGCTGCTGCAATGAGGAATTTTGGCATCATATTCTAAAAGACTTGAGGCTGTAATTGCTTCCAATAACACACTGACAGCTTCTACTCTTCACTTTTCAGAACTTTTAACAGACACCGCAGGAGAACCATAAGGAGCTGCGGTTTAAGGTAAGGATTTTTGAACACAACACAGTGGGGTCAGTAGTGGGTTACATTTTAGTTTTGGGGTGGACATACCCTTTAAGACGGAGTGCATATAATAAAGGAGAAGTGGTGCACTGGTAAGCTGATGGTCTCTGTGCTCCTTTGTGCCGCAAGTTGCATACAGCTTCAGTCACATAAGTCACTGTTGTGCTGCCTCCTCTATAGTGCTGCCAGCTGCCTCTATGAATCCAAATCTCCGGATTTTCAGTCGTATTTTATCAGTTTGTATGAATTCTGAATTTTTTGGACTCTTCAAACTAATACTACTTTTTGAACTTGCTGTTTTTTTCCTATAATTATCGAAGATTCGAGGATTTTAGAATTTTCCAATTGATAACCCTCAACTTTAGCGCTCCATAACCCTCAAATGCGGTGTTCAGTAACCCTCCAATTCAGCGATAACCCACCAATGCAGCGTTCAGTAACCAATTCAGCAATAACCCTCAAATGCGGAGTTCGGTAACCCTCAAATTCAGCGATAACCCTTCAGTAACTTACCACTATTTATATCAGCCACTTTGATCCACAGTATCTTTAACACCTTCCACACAGATATTCCTTTTTTCTGGTTATTTGAACTATGAGACGAATATTGTATAAATATCAGAGAGCACCACAGCTTCATTGTATTCAGCTTGAAAAAGGAACTAGAATGCTCTGAAAGCTTGCTATGATTATCTTAGTTAGCCAATAAAGGTATCACCTTTATACCACTTTGTTATTTTTTATTTCAAATGACCCTGTAAGCGATAACCCTCAAATGCGGTGCTTGGTAACCCTCCAATTCAGCGAGAACCCACAAATGCGACGTTCGGTAACCCTCCAATTCAGTGATAACCCTCATATGCGGCGTTCGGTAACCCTCCAATTCATCGATAACCCACAAATGCGACGTTCGGTAACCCTCCAATTCAGTGATAACCCTCATATGCGGCGTTCAGTAACCCTCCAATTCATCGATAACCCACATATGCGGCGTTTTGTAACCCTCCAATTCAGCGATAACCCTCAAATGCGGTGCTCGGTAACCCGCCAATTCAGCGATAACCCTTCAGTAATTACCACTATTTATATCAGCCCATTTGATCCACAGTATCTTGTACCTTATCTGTTTGTCCCTTGCAGACCCCCTTTTATATGACTTTGTTAACACCTTCCACCCTGATATTCCTTTTTTCTGGTTATTTGAACTATGAGCCAAATATTGTATAAATATCAGAGAGCACCACAGCTTCATTGTATTCAGCTTGAAAAAGGAACTAGAATGTTCTGAAAGCTTGCTATGATTATCTTAGGGCTCGTTCGCACTACATCAGTTTGTATTCGTTTTTCAAACGCAGGTGCGTTTAAAAAAATGGACAGACAGTAAAACCCCATAGGATTTCATAATATAGTTCACACCTGCTGCGTTATTATCCGTTCCAGTCCGTTTAAAAAACACACTGCATGCAGCATTTGTTAGCCAATAAAGAAATCACCTTTATACCACTTTTGTTATTTTTTGTTTCAAAAGGGTTACCCTGTAACCCACAAATGCGGTGTTCGGTAACCCTCCAATTCAGCGATAACCCTCAAATGCCGTGTTCTGTAACCCTCCAATTCAGCGACAACCCTCAAATGCGGTGTTCGGTAACCCTCCAATTCAGCGATAACTCTCAAATGCCGTGTTCTGTAACCCTCCAATTCAGCGATAACCCACAAATACGGCGTTCGATTTCGGTAACCCTTGAAAATTCACGCAGAAGTTTTGGTGATAGGTATGTGTTTCCCGGACCATTTCCTAGGTCCCAAAGCCATTTACTGTGTTCGTGAAATTGTAGAAAAATCCATTTTTAGTGTAGCCATATATCAGGCATAGGGAACCAGATCTCCACGTGTTAAAAAAAACTACAATTCCCAGCATTCCTTCACATGCATGTATTTAACACTTCAAAATGTATTTCCTGTTAAAAAGGAACTGTTAGTAATAGGATCCCTTTAAAGGAGTCTAGGACTAGTTAAACATTAGCAATAATATAATGTAATCTATCATGATAATTATCTGCTCTATAACGAAATGTTTTATGTGTCCGGAACTATGTATTCAGAGTCCTAGTTTCCAGGGGGCGGTTATTATAGCATGACCAAAAGTAGTGACATCCCGACGTGCCTTGCGGTAGCTCTTTCTCTTCCGGTTGTGATCCTAGGTGAGAGGCGCTGTGAGTATCTGTTGCATCTTTACAATCCGGTGCCATCCTCACACACCGGCCGGGTAATCTAGAAACGGTCTCTGTCTGTGTGCCGGTCTGACTGAGAGGATGTAACGGGATCGCTGGGGGTTCGGATCCTACAGAAATTAATGGACTGGACAGTCCCGTGGATCTGCCGGTCACTGCTCACGATTTCATTGGTTCAACCGAGTGGAGTTGATTGGGAAGAATAGGGCAGGTTGTGGGCTTCAGTTGAAAACACAACCAGGCTGAGTAGAATGAATGCAGTTTACATGCAGCCACTACAGGTTGTTCCATGTATTAAGTGACCAGTCTGGTAGCTATAGGTGTGACATGTATAGGAACATATCAGTAAGGTTGTACGTTGATTTCCAATTGGTCAGTAAAGAAGCCATACACTGCGAAAGGTTATTGCAATCGTAATCTGACTGATGTGCATTATTAAAGGTAATTTCTACCAAAAGAGTTTGGGCATCTAGTTTTATTGAAGAACGGAATTAAGCGATAACTCACAAATGCGCCGTTCGGTAACCCTCCAATTCAGCGAGTACCCTCAAATGCGCCGCTCGGTAACCCTCCCAATTCAGCGATAACCCACAAATGCGGTGTTCGGTAACCCTCCCAATTCAGCGACAACCCACAAATGCGGCGCTCGGTAACCCACCAATTCAGCGATAACTCTCAAATGCCGTGTTCTGTAATCCTCCAATTCAGCCATAACCCACAAATGCTGCGCTCGGTAACCCACCAATTCAGCGATAACCCACAAATGAAGAACGGAAGGTAAAGGAGCTGTGTCTTGCCTCCTGTTTTTCAATAAAACCTGCAGGAGCTGGGAGAGAAGGTAAGGTACTTACCCATTCTCTCCTACGCCACATAGTCTGTCAGGTCCCGACAGGCTCTGTCTTCTATGCGTATCCCACCTTCTCTCCCGGCTCCTGCAGGATTTATTGAAGAACTGGAGGTAAGACACGGCTCCTTTACCTCCTATTCTTCATAAAACTAAATGCTCAAATATTTTTTTTTCCAGTGGAGATACCCTTTAATTGTATGTAAATGTTCCATACATATTGTTCAATATTCAATTAGTTTGGTGGTTAATGTCTGTCTTCTATTGTGAGGTTATATTATTTACATTTAATCAGAACTTCAGAAAATACTGTAATCATTTAACCAATCAACTTAAAGGGCATGTCCAACCCCCAAACCTATAATTTCCCCCACTACTGGCCCCACTCTGTAGTGGATAAAAATCCTTACCTTACATCCCAGCTTCAAATGGTTCTTTAGTAATCAATTGGTGATGCACAATCCCAATTGATAACACTTTGAGAAAACTAGGGTTGGGTCTAATGTTAAATGACTAGTTGATACAAACAAGTAGTGTGATAAACATGTCATTCTAATTACATGACTTTTATTTGTGCAGGATTGAACATGGCAAAGTCCAAGAATCACACTACTCACAACCAGTGTAAGTAACTGAACTCTTGCAGATTTCATTTGGAAGATGTGTTGCTTTAATATACATAACACATATACATCGTGGCCAAATTTGCCGTGACCGAAGGACATTTGTCCCGGCCGAGCGATTGGTCGGGACAAATAGTCCCTCCATGTGTACCCAGACTAAAGGATAATTGTATTGCCTCAATGCAATATTTTTTTTAAATTGCTTTAAAAAGTTAGATATGCAGCCCTCCCCATATATTTCTTTCTTGATTTCAAGCCTTTCCCTGCCTTCAATTGGCCATGCTGTAAAGGGGGAGTAACAATTCTGTCTGCCTCTGTCACTCAAAACTGTCATTGCATCTATGAACAATTAACAGTGGATGGCTGACTTTAGAGATTTATTAAATAGCTGTGGCTTGTTTGCATATGTACCTGTGTGTAAGCTACTTGCCAATATACAGTGTAGTGTCGGACTAAAGAATAAACATTTTGTATTGTTGCAGTACAATTGTGTGAAAGTCTAAAACCTTTTCTAGTCTTTTAGCCCAGAAACTCTATTTAAAAATGTAGTATTTGCCTTCCCAGCTAACTTTATGCACACAGATTGTCCATTGCCCTTCTTACTACCTTTGGCACATTAGGATGTCTTGCAGCTCATTGCTAACTGCTCTTCTGTGAGCATGCAGGAACTCAATGAGTGAAGATGTTTCTAATGGTGACCATACACTAGAAAGTTATAACTTATCCGAACTAGCGATCCCACGACATTAGACCGATCCTGCCGGACCACCTTTCCTGTTCTTCTTTGCAATCAACATGTGTTTGCAAAATGAATGGGATTTGCATTCGCATGTCGATTGCAAAAAAGAACGGGAAAGGTGGTTCCGGCAGGATCACTCTGTCATGGGATCGCTCAGTTGGGTAAGTAAAATCTATATAGTGTATGGCCACCTTAAAGGATAAGTGCACTGTTAAAACAAGTTTAGTTTAATTGTAAGATACAGCTTAAAAAAATTCCCCCAGGTCTCTCCTGAGCCTACCTGTGTGGCTGTAAAGTTGGTGACATCTTGGATGTGAAGGTAAGGCGGGTGAGCTCCTCTCCTCTGAGAGTTGCTTGCTTCACCTCTTCCTCGATCGTGATGTCACGGCGCACGCAACGTCGTGCGCGAACACGCTGTGCAAGCACATAACGTCACCAGCGTGTGCACGGACATCACGATCGAGGATTTTGGGGCTAAAGGAAGAGGGGAAGCAAGCAACTCTCAGAGGAGAGGAGCTCACCAGCCTTACCTTTACATCCAAGATGTCACCAACTTTACAGCCACACAGGTAGGCTCAGGAGGGACCTAGGGGGGAAAAAAGGGGGCGGGGGGATTTTTTAAACTAAACTGGTTTTTACAGTGCACTTATCCTTTAAGGCTTGCTTTAGTAAAATAGTTCACTGATATTGCAAAGGTGTATTTTATAGAAAACAGATTGAAGTGGTAGTTATAATCAGGATTTGCTTGTAACACGAGTCGAACATTTTTTTGACAAATACCAGGATTGAGACAGGGCATGTGTGTATAATCGCACACACACATGTTCAAGGACATGTGTGTATTTTATATGTAAAATATATTTATATAACCTTTATATATGACTTGATATGTTCTGGCACAGAGAAGCTGTAATAGCAAGCACCCACTTACAGCTTTATGGTGACTTCTTCACAGCCCATTTTTGGATCTCTGAACAATAGATACTGGGGGGCAGAGGTAATTATGTTAATATATTAAAAATAAAACCGGCACTTTAGTTTCCTCTGCAGAAACTATCTTAATTTTTTCAAAATTAACTATTGAGTTCTGTCGTAAACAAGAAATTTCCTTGATTGATGAAATGGGTTTTCCCCTTATTGAATTTGATTGGAGTAGGAGGTTATTTAGTTTAATAGGGTTATTTGATGTGACACTTGAGATAAAAGGGAGAATTACCAACTAGTAGTTAATCTAGCATTTCATATGTAAAATATCTGTAATTAAACAATGTTAAGCTTATGCCATTTTTTTAATAGCTCGCAAGTGGCACAGAAATGGAATCAAGAAGCCCAGATCACAGAGATATGAATCTCTAAAGGGGGTAAGATTTATTTTTCCCCTCACAATTTCTAAATGGGAATGCCCCAAAGCACAATTAGATAAGCTTTTATTTTATTTGGGACTTTGGGTCCTACTGGGGATGGTTGAGTAACAGGGTTTGAGATCATTTATTTTTAGTTGTCATACATATTGTATTTTTATATTGTTAATTTTGTTCTTCATGGTAAATCCTTCCACACAATAAAACCTCAGCCCCCCCAACCCCACAAAAAAGCAGTCTCCATTTAAATAATTAGTTCAAGATTGTTCCGCACACTACTCGCATCCACTTCTGGCTGGCTGCAGCTGATACACACGTCAAATGTGTTCCAAGTATCAGCGTACACCAGGCTTATCACAAATGGTGTTTATTAACACATGAAACATTTCAGTGACAAATAGCACCTTCTTCAGACATGTCTGGTGTGCGCTAATAGTTGGAATATGTTCCATTTACATGATATATACCGCTCTATACACCAAACAAGGTATGCATACGACCAAACAATTGAAAAAAGCGTCATGCTAGCACACTAATAAGGGCAATTGCCATGTGTATGTAGGTGCAATCCTTGAAACGCCCCCTACCCTGGGGTAGACAATATCCAGTATGTGAAGACATTGCCATCTATAGGATGCATATGGAAAAACATTGAGTAACTTTTTTCCAATATTTGTTTTGGAGATTATTCCTTTAGTATTAACACTTCAAGACACTTTGTAATATGAAGCAAATGCTGTGTATTTTATATAACACGCACTTTAGATTTATTCTCTATTTTGGATTGTTTTTAAGTGTGAAGTTATGAGGGTATATATGTGTGTGTTTAATTCAAATCGTTACACCTGAGGAAGGGGACAGAGTACTCCTGAAAAGTTGTCGTTTTCACAATGAACTGCTTTGGTTTGCAAGTAGTGTGCTCCTCCATCTTTGCATTTACTAGATACAACCAAACACAAATGTTTGTAGTCACACACAAGATACAATCACAAGTTATAACCTTGGATATTCTTCCTGTCCAAGAAGAGATCCAAAGCCTCCTTTTGAATGTTTTCAGAGTTTTAAAATAAACACCGCATTTTCAGACCGAGCACAACTTTACTTAACTGCCCTAACAGCAAAGAACTATTTCCGTTGCCAAAACTATAATTTAACCCACTGCTGGGCCCACTGGGTAGTTTTAAAAAAATCCTTACCTTACTCCTCTGCTCCAAATGGTTGTTGTGCAGTGACTGTCCAAAGGCCAGAAACTGAAGAGAAGGAGCCTTCCTTTGTGTGAAATGGTATCTGCCTCTTCCCTGTCCTCCTGGAGTGCTCTGGCATGTGCAGGGAATTCCTTTTCTCACCTCCCTACCACCCTCTTGTTCCCTTGTCTCTCCACGGTCTAAAAACAAATTAATTGCTGTAGTGTAGGCACCCCCCTCCCAACCCTAACCAAAAAAAGCCAGGAAACATGCTTATCAGACAGTGTTCCTGCGGCTTGCTTAAAGGGCAAGTCCAGCCTTAAAACTTTAAAATGATTACCCCCCCCCCCCAAACCCCACTTTTGCATTTTTTACATATTTCAAAGATCACCCAGAACTTGAATACCTGGCCTGGTCCCTTGCCATCTAAGCACTGCCCCTGCTCCTGTTTCAAGCTCGTTGCGAGCAAAAACAGGAGCAGGGGACTTCTGCGCTGACAGTCGCTTCACTTTCTGGTCACGACTGTCAGGCGATTGGGTGTGATGTGACGTCGCCTGTCAGCAGCAGCTGTGGAGCAGAAGTGGCAAGGGACCGGGTCAGGTAAGCAAGTTCTGGGGGATCTTTGAAATATGTGAACCATGTGAAAGTGTGGTTTGGGAGGGGGGGGGGGGGATCATTTTAGGCTGGACATTCCCTTTAATAGCCAGCAGCCATGTCTGTGATTGGCTGCCTCTCAATCAATCACAGGCATGGCTGCCAGTCTGGCCCCAAATGATACTCTGTTCCCAGAAGTATCGTAAGAGGTTGAGGGAACGAAGGCTGTTATTTGTCACTTTTTTAGAAATAAAACTATGTGGTTAGGGTTGGGAGGGGGATGCCTGCACTACATCAAAAAGTTATTTTTAGGTTTTTTTACCTCAAAACTAAATGGGTGTTCTCTAGTATTTTGTTCACCACTATAAGAGAATATAACTAGATTGTAAGCTCTACGGGGCAGGGACCTCATTACATCTTGTGGCAAAGCCCTAGCACTTCTATTTATATGTTTATGTACTGAACTATCTATTTATTATTCCCCTTATATGACTTTATTGTATTTTAACATCGCTGCGTCCCCAAGTGGCGCTTTATAAATAAACATATACAAAATATGTTATGTAATTGCCTCTAGTTCCCGGTAACAAATCTTTCCAATTCTTCCACTGGGTGCACCCCTGTGTATGTTTTACATTGATTTACTGTGTGTATGGTAAATGGGTAGTAATTAAATGTAAAATAGTTTTCAAAAAATCCTAGTTTAAAAAGGGCAAACTATCTTGCCATGTTTTTAATTTGATTTTCTCGTTAAACATTAGAGCTAAAGGGAAAAACGTTAAGTCCCATGTATTGTTGCATGATTGTCCACAGGATACAACTATTGTACAATATTTTTTTTTTCACATTTCAGGTTGATCCTAAATTTTTGAGGAACATGCGTTTTGCCAAGAAACACAACAAGAAAGGACTAAAGAAAATGCAAGCAAACAATGCAAAGAATATAAGCAATACAGCTTCTAAATAAATGTGCTTGTATATTTCATATGTACCCATCTGTGTCACTATTGAAATAAAAAAAAAAAAATTCTGTCAAAGTGGGATAGTCTTTGTTTGTAGTAATGGTCGAGGGCAGGGGTGCAATAAACTGGCCTCTCCACGATTACAGATCCTGGGTTGGCAGCCACAAGTGAGGGCAAAGAGAGGCTGTCATCACTCCTTACCACTAGGGTTATTCAATAAAAGTTCTTATCGTTAAAAATGGGGCTAATTTTGCCACAACCAATCAGATCTTAGCTTTCAAATGTTAAATAATATCTGATTGGTTGTGGGAAAATTAGCCCCATTTTTAACGATAAGAACTTTTATTGAATCTTCCTGGCAGTATCTTGAATGAATGAAGCCTGGTTCCATCATCCCTTTCCCAGGAGGGGAAGTCTTAAGCCTGTGATTTTTATTCTGGGAGTCTGTACTTTTTTTTTTTTTTTTTTGCCTGTGGGAAGCTTGGATTCATTGTCATTAATGACTCTTTGTATTGATGTGACCTAAAATTGAGACAAGTGGGAAAGACCTCCACTTGGAAGCAGCGGTAATGTTACAGACCTACTAGATCAATTTACAGTGTTTGGGGGGGTTAGATTCTAAGGTCAAATAACTTGTTTAATTTAGGCTGTGCTTTCAAGCTACTGTAATTGTTGGTGCTGGTTTAAAATGGGATCACTACATAACCACTGTACGTGGTTAGAAAGTTTGCTTCTGTCCCTATTTCGCCATGTTCGCTATGGCTACATGCTTGAACCACTACTAGCCTAAAGCAGCCGATGCCCTTTGCCAAGTGTTATGAAAACATCCTATGATGTGACAGCTTTCTAAAAAAGTTTTAGCACAGACTGAAATGAGTTTTTAAAGAACAACCCTAAACATTTCATAAGATTTAAACGGTAATTACGCTATCGGGTCCAATGTAATGTGCCAATAGTGGCTACCAGTGCATTGTGATTGTTAACCTTTGTGTGATTTAACAAAAGTAAAAATACCGTTGCCATATTTTTTTTTTTTTCCCTATGTCCCTCCAGAGCCTAGCTTTGTGCGTTGGAAGTTGCTGACATCTTGTTACTGGTTTGCTGAATGTTAAGCCCCGCCCCTCTGAGATTTCCTCTGCTTTCTCCTGCTTGAGCCTCAAACAGTAATGCCTGTGAGTTCCGTGCACTCTCCTGCTTGTGCCTCAAACAGTAATGCCTGTGAGTTCCATGCACTCTCCTGCTTGAGCCTCAAACAGTAATGCCTGTGAGTTCCGTGCACTCTCCTGCTTGAGCCTCAAACAGTAATGCCTGTGAGTTCCGTGCACACTCCTGCTTGAGCCTCAAACAGTAATGCCTGTGAGCTCCATGCACTCTCCTGCTTGAGCTTCAAACATTGTCTGTGAGTTCTGTGCACGGAACTCACAAGCATTATCGTTTGAGGCTCAAGCAGAGGAAATCTCAGAGGGGCAGAGCTTAACATTCAGCAAACCAGTAACAAGATGTCAGCAACTTCCAAGGCACAAAGCTAGGCTCTGGAGGGACATAGGTAAAAAAAACATGGCAACAGTATTTTTAAAGCTGCAGCTTCCAAATTAACATAACTTGATTTTTCAGTGCACTTATCCTTTAAGCAGTTTGAAGGTGAATTCATCATATAAATTAACTTTGCACCAGTATTCCCAGTACCCAGTTCATATATTTCCAGCAGAATTTCCCAATGTCTCTTGATGTTTGATGTGGCTGTCCTTCTTGATACAAGGCTGCTGACCCCTTCACCTACTGCCAACATTAAGCAAATTCTGGTGGCAACACAAACTGCTCAGGAGGAGAGGTTACAGACACTTGTACGTCCTGAACTTCTTTATCTGGGTCTGGTCATAAATGCTTGTTCCTCACTCTTGTGGGGTGCATTAGAAGGCCTGCTTTGCAAGATGCTTATCTTCCTTGAGGCCAGGCCCTGGTCACAAGCGTGGGGCTGGACCATACATTTGAGTCTTTTGGTAATTGTTGCAATCTGCTGTATCAACAGAGGTGTGGACCATTTTTTGGGGGGGGTAACAGTAATTGAGGTTGAACAAAGACATTTAGTCCAACCTTTATACCCTTCTCTTTAACCCTACCTAACAGTTCATCCAAAAATAAAGCTAAAGAAACCTTTCCTAACCTGAAGATGAAACTTCTTTTCTCTAAGTGGATGTCCATGAGTCCTCTGATATGACCTATTAGTGAACAAGGCACCAGAGAGTTTTTTGTATGGCCCATTAATATATTTGTATTAAGTGATCATATCCAAGCGGAAATGTTGCTTCCCCAATGTAAACAGCCCTAACTTATCTAATCTGCCTGCATAGTTAAGCCCCTCCATTCCCTTTATTATTTTAGTTGCCCTTCTCTGTACTGCTTCCATTTCCAAGATGTCCCTTTTGTATAGGGGATTCCAAAACTGCACTGCATATTCCAAATGAGGCCTTACCAGTGCCTTGTAAAGAGGGAGAATAATGTTTTTCTGTCTTGAATCTCTACCCCTTTTATACAAGACATTATCTTGCTATTTGTGGCTGCCTGGCATTGTTTACTGCAGCTAAGTCTGTTATCTACTACAGCCCCCAAATCTTTTTTTTATTTTTTTTATTGGAGAATCCGCACATTTATTTATGGTGTAGGTCATCTGCCATTCTGCTTCCCATTTTAATTATCTAGGTCTGCTTGCAGCAATTGCACATCCTTTGAAGATTCCAAAGCTCTCCATAGTTAAGTGTTGGCAGCAAAGACAGAGACCTTGCTCTCAATGCCCCCTTCTAAGTAATGTATAAACAGATTAAAAAGAAGTGGCCCCAGTACAGAACTCTGAGGTACTTCACATAGAACTTTATGCCACGTGAATGTAGCTCCATTGACCACTACTCTCTGTGATTCAACAACTAATTATGTACAAACGTTTTTTTCTAGGTCAACAGCCTTTGTGGCACAGTATCAAAAGCTTTAGCAAAATACAAGTACGGTATATTACATCCACTGCTATGACCGAATCTAAATTCTTACTCATTGCTTCATAAAAATCAAGTAGATTTGTCTGGCATAATCTATTTCTCATAAATCCAGTGTACTATAAATAAGATCAGTTCTGGAGACAAAGTCAAGAATATGATCCCATAACAAAGTTTCCCGTACCTTCCACTGCTGTTAGGCTTACAGGTCTATAGTTACCAGGCTGTGAACGACTACCCTTTTTGAATATTGGTATTACATTGGATGTTTTCTAATCCAGTGCAACATCACCAGACAGAAGTGAATCCGAGAAGAAATTGTGACCTAGATAAAACTCGATTAAGCTCTCTTAAGATCCAAGGATGTATTCCATCCTGTCCTGGGGCTTTATTGATATTAACTTTGTCTAATTGTTTCTGTACCATATCCTCTGTCAGCCTGAGTGAATATACCTCATTTATTAAAATGTTATTTTTAATATAAGATTCCCCATGGGCTCACAGCCCCAACCGCTATATTTTTTTTTTTTAAAAAGCCCCCCAAACTCTACTTACCTCCCCTCTTTCCTCCGCCGCGCTCCCGGCCCTCTGCTTGCGAGAAAATCACGGACGCGGCTGCCAGTCATTCAGTGCAGCGGAGGAAAGAGGAGAGGTAAGTAAGAGTTTGGGGAGCTTTATAAAGATAAAAATATAGCGGTTGGGGCTGAGAGCCCAGGGGGAATCTTACATATTAAACATTTCACGCTAGGGGGAGGGAGGGGGGAGAAGGGCTGCAGTACGCATTGCAAAAATCTACCTGAGGCCAGGTAGGAGGCAGAGCCCTGCTAGCCTCCTGGTGGGCAGTTTTTGGCAGTTTAGGGGGGGACTACAGGAGAACCCTATGGAGCTGGGATGTGAGGTAAGGATTAAACTACACTACATGGTGGGGCCAGTAGTTGGGGGGATTATAGTTATGGGGGTGGACATGCCCTTTAAAGTCTCTGCTACATTACAAGGGTAATGGGTAGGAATAGATTGTGTGTATTTGCTCTTTATGACTTTTATACAAGTTGGTGATGCTGAAACTTGTTCTGTATTTGCCAGTTGTACCTTTTCCTATGGGTCAGGGATACCTTCTGTGGAGGTAGCCAGGGAATGCTGGACACTGCAAATCAAATAGAAATGCGATTATCCATTAAGTAGTGACTACTGTGACAATGGCATTACAATTAATTTTTCTTTTAGTTAAGTCTTTGAGTAGAAATAATGGTCGATAAAGTAACCCCTACTGTAAATTATAAGGATATTTCAGGCTATTGTCCACTTGTTTACACACGTTGACATAATGAATAGAAAATGTATCCACCGCGGTTGAAACTCTGATTATATTTCACCCATTTTCCCCTCATTTAAAGATATACCTACTGGTCTTCCTTCACAGGACTTTTACTGTAATGGCACAACACCCCCCTGTACCATATTGTGCTACAAACCAATCCCTGCATCAGATTGTGACAAACTAAAAATATAATTTACATTTGGATCTCATTGGAATCCATTAGGGGGTAGATTATTAACTACAGGAGTGCTTGGTCAGCCATGTTACCTGGAAATTGCTGCTTCACTGTAATGCTGGCCACACACATGGCTGATGGGATAAGTCGAATATTAGCAATGTGTTCCGATGTGTATGTTTATGGCCAGCGTAAGATTCATCCTACAAGCAGTTTATGGATTGTAATTACATTTTCAAAAGAAAATCAGTACCCAGAGCTTTTTATAGCTTGTGATTGTGCCATATATTTATACACAGTTGATTTATGATTGTGAAGGTTCTCATTCATCCAGGTCATGGTATATCTGTTGTATTCAATTAGATCAACTGGACTTGAAATGTAGTTCTTGAAGACGTTTCGCTAGTCATCCGACTGGCTTTCTCAATTCTGAACTCAAAGCATTACTGTTTGAGGCTCAAGCAGGAGAAAGCAGAAGGAAATCTCAGAGGGGCGGAGCTTAACATTCAGCAAACCAGTAACAAGATGTCAGCAACTTCCAAGGCACAAACTAGGCTCTGGGGGACATAGGTAAAAAATATGCAATGGTATTTTTAAAGCTGCAGCTTCCAAATGGAACATAACTTGATTTTACAGAGCACTTATCCTTTAAGATAAAATGGTTTAGCTTAAATTAGCACAGTGCCTTTTGAAAAATCAGTCGTCTTCTGTACTGTACTATAGCTCACAATGTTTTATCGTGTATATTATTGCTTTCCTGATAACTCTGGCAACGTCAAAATAAACATGGAGTTAACTAGCATTACTGTCAATAGGTAATCAGTTAATATATATGCCAGCTGCCCTTCCTATTGATGTTTCGATTATCGTAGAAAAATTACAATATTTTGTATGTTTTGTTTTTTGTCAATAGATACCAGCTGAAATGTTATTTAAATAAGTGAAAATTGAACCAAACAGGTTCAGAATGGAAGCATAATTAGAAATAAATAAAGGGAAACATGCAATGAGTTCCAGCGATTCCCCATACAGTGTTGACCCAAAGCTCAATGCAATCACAATGTTTGGGAAGGTTCTTATTCATCCAGGTTGTGCTATATCTGCAGAATTCAATTAGATTAACTAGACTTGAAATGTAGTATTGAAGAGGTTTTGCTAGTCATCCAAGTGGCTTTCTCAATTCAGAATGATTTGTTTGGGAATGTGCTGGCAATATATACCCTGAATGTGTCTCAACAGAATATAACTGTAAGGTGTCAGAGACCTTTTGATGTGTTGTTACATTGTTGCTAAAGGATGTTTTTCAAAATTGCCCTTGGTAATGGTGTCAAAATAGTATTGTACATGGCAGACAATTGGTACTGACCCCCCACACAACACATCTTTATTTGTAATAATAGAGATGGACACAAAACTGAACTCAACCCGAGTTCAAGCTGAACTAAGTTCGGACGAACTCGAAGATTTGAACTAGTTCGTTTTTCCAGACTTGCGGCTGTATTTTTGATAATTATCGTAAATTCAATAATTTCAGGTTTACAGACCGTTCGCTAGTCAAAGTATTGTTCATTTTCGATAACCCTCAAATGTATGCATCATTGTCGCTAACCCTAGATTGTATCGTTCACTAACCCTCGAACTTAGCCTTAGATTTTTGGTAACCCTCAATAGTTTAGTTTGTTTTCAGTAACCCTCGAATGTATGGATTGTTTACGCTAACCCTAGTATGTATCGTTCGCTAACCCTCCAAAGTATCGGTCTCATTTCAGTAATCCTCAAAAGTATCGTTCGATTTCTCTAACCCTCGAAAATTGTTCGGTAACCCTCAAATTGGCTGTAACCCTTGAATGTATCTTGCACAAAACTGACAATTTCCCGCTCATGTTTAAGAGTGTTTAAAAAAGTTCTGAGGATAGGGACATGTTCCCCGGGCAATTTTCCAGGTGGCACAGCCATTTACAGTAAGTTAACATTGTTAGTTTAGTTGATTATCATCCAGACTTTCACACTATCACTCCTCCATTGACTTTAATGGGTCTGAAACTTAATGAAGCTCAGCCATCTCTAGTAATGGCCTCCTTGACACCTCTTCTATCACTATTGTTCTTGTCAAAGATGTTAACATTACAGTCTTCAAACGTATGTCCTTTTTTTATCTGCAGGTACAGGTACTGCTGATAAAGACCGTAATGTCAACATTCTAACAACAGTTTGTTTTCTGCACTTAATGGTTTTGAGCAGTCAGGGTTTAGTGCAAGGTCACTGGTTCCACTGGTTGCACCCTGTGTCTCTTAGTGTGATAGATAAAATATAAAAAAGTATAGTATTAAAAAGTGTCCAATATTAGATTAAAATCATGATACATCAATAGTAAAACAATACATTAAAACATAATAATAAAACCACGTACACCACAGTCTGTGATTTGGCCATCTGGAAAATGGTTGTGAATTTTTCTGGGTAGCCATATCACAGACTGTGGTATTAATGCTTTATATTGTGTTTTCATCATTATTATACGTTTTTACTATTGATGTATCACAATTTTAAACTGATATTGGAACTTTTAATACTATACTTTTTATTATTTTACCTACCACACAGTGCTGAGACACACAAAGCCCAAGATACCTGTAACGTCAACAACTTGGTCTAAGAACAGGACCAGTTCCAAAGAGGTGTCAAGGAGGCAATTCATGTTAAAAATAAAGAAACCAAACCTAAATAGAGTTAGGGGGTAGTTGGGTTTTGACTACTATTGTCTTCATGTACACTGTTATTTGTCACCTTACCCTGGGCAGTTTAGATAACACCTCTAAGCTGCTATGCAAGCAACACCTTGCATTAAGTAGGTCCCTGACACCTTGCTATTATACGCTAATTGGCACACATGCCAGCAAATTGTGGACATACTCTACTGTATGTCCAATTAATGTGACTTTTAGAACTCCAACTATTTTAACACTTTCTAAGCTTCTATGTACAAAAGGGAAAAACCAATCCTGTGTTTAATTATCTTTATTCTTTTGGCTGCTTATTTATAATTTAGCTTTTTACTAAATATTATATATTATGGCTTTCTTGGAAAAAACAAATCATGTTTTACTTTTGTAATTGAATCAGGATTAATGTGTATAATTTGGGGAAATCGAGTCAGTAACATGGAACTAAGGTTTGATCCTCTCCTCTGGTTTAACCTTTCATTATAATTGGAATATTTTGTTAATTTGACATGCACCTCATTAACTTAGAACATAACCTCAATGATAAGGTTTGTGGATTTTGTCTTATAAAGTATAAATTTAAGCTATTCTACTTTTAGAATATTACAGGTAAAGTAACAGCAAATACCATGGTCTTATGTTGTAATGTATAAAAAAATCATTATAATTTAATAAATGCCACTATGGTTCATACTAGATCATCATTACCTAGCTGTCATATGTCTTTAGGTCTTTCACTTCCTTAGCAGTAAGAAACTTAACCAATATTCTTTCATAATGGTCATTGATTGTGACAGAAACCCATTCAGACAAAAGCTAGTTCTACTGTCTAAACTCATCTGCCTGAGATATAGACCGACAACCACATTTACTTCATGTAACAAGACATTTACTTAAGAAATTCTATGGCAAAAATTACCTACATACGATATAGTTTCAAATTTCAGAATATACAAACATGAAGAATACCCCAAATAATTCAAAACTTGTATACAGTATAATATTTTAGAATGAGCATGGGTGTTAAGATAAGACACAATTACAAATATTATAAGTCAACGGTCCCTGATTGGGCAATTAGTTATTTAGTAAAAATGATTAATGATCTTATTAGTGGTCATAGGTTTCCATAATTCATGATAGTATGTGTACAGAATAATGCTTGGGTCACAGTAAGCAGATTAAAACTATAAACATGACAGAATATAATCAGTGGTAGAATTCATAAAGAGATATAATTCAAGATTACATTGATATTGTCAGAAAGCTATCTTCAAGTAAAGGCAAATTGTGGAAAAAACATGTTATGCAGCAAAACATCAGGTTTAATTTAGTAAAACCGCGGGAACGTTGTGAATTTTGCAGGCATATTTTTTAGTTTACATGGATAATTGCACAATGACTTCGTTTTTCATAATCCTTAATAGTGTCTGTTACAGTCTCAGTCCCTAAGTTGATTCAATTGTTCAGTAGAAATTTGAGCATGTTTGACCCATTCAACAGACACTAGAAATTACATTTTAAACAAGTGTGTATCCTAGGAAGACAGTTGCATAACCTGAAATGGCTTACTGGGACCACACAAAAATATAGCAATCAATTCCTTTTTCAGAAAAGAAGACAATGTAAAACACCAAGTATGTGTATATATAAATAAATAAATAATTTACATTTTTTCAAAATCCTCTGTAATTAACAACATACAAGAAACAAGCAACATTTTGTCTCGCAAGTACCAAAATTACTAGGTGGAATATTTTCCACCTCACCCCTAGCTATTCCAATCCTCACCTGACGCACCTGCAACCTCACTACCAGCCATTCCTCATCAGACACCCTGCTTGAATACAGACAGGAAAAAATTGAAAGGTAAACCAGAAAGTACCATGTTATTCAGCTGAAGGAACCACCAGAAAGGTAACCCTTGATAGTAACCACTAACTGAAAAAAGGGAATCCATTGTGGAATACACTCTGCAAAATGTAAATTGCAAAGCAGAGATACAGTATCCAACCAAGTAATGATACTGCCATGCAAAGTTTACTCCTGGACAATTTCCTGATCGGCTGGGAACCTTCCCATGTGTTCCTGCTGATATTAAGGCATGTTTTTTGCATATTTCCTAACAATGTGATATTCACCTCTTAATGACTTTTATGTTACTTTACTGGTAAAGTTTTATTTTCACAATTTTATTTAATTTTTTTAAAACATCTTTTAAAACAAAAGATGGTTTTAATCCATCACTACTGTATTATAGTCAGCATCCAGCCTTACTTTCAGAGTATGAACAAATTTAAAATAAAAGGAGACTACTAAACTTATTTTTAAAACCTAATGTGAAAGCTTTTCACCCCAGAATATTACATTGAAAAAATATTCTCTAGTTATTTGCATTTAGTAGATATAAGCCATAGATTCTGTAACAAAGGAGGCTTCCATGTTTTTGCTAGTACAACTCATAGCCCATGTTCTTCAAAAGACACGCCCCCTGACCCCGGGATTCACTTTCTCTATGCACAAAATTTCAGATGAGTTGCTGGTGGAACACCATGTAAATGCTGTGTTTTTAGGCACAAACAGATCAAGAAGTCACAAGTTCTAGTCCCCTAATTTACTTATGAAACAATAAACATGGTCTACTGCCTGAGTTTATTGGTTTTTTGTTTGATTGTTTCCATATTCTAGAAAAATATAAAGTTTCTACATATGTACAAACTTTATATATAGCAGTTCTGTTATTTATTTACCAACCAGCTTGAATTGCTGACAGTCTTCCAGTAGCAATACAAACAACGTTCTGCTAACGTGCTGGGTTAGGAAAATATCAGACTTTGGGACACAGGTTTGATTCCCCACACTTCCTTTTTTTTGTTTTTATATGTGTCTAGCAAAAGATAAAGACTCTACATGTACTAGTTTTTTTTACTTATAGCCCTTGTGGCATATAGGTATAAAGCTTTCTTTAAGAATGAACAGTATAGAAGGTTTCTTGTTCGATTCCCCATACTTACTTTTATTTTTTGCTAAAATGTTGCATGTTCTTTCTTTCATCCATGCTAGCAAATACATACACTGCAAAGATTACTTTTGTTTTTTTTTGTATGAAAAGCAAAGGAATCTATGATTGTTAGGAGCATTTTAATGTGTTTACACAAAAAAAAACTTTACTAAATCTGTGTGTGTGTCAGAGGGAGGGATCTCTGAGCTGTAACATGATTGGCTGTCAGCTTCCAGGAAGCAAGACTGCAGTTTACTGTGAAGTGTACTGCGTACACTTAGCTGCGTGTTCCCAGATAAGCTGAATTATGAGAGCTGACCCCTAGGACCCACAGGTTATTTTCAAATCACCCAGCATGCACAGCAAAGGGAGAGATGAGACACAGTTTGTTGTGTGTTGTAAATGTGCTCTGTCTATTGTGGTATTTGTCAATGTGGTCAATGTTGTCTGGGAATTTAGTTCTCCTTTAACTGTTGTATGTATTTGTATATCTGTTATACAAGATGTAAAAATATGCTCCAGTTAAATGTGTTTGCTATGCGTTACCTTCAACACCCTTTGTGTAAATCATCACAGTATTATAATGACTAGAGATAATTAAAAATTTTCGAGACAGAAGAAAGTGTGAAAAAAAATTTCGAACTTTTAACCCTAAGATCACATTCAAAACTGGGTTTATTGGAACCCCCACTAAATGACATAATGTTTATGATTTATCTACGCTTTATAGACAAACGTATTGTGTGTCATATTAATGTGTTTCTTAAATACCATTGCTGTAAAATAACATTAATCACCTATAATGCAGTCTGGATGAAAAACATGGGTACTGCAGTTATATAACATTTGATTACTTCCTGCATATAGTGGTACACACTTCTGTTCTTCTTGGACAGTATTTGGTCACTTTGTTTAAAAAAATATCTTACCCAACTGATCACCTCTGACTAATCTAATTTTTTAATTTAGATTTTTGGGGAAATTTTTTTTTTGAATTTTCAGTTTCTAATATTCAGCTTTCTTTTAGTGATAAGTTCAGAGTTTTCAATAATGTTAAAGAATCTGTCATATCCGTGCATTTTCAAAACTGCCGATTTGAAATAGAAAGCAGGTTCCTTTAAAACTGAGACTCATCACTAGTCATGATTATGGATGGCCGGTTTGCGGATCCGAACCCGGATCCGCCGCGATTTATCCCGTTCGCGAACGGCAGATTTTCCGGATTTTCCGCCTTCCGAACTTCCGATTCGCGGATTTTTCGTATTTTCGAAATTACGAGTTTTCACGTATTTTTGAAAATTTTCGAAAATACAGGAAAACATGTTTTTTCGCAAATTTTCGAAGATACAAGGATTTCTCTTAATTCCTTACTATGTATTTTCGAAAATTTTCGAAATTACGAGGATTACTTGCATTTTGAAAAAACATATTTTTGAAAATACATGAAAACTCGTAATTTCGAAATTCCCGAAAATACGTGAAAACTCGTAATTTTGAAAATTTTCGAAAATCCGAGGAAAACTCGTTATTTCAAGGGTATTTTTAGTTTTAAACGGGTCCGCTCGCGGATTTTCGAATTTTCGAATTTTTTCGAAAATTCGCGGATCCTCGAGCGGACCGGATTTTGTGAAGTTCGGACATCCTCTAGTCATGATCAGTGCAGAACCATTAGACAATAATTAAAACAAAAAAGTTGTTTGTGTAAAGCATTAAAATCTACATAAATTATATCAAATTTTGTGAAGAGGTTTGTGTTAGGATTGTGTAACATGGGTTACAATTGCTCAGTAAATAGTTCTACAAGATACATAGAAATAATGTCTTCCGCACCATCTAATACAATTCAATACACATAAAAACAGCAGTACTTTAAACTGATTTACAACTGGCTTTATAAGCCGCAAAGTACGAACTACCACATAGGGCTGTAAGCAGCACAGCTCAGATTATGGCTGACAAGGGAAACCTTCTAGCCGGATATCCCACGGAGTTCAGACAAGGGTAGCTCAATATGCTTAGGCAGTATTAAAGTTAATTAGGAAAATATTCACCTGCAGCTTTCCAAATCCATATCTCTCTTGGGTATAAGATTAAGAGCCAGTCAGCGAACATTCAGAATCAGATAGTAACACTTGAGTCTCAGTGTCTAAAATGAGTTTTGAGCTGCCAAGATATGTGTTTATTTGTTTTGAGTTCTTCTTCTCGCAGTAATTTGACATACAGTACTTGTGTGTTGTTTGAGATGGGAGATATTGAAAGATAGTTGCTACCAATTTACTGCAGACAAGTTACCGTTGTAACATCTGTGCACTCTGGATCCCCTGGCAGCAGATGGAATCTTATTCCAATGAGGTCTATGGGAAAAAAAAACAATAACTAATGTATTTATTCTGCAAAAAATCACTTGTCATGTACACACTTGAATGTAAAACACTCTACACACTAGTGTTCTGTGTAGCAAAGTCATCCTTTTCTACATAAACCCCTTAACAATAAATCTATATATAGGCTTAACGTGTGTTTCACGCAGAACAAGTGATAACTAAGCAAACATCGTGTCTGTAGAAATACAGTAATATTCATATGGTTGGTAGAGACCAGCGTTATGGGTTAACAGAGACCACTCACCACTACCGCACAGATGAATATTTTACAATCAGTATCTTATCTTCACAGTAAAGGTGAAGTTTTTCAAAATATGCTAAATGCAACATCTGTATTGCTTGTAATCGTTTCTTATGTTAAGGCATTGTAATTCATGGCAGATTCCTATTGGCTATGACCATGTTTGGGTAAATTAAGAGTGAATTTTACATTGCAAAAAACTATGCAGTCCATTGTTCCATAGAAAATATGGTAACATTATGTACATTTGTTACTATTTTTAAAATAGGAAAAAAAAAATTTATGCACAGGGGAGACCTCCCCTTCCCTCCCCCCCCCCCTCCAGATCCCTCATCTTTGCTGTATTAGGGTCCAAAATCAACTTTTTTTTGTAATATAGGGACCCACCTCCTAACCCTAGCTGCCAGTTAAATGTTAAAAAAGTGCCTAAAAACATACTTACAAGTTTCATTCCCATGGCTAACTCAATAGCCAGCAGCCGCATCTGTGATTGGCTGACTCTCAGCCAATCACAGACGGGGATGTTGGTTCTACTCCTGATGCTACTCTGTTAACGTAAGTAGCATTAGAGACAGAAGCCAAGGGAACAAAAGTTGGTAAGTAAGTTTCTGGGCACTTTTTATATTTAGACATGGGGTTAGGGTTGGTAAGGGTCCCTAAACTACAGAGAAAAAAGTGATTTTGGGCTGGAGATAACCTTTAAAAAAATCACTGTATTAAATAAGTAATCTTAAGTAACTTCAAGGTATCCACAAGTGATTAGTCATTCAGTCAACTGCTTCAGGACCAAATTTCAAATTTGGTGGTCAGTCATTGGTCAGATTTGCCACTGATCTGCTTTTTTAGCCATCAGAGCTTCTAGAATGATCAAATACATGAAGCGCAATTCTTTTTAATTAACGAGGAAACGTTTTAACTGTGAGTGGAACAAAACAAGGATGTAATAATAATATATTATTTTCCACTCTAGTAAATCATTTCCTTTTTGAAGGAAATAAAACTCTTACATTTCCTTTTTTAAAACTCTGTTGTCATTACTTTTTCCAGTAACTTATATTGAATTTTTATTGGCTAGTATCAAGTATTAAATTGTGGATGTTGATAAAATAGAAAGGATGCCCTGTTCTTTGGTATTGCAATTTCACATTCAAATGTTTATTTTATTACAGATGCTATTGCGATGTGCATATGCTGATAACAATAAGTGATATTGTTGGGTGGGTGTTTGCAATGTTCTGTATGTGTCAGAAACAAGCCATATGTATGCTGTCTTATGTTTTTTTTCTTCCATCAGACTAGAACAATTCCCAGTGCACACAAAATATTCTGCTTAGGATAACATCTGTGCTCAAAGTCCTGTAAAAACTGTTGTTGAGTGTAAGCTTTCTTTATAGCATACTATATAGGTTTAACTAAAAGAAATAGGCATTTTTTAACTATATAGAAGCCTTATGTTTCTCTAAGAATTTGACTCCCACTCTACTTAATTATCTGATGGAGATAAAACGGTGCTTATTCTGACATCAATGAATATCTTATTCCTTCAGTGTTTGGTCTTATAAGGGAGTTGCCATTAGCAGCCGTATTTTGCAACCTTAGCAACAGATAAGAAGGCAACAATTGTATTAAATTGTTTCAGATTCATTGTGCTTTAACGGAGCCTCAGAGAATAGAAGAAAACTGTTCTCAAAAAGCAATTATACAGCATTTAATGAGTCTGAATGAATGCAAAACCTGCATCGAATAGCATGTCTTCGTATGATGAGTTATTTTTGCTGAAAAAAAAAGGCTTTTTTCAAAGAAAACAATGTCTAGTAAAATATAATGTACTGTTATTTACAAATTAAACATTTACCGTAGCCAAATATAAGGGCATAATCAGCCACATCTAATGTTCAAAGTAATTACATTGGAATAATAAATTATTCATTAGAAGACTTGTTAGGGGTGCACTCCTGAGCAACGTAGATGGTGGATGCCTTGAAAGTGTGTTCCGCTTACCTCTACCTCATATATCAAACTTACAGACTAGTAATCATAAAAATAGTCCAGATCCTGGGCACTCTTGGATTTGTTTAGAAAACTTTTATTGTTTATTTAATTCATATCAACATATCAGTCCTGATGAGGTGCAGATCCAGCAACGAACTGTTGATATGAATTAAATAAACAATAAAAGTTTTTTGAACAAATCCAAGAGTGCCCAGGATCTGGACTATTTTTATGTATAATTATAGTTACCTGGAGGCACCTGATGGAAAAACAGGAGAGTTGCATTGGGATTAAAATATAGAACTAGTAAATCACAATCCATCTGCGGACACATCTGGGCTAGAGATGGCCGGTTCGCGGACCCGACCGGGATCCGCCGCGGATTTATCCCGTCCGGAACGGCGGATTATTCCGGATTTTCCGGATTTTCCGCCTTCCGAATTCCGAACCGCGGATTTTTTTTTTTACAAAAATTTTCGAAAATACGAGTATCTCCGTAATTACGAAAATCTGCGATCTTCCGGGACCCGAAAAACCGGAGATCCTCGTAATTACGCGGATTCTCGTAATACGAGATTTTCGTAAAAACGAGAAATTCTTGTAATTCGAATTTTTGGGGCTTATTTCAGACGGAGCAAGCCACATGACCCAATTAACCAATGGCAGCTAACATGATTATTGCCAGCCCCCTGGGTATAAAACGCTGCTTCACAGGCGACATTTTGTCAGTGTGTTGGAGTGGTGTTTAGGGGAGACCCGACAGTGTAAGAGTTGGAGAGAGATTTTTGAGCTTTTTGAGCTTTCTGTGTGGATTTCAGTGTGGTGGTTTAGCACTTGTTGTTACCCACCCTGTATTCACACATCTTGAGACCCAACAGTCCTTTTAAGGACTAACCCCCTACAAGTCCTTTGGACAAATTTTGTGTTAGACCTGTTAGAGGTCTAGGTGTCCTGTTTTTGTTGTTGTCTTTCTGTATCTGTGTGTCAGTGTCTGTGTGTTTTGTGTAGCTGACAGTGCTACTCTGTGGCTAATGTTTTCAGCTCTGGGTCAATCTGCTGGCGCCCGAGAGCAGTACTCCATATTACAAAGTGTGGGCCTGCTGTAACTCAATGGTGCTGTTCCTACCCGTTCACGTGCTTTCCCTTGCACGAAGCATACTCTGAGGGAGAGTAGCCAAGGGTGAGGGGTATGTCCAGTGGGGCAAGCCTGCCTGGCCCCACAACAATGGTGGCAAACCACAGTGGACATTATGTAACCCAGTACCCCATCGCTTCTTTGCCTTGTTGTGTGCAAACTAACTATATAGGGGAATGTGGCCAATTGGTGTGTGTAATGGCATTAATGGTAGGTATATAGAATTATAAGTACCAGACATATAGCTAGCAAAAGATATGTGTATTGTAATTTTTCAATAAAAATTGATTATGAATCTATCTGAATAATTTGATATATCGAAAAATAAAGCCCAAAAACATTTTTGTTTTACAAACATATTTTATATATATATATGTATATAATTTTTTTTTTTTTTAAACTATTTACAAAAATAAAAAAACAAAAAAAAAAACACTGGGGTTACTGGGGTGCCCTCCTCTAGTTGGTCAGGCGGCGGTCCAGGCGGCGGTCCAGGCGCCGCACCATGTGGCGCATCTCCCGCCGCATGCTCTGTAGTTCTGTGGGAGGAATATTGAGAATGTGGTGAAGAGTTCGAGCACATTTCCTAAAGCACCATGCGGTAGATGCAAATTTGCACCTGAAACTACTTACACATACATGGTACTGCAATGCTAAATGTTGCGGTATGTTCATAAAAAGGAAAGCTCAGTATAGATATCATTATTTGCAAAATCTTAGTTATAGTATGCATACCTAGTTATGGTAACAGTGATTTCTACTGATTGGCTGTTGGATGGTCACACATGCTCAGATCTCTACTGACCAACTAATCAACCCAGGGACTGGGTCAAGGGCAAGACCATAACGGTCTCTCATTAGGGGTCCTGCAACAGGAAGTCAGTATTTCCGTTGCATTATTTATACACAGACACAATGCTGATTGCTGAATGGCAGATTAAGGTCATTGGATGGATAAATACTGCTCTTCCACTTAAAGTGATATTATTGCATCATGGGGATCACTGATAAACAGCAGTAGGTAATGCTGGCATAAAACATTACGTTTATTGCTAAATTGTATCAGAACATTCTTGGTTTGTATCACTAGACTGTGCTACATACAACATTTTTGGAATTGGTGCAGCCCCCATAAAGGCATTGTCAAACCCCAGTACCCAATGTTGCATCATGTAGCGTGGATTTTACACTGGGAAAACTACAGATTTATAGTCTTGTATATAAACATTTCATTAACGTTGCATATGATTTACTTACGATTCTCAAGCATGGCCGCCAGAGTGACTGAGCAGGCAGGAGGTGCTGGAGGGGCTGGAGAGGTGGGAGAGCCTGGCGGGCTGGGCGGGTGGAGGGGTGGCGCAAGGGTGGAGGGCCTGCGAGGCCTGGTCCTGACTTCTCAGCCAACCGGAAATTTTTATTTCCCACCATCACCGTCCCATCTCTTGTCAAATTCACTGTATAAGCAACATTTCCTACAAAGGCTGATTAGTGCACATTTCTTGGATATTTTGGACTTTTGGACCGACATTGTGCCTTCGCTCACCCTGCGGGACCCGAGCTCCCGCCCGAGTAGGGCCCCTCGTGCACACGCAAATGCACGGAACTCACAGGCATTACTGTTTGAGGCTCAAGCAGGAGAGTGCATGGAACTCACAGGCATTACTGTTTGAGGCTCAAGCAGGAGAGTGCACGGAACTCAGAGGCATTACTGTTTGAGGCTCAAGCAGGAGAGTGCACGGAACTCACAGGCATTACTGTTTGAGGCTCAAGCAGGAGAAAGCAGAGGAAATCTCAGAGGGGCGGAGCTTAACATTCAGCAAACCAGTAACAAGATGTCAGCAACTTCCAAGGCACAAAGCTAGGCTCTGGAGGGACATAGGTAAAAAAATATGGCAATGGTATTTTTAAAGCTGCAGCTTCCAAATGGAACATAACTTGATTTTACAGAGCACTTATCCTTTAAGTATAAATGGTTTAGCTTAAATTAGCACAGTGCCTTTTGACAAAATCAGTCGTCTTCTGTACTGTACTATAGCTCACAATGTTTTATCGTGTATATTATTGCTTTCCTGATAACTCTGGCAACGTCAAAATAAACATGGAGTTAACTAGCATTACTGTCAATAGGTAATCAGTTAACATATATGCCAGCTGCCCTTCCTATTGATGTTCGATTATCGTAGAAAAATTACAATTTTTGTATGTTTTGTTTTTTGGCAATAGATACCAGCTGAAATGTTATTAAATAAGTGAAAATTGAACCAAACAGGTTTCAGAATGGAAGCATAATTAGAAATAAATAAAGGGAAACATGCAATGAGTTCCAGCGATTCCCCATACAGTGTTGACCCAAAGCTCAATGCAATCACAATGTTTGGGAAGGTTCTTATTCATCCAGGTTGTGCTATATCTGCAGAATTCAATTAGATTAACTAGACTTGAAATGTAGTTATTGAAGAGGTTTTGCTAGTCATCCAAGTGGCTTTCTCAATTCAGAATGATTTGTTTGGGAATGTGCTGGCAATATATACCCTGGAATGTGTCTCAATCAGAATATAACTGTAAGGTGTCAGAGACCTTTTGAATGTGTTGTATACATTGTTGCTAAAGGATGTTTTCAAAATTGCCCTTGGTAATGTGTCAAAATAGTATTGTACATGGCAGACAATTGGTACTGACCCCCCGCCACACAACACATCTTTATTTGTAATAAATAGAGATGGACACAAAACTGAACTCAAACCCGAGTTCAAGCTGAACTTTAAAAGTTCGGACGAACTCGAAGTATTTGAACTAGTTCGTTTTTCCAGACTTGCGGCTGTATTTTTGATAATTATCGTAAATTCAATAATTATCAGGTTTACGGACCGTTTGCTAGTCAAAAGTATTGTTCATTTTCGATAACCCTCAAATGTACGCATCATTGTCGCTAACCCTAGATTGTATCGTTCACTAACCCTCGAACTTAGCCTTAGATTTTTGGTAACCCTCAATAGTTTAGTTCGTTTTCAGTAACCCTCGAATGTATGGATTGTTTACGCTAACCCTAGAATGTATCGTTCGCTAACCCTCCAAAGTATCGGTCATTTTCAGTAATCCTCAAAAGTATCGTTCGATTTCTCTAACCCTCGAAAATATTGTTCGGTAACCCTCAAATTGGCTGTAACCCTTGAATGTATCTTGCACAACCTGACAATTGCCCGCTCATGTTTAAGAAGTGTTTAAAAAAGTTCTGAGGATAGGGACATGTTCCCCGGGCAATTTTCCAGGTGCCACAGCCATTTACAGTAAGTTAACATTGTTAGTTTAGTTGTATATCATCCAGACTTTTCACACTATCACTCCTCCATTGACTTTAATGGGTCTGAAACTTAATGAAGCTCAGCCATCTCTAGTAATGGCCTCCTTGACACCTCTTTCATATCACTATTGTTCTTTGTCAAAGATGTTAACATTACAGTCTTCAAACGTATGTCCTTTTTTTATCTGCAGGTACAGGTACTGCTGATAAAGACCGTAATGTCAACATTCTAACAACAGTTTTGTTTCTGCACTTAATGGTTTTGAGCAGTCAGGGTTTAGTGCAAGGTCACTGGTTCCACTGGTTGCACCCTGTGTCTCTTAGTGTGATAGATAAAATAATAAAAAGTATAGTATTAAAAAGTGTCCAATATTAGATTAAAATCATGATACATCAATAGTAAAAACAATACATTAAAACATAATAATAAAACCACGTACACCACAGTCTGTGATTTGGCCATCTGGAAAATGGTTGTGAATTTTTCTGGGTAGCCATATCACAGACTGTGGTATTAATGCTTTTATTATTGTGTTTTCATCATTTATTATACGTTTTTTACTATTGATGTATCACAATTTTAAACTGATATTGGAACTTTTTAATACTATACTTTTTATTATTTTACCTACCACACAGTGCTGAGACACACAAAGCCCAAGATACCTGTAACGTCAACAACTTGGTCTAAGAACAGGACCAGTTCCAAAGAGGTGTCAAGGAGGCAATTCATGTTAAAAATAAAGAAACCAAACCTAAATAGAGTTAGGGGGGTGTTGGGTTTTGACTACTATTGTCTTCCATGTACACTGTTATTTTGTCACCTTACCCTGGGCAGTTTAGATAACACCTCTAAGCTGCTATGCAAGCAACACCTTGCATTAAGTAGGTCCCTGACACCTTGCTATTATACGCTAATTGGCACACATGCCAGCAAATTGTGGACATACTCTACTGTATGTCCACAATTAATGTGACTTTTAGAACTCCAACTATTTTAACACTTTCTAAGCTTCTATGTAACAAAAGGGAAAAACCAATCCTGTGTTTAATTATCTTTATTCTTTTGGCTGCTTATTTATAATTTAGCTTTTTTACTAAATATTATATATTATGGCCTTTCTTGGAAAAAAACAAATCATGTTTTACTTTTGTAATTGAATCAGGATTAAATGTGTATAATTTGGGGAAATCGAGTCAGTAACATGGAACTAAGGTTTGATCCTCTCCTCTGGTTTAACCTTTCATTATAATTGGAATATTTTGTTAAATTTGACATGCCACCTAATTAACTTAGAACATAACCTCAATGATAAGGTTTGTGGATTTTGTCTTATAAAGTATAAATTTGAGCTATTCTACTTTTAGAATATTACAGGTAAAGTAACAGCAAATACCATGGTCTTATGTTGTAATGTATAAAAAAATCATTATAATTTAATAAATGCCACTATGGTTCATACTAGATCATCATTACCTAGCTGTCATATGTCTTTAGGTCTTTCACTTCCTTAGCAGTAAGAAACTTAACCAATATTCTTTCATAGATGGTCATTGATTGTGACAGAACCCATTCAGACAAAAGCTAGTTCTACTGTCTAAACTCATCTGCCTGAGATATAGACCGACAACCACATTTACTTCATGTAACAAGACATTTACTTAAGAAATTCTATGGCAAAAATTACCTACATACGATATAGAATTTCAAATTTCAGATATATACAAACATGAAGAATACCCCAAATAATTCAAAACTTGTATACAGTATAATATTTTAGAATGAGCATGGGTGTTAAGATAAGACACAATTACAAATATTATATAAGTCAACGGTCCCTGATTGGGCAATTAGTTATTTAGTAAAGAATGATTAATTGATCTTATTAGTGGTCATAGGTTTCCATAATTTCATGATAGTATGTACAGAATAATGCTTTGGGTCACAGTAAGCAGATTAAAACTATAAACATGACAGAATATAATCAGTGGTAAGAATTCATAAAGAGATATAATTCAAGATTTACATTGATATTGTCAGAAAGCTATCTTCAAGTTAAAGGCAAATTGTGGAAAAAACATGTTATGCAGCAAAACATCAGGTTTACTAATTTAGTAAAACCGCGGGAACGTTGTGAATTTTGCAGGCATATTTTTTAAGTTTACATGGATAATTGCACAATGACTTCTTGTTTTCATAATCCTTAATAGTGTCTGTTACAGTCTCAGTCCCTAAGTTGATTCAATTGTTCAGTAGAAATTTGAGCATGTTTGACCCATTCAACAGACACTAGAAATTACATTTTAAACAAGTGTGTATCCTAGGGAAGACAGTTGCATAACCTGAAATGGCTTACTGGGACCACAACAAAATATAGCAATCAATTCCTTTTTCAGAAAAGAAGACAATATGTAAAACACCAAGGTATGTGTAATATAAATAAATAAATAATTTACATTTTTTCAAAATCCTCTGTAATTAACAACATACAAGATAACAAGCAACATTTTGTCTCGCAAGTACCAAAATTACTAGGTGGAATATTTTCCACCTCACCCCTAGCTATTCCAATCCTCACCTGACGCACCTGCAACCTCACTACCAGCCATTCCTCATCAGACACCCTGCTTGAATACAGACAGGAAAAAATTGAAAGGTAAACCAGAAAGTACCCATGTTATTCAGCTGAAGGAACCACCAGAAAGGTAACCCTTGATAGTAACCACTAACTGAAACAGGGAATCCATTGTGGAATACACTCTGCAAAATGTAAATTGCAAAGCAGAGATACAGTATCCAACCAAGTAATGATACTGCCATGCAAAGTTTACTCCTGGACGAATTTCCTGATCAGGCTGGGTAACCTTCCCATGTGTTCCTGCTGATATTAAGGCATGTTTTTTGCATATTTCCTAACAAATGTGATATTTCACCTCTTAATGACTTTTATGTTACTTTACTGGTAAAGTTTTATTTTCACAAATTTTATTTAATTTTTTTTAAAACATCTTTTAAAACAAAAGATGGTTTAATCCATCACTACTGTATTATAATCAGCTATCCAGCCTATGATAGCTATGAACAAATGTAAAATAAAAGGAGAACTAAACTTAATTTTTTAAAACCTAATGTGAAAGCTTTTCACCCCAGAATACCTATACATTGAAAAAATATTCTCTAGTTATTTGCATTTAGTAGATATAAGCCATAGATTCTGTAACAAAGGAGGCTTCCATGTTTTTGCTAGTACAACTCATAGCCCATGTTCTTCAAAAGGCACGCCCCCTGACCCTGGGATTCACTTTCTCTATGCACAAAATTTCAGATGAGTTGCTGGTGGAACACCATGTAAATGCTGTGTTTTTAGGCACAAACAGATCAAGAAGTCACAAGTTCTAGTCCCCTAATTTACTTATGAAACAATATAACATGGTCTACTGCCTGAGTTTATTGGTTTTTTGTTTGATTGTTTCCATATTTCTAGAAAAATATAAAGTTTCTACATATGTACAAACTTTATATATAGCAGTTCTGTTATTTATTTACCAACCAGCTTGAATTGCTGACAGTCTTCCAGTAGCAATACAAAACAACGTTCTGCTAACGTGCTGGGTTAGGAAAATATCAGACTTTTGGGACACAGGTTTGATTCCCCACACTTCCTTTTTTTTGTTTTTATTATGTGTCTAGCAAAAGATAAAGACTCTACATGTACTAGTTTTTTTACTTATTAGCCCTTGTGGCATATAGGTATAAAGCTTTCTTTTAAGAATGACACAGTATAGAAGGTTTCTTGTTCGATTCCCCATACTTACTTTTATTTTTTGCTAAAATGTTGCATGTTCTGTTTCTTTCATCCATGCTAGCAAATACATACACTGCAAAGATTACTTTTGTTTTTTTTTGTATGAAAAGCAAAGGAATCTATGATTGTTAGGAGCATTTTAATGTGTTTACACAAAAAAAACTTTACTAAAATCTGTGTTGTGTGTCAGAGGGAGGGATCTCTGAGCTGTAACATGATTGGCTGTCAGCTTCCAGGAAGCAAGACTGCAGTTTATTGTGAAGTGTACTGCGTACACTTAGCTGCGTGTTCCCAGATAAGGTGAATTATGAGAGCTGACCCCTAGGACCCACAGGTTATTTTCATAAATCACCCAGCATGCACAGCAAAGGGAGAGATGAGACACAGTTTGTTGTGTGTTTGTAAATGTGCTCTGTCTATTGTGATATGTTGTCAATGTGGTCAATGTTGTCTGGGGAATTTAGTTCTCCTTTAACTGTTGTATGTATTGTATATCTGTTATACAAGATGTTAAAAAATATGCTCCAGTTAAATGTGTTTGCTATGCGTTACCTTCAAACCACCCTTTGTGTAAATCAATCACAGATATTATAATGACTAGAGATAATTTAAAAATTTTCGAGACAGAAGAAAGTGTGAAAAAAAGTTTCGAACTTTTAACCCTAAGATCACATTCAAAACTGGGTTCTATTGGAACCCCCACTAAAATGACATAATGTTTATGATTTATCTACGCTTTATAGACAAACGTATTGTGTGTCAATTAATTAATGTGTTTCTTAAATACCATTGCCATGTAAAAATAACATTAATCACCTATCAATGCAGTCTGGATGAAAAACATGGGTACTGCAGTTATATAACATTTGATTACTTTCTGCATATTAAAAAGTGGTATACACTTTCTGTTCTTCTTGGACAGATATTTTGGTCACTTTGTTTAAAAAAATATCTTACCCAACTGATCACCTCTGACTAATCTAATTTTTTAATTTAGATTTTTGGGGAAATTTTTTTTTTGAATTTTCAGTTTTCTAATATTCAGCTTTCTTTTAGTGATAAGTTCAGAGTTTCAATAATGTTAAAAGAATCTGTCATATCCGTGCATTTTCAAAACTGCCGATTTGAAATAGAAAGCAGGTTCCTTTAAAACTGAGACTCATCACTAGTCATGATTATGGATGGCCGGTTTGCGGATCCGAACCCGGATCCGCCGCGGATTTATCCCGTTCGCGAACGGCAGATTTTTCGTATTTTCCAAATTACGAGTTTTCACGTATTTTTGAAAATTTTCGAAAATACAGGAAAACATGTTTTTTCGCAAATTTTCGAAAATACAAGGATTTCTCTTAATTCCTTACATACGTATTTTCGAAAATTTTCGAAATTACGAGGATTACTTGCATTTTCGAAAAAACATATTTTTGAAAATACATGAAAACTCGTAATTTCGAAAATTCCCGAAAATACGTGAAAACTCGTAATTTCGAAAATTTTCGAAAATCCGGGAAAACTTGTTATTTCAAGGGTATTTTTAGTTTTAACGGGTCCGCTCGCGGATTTTCGAATTTTCGAATTTTTTCGAAAATTCGCGGATCCTCGAGCGGACCGGATTTTGTGAAGTTCGGACATCTCTAGTCATGATCAGTGCAGAACCATTAGACAATAATTAAAACAAAAAAGTTGTTTGTGTAAAGCATTAAAATCTACATAAATTATATCAAATTTTGTGAAGAGGTTTGTGTTAGGATTGTGTAACATGGGGTTACAATTGCTCAGTAAATAGTTCTAACAAGATACATAGAAATAATGTCTTCCGCACCATCTAATACAATTCAATACACATAAAAACAGCAGTACTTTAAACTGATTTACAACTGGCTTTATAAGCCGCAAAGTACGAACTACCACATAGGGCTGTAAGCAGCACAGCTCAGATTAATGGCTGACAAGGGAAACCTTCTAGCCGGATATCCCACGGAGTTCAGACAAGGGTAGCTCAATATGCTTAGGCAGTATTAAAGTTAATTAGGAAAATATTCACCTGCAGCTTTCCAAATCCATATCTCTCTTGGGTATCAGATTAGGAGCCAGTCAGCGAACATTCAGAATCAGATAGTAACACTTGAGTCCTCAGTGTCTAAAATGAGTTTTGAGCTGCCAAGATATGTGTTTATTTGTTTTGAGTTTCTTCTCTTGCAGTAATTTGACATACAGTACTTGTGTGTTGTTTGGGATGGGAGATATTGAAAAGATAGTTGCTAACCAATTTACTGCAGACAAGTTACCATGCAACATCTGTGCACTCTGGATCCCCTGGCAGCAGATGGAATCTTATTCCAATGAGGTCTATGGGAAAAAAAAACAATAACTAATTGTATTTATTCTGCAAAAAATCACTTGTCATGTACACACTTGAATGTAAAACACTCTACACACTAGTGTTCTGTGTAGCAAAGTCATCCTTTTCTACATAAACCCCTTAACAATAAATCTATATATAGGCTTAACGTGTGTTTCACGCAGAACAAAGTATAACTAAGCAAACATCGTGTCTGTAGAAATACAGTAATATTCAGATATGGTTGGTAGAGACCAGCGTTATGGGTTATAACAGAGACCACTCACCACTACCGCACAGATGAATATTTTACAATCAGTATCTTATCTTCACAGTAAAGGTGAAGTTTTTCAAAATATGCTCCTAAATGCAACATCTGTATTGCTTGTAATCGTTTCTTATGTTAAGGACATTGTCAATTCATGGCAGATTCCTATTGGCTATGACCATGTTTGGGTAAATTAAGAGTGAATTTTACATTGCAAAAAACTATGCAGTCCATTGTTCCATAGAAAATCTGGTAACATTATGTACATTTGTTACTATTTTTAAAATAGGAAAAATAAAAATTTATGCACAGGGGAGACCTCCCCTTCCCTCCCCCCCCCCCCCCGTTCCCCCCCCTTTCCTGTATTAGGGTCCAAAATCAACTTTTTTTTGTAATATAGGGACCCACCTCCTAACCCTAGCTGCCACGTTTAAATGTTAAAAAAGTGCCTAAAAACATACTTACCAAGTTTCATTCCCATGGCTAACTCAATAGCCAGCAGCCGCATCTGTGATTGGCTGACTCTCAGCCAATCACAGACGGGGATGTTGGTTCTACTCCTGATGCTACTCTGTTAACGTAAGTAGCATTAGAGACAGAAGCCAAGGGAACAAAAGTTGGTAAGTAAGTTTCTGGGCACTTTTTAATATTTAGACATGGCGGTTAGGGTTGGTAAGGGGTCCCTAAACTACAGAAAAAAGTTGATTTTGGGCTGGAGATAACCTTTAAAAAAATCACTGTATTAAATAAGTAATCTTAAGTAACTTCAAGGTATCCCACAAGTGATTAGTCATTCAGTCAACTGCTTCAGGACCAAATTTCAATTTGGTGGTCAGATTTGCCACTGATCTGCTTTTTTAGCCATCAGAGCTTCTAGATATGATCAAATACATGAAGCGCAATTCTTTTTAATTAACGAGGAAACGTTTTAACTGTGAGTGGAACAAAACAAGGATGATAATAATAACTTATTATTTTCCACTCTAGTAAATCATTTCCTTTTTGAAGGAAATAAAACTCTTACATTTCCTTTTTTTTTAAAACTCTGTTGTCATTACTTTTTCCAGTAACTTTATATTGAATTTTTATTGGCTAGTATCAAGTATTAAAATTGGTGGATTGTTGATAAAATAGAAAGGATGCCCTGTTCTTTGGTATTGCAATTTCACATTCAAATGTTATTTTATTACAGATGCTATTGCCGATTGTGCATATGCTGATAAACAATAAGTGATATTGTTGGGTGGGTGTTTGCAATGTTCCTGTATGTGTCAGAAAACAAGCCATATGTATGCTGTCTTATGTTTATTTCTTCCATCAGACTAGAACAATTCCCACGTGCACACAAATATTCTGCTTAGGATAACATCTGTGCTCAAAAGTCCTGTAAAAACTGTTGTTGAGTGTAAGCCTTTCTTTATTAGCATACTATATAGGTTTAACTAAAAGAAATAGGCATTTTTTACTATATAGAAGCCTTTATGTTTCTCTAAAGATTTGTTACTCCCACTCTACTTAATTATCTGATGGAAGGTAAAACGGTGCTTATTCTGACATCAAATGAATATCTTATTTCCTTCAGTGTTTGGTCTTATAAGGGAGTTGCCATTAGCAGCAGTATTTTGCAACCTTAGCAACAGATAAGAAGGCAACAATTGTATTTAAATTGTTTCAGATTCATTGTGCTTTAACGGAGCCTCAGAGAATAGAATAAAACTGTTCTCAAAATAGCAATTATACAGCATTTAATGAGTCTGAATGAATGCAAAACCTGCATCGAATAGCATGTTCTTCGTATGATGAGTTATTTTTGCTGAAAAAAAGGCTTTTTTCAAAGAAAACAATGTCTAGTAAAATATAATGTACTGTTATTTACAAATTAAACATTTACCGTAGCCAAATATTAAGGGCATATATCAGGCCACATCTAAATGTTCAAAGTAATTACATTGGAATAATAAATTATTCATTAGAATTATTTGTTAGGGGTGCACTCCTGAGCAACGTAAGATGGTGGATGCCTGAAAGTGTGTTCCGCTTACCTCTACCTCATATATCAAAACTTACAGACTAGTAAATCATAAAAATAGTCCAGATCCTGGGCACTCTTGGATTTGTTTAGAAAACTTTTATTGTTTATTTATATCATATCAACATATCAGTCCTGATGAAGGTGCAGAATCCAGCAACGAACTGTTGATATGAATTAAATAAACAATAAAAGTTTTTTGAACAAATCCAAGAGTGCCCAGGATCTGGACTATTTTTATGTATAATTATACTTACCTGGAGGCACCTGATGGAAAAACAGGAAGAGTGCATTGGGATTAAAATATAGACTAGTAAATCACAAATCCATCTGCGGACACATCTGGGCCTGTCATCATGCCATCTCGCAGTCCTAAAACCCAGGTAGCACCAAAGACTTTCAACATCTTCCAATACAGGCCTGCTTGGACTTTACATGAGAGGGTGAATCCTGAACACAAAACCAAAACAGGCCCCTCAGCCATGGCAGCAGAAAAACTCACACCAGAGAACACAGGCAACTTCTGAAAACACAACAAATATGATTTATTATCAGAGAGAAACAATATCTTTCGAATTCGGGGCCAACCGGAATCAGATACGGATTAAATGGATACCAATAAAATTTGCTACTATTGGGGATTTCCATTTAAATTAATATTCACATTTGACTTACCATTGATAATCTTGAGTTAGGCATTAAGGTTTGTGATGCCTTGGGCCTAGCCAGACAAGAATCCAAAGGTGGTGCCAAAACCCCAGTAAAAAGATGGACAGTGATTAGTCAGAGGCAAGGAAAAGAAGCCAATTATAAACAAACAACCTATAGTCATATGGACTGGTTGGTGGCCCCTGCTAACTATCTTGCATAAATAGACTATCTGGCTGGGCTACATATAAAGGCCCATAGGTAAATACAATGGGACAAGGTATCACAAGGTATCATATCAGACATCATATATGGACATGGTGGAGAAATATATTGTTATGCATATAATTCTTATTATATATACTTGTTTGCTATGACTCACAATTGCTTACATGTTACAGCTTGCTATTATCTTATGGAAACATTTTGGCCATTTCACAATTGAAAAAGATAGTCAAAGATTTGCTGACCAATATGCACTAATGTGGTAGTGGCCCCCAACACCAAGTTTGTTTCTAACATATTGTTTATGTTATATTTGCATTATCCAGGTCGGATGAGCATGGTTTATGGTTTATAGAATGTATACATTTGGGATCGGGGAGGGTGGGAAGGAGCGTGTTCCTTATAAAACTTCTATAATTCTATAATTGTATAAAATATGCTAACATCTTTTAATTGCACTCTTAAGGGATAACCAAGAATGCAAAAGCTTTTAATGGAAATTAGCATTCCTACAATACAGGCAATGGAAACCCCAGGTACTATTTTTACAAAAGATTCATTTCTCTACCACCTCTGGAGCAACCTACTTAGGCAAACAATACTCTAGGTGTGAAGCTGCATCTGGCAAATAAAAAAATGATGGTGTTTAAATTGCTTTTTATACCTCAATACAAATGTCTATTCATTAGCTATGGATTATGTAATGAGTAATGCACACTTATAACTTCAAACTCTCAACTTTACTGTGACATGGAATGTGCACAACGTTTCAGGGTGACCCTCTTCCTCAGGGGCACCCGATGAAGGGGGTCACCTTAAAAGGTTGTGCGCATACCATGTCACAATAAAGTTGAGAGTTTTTGAAGTTATAAGTGTTTGTGTTCCTTGTTGCATAATTATTTTAAAACTCTGAAGATACCTATTTTGTGGTTAACAGTTTGGAAGACACAGCACCACAAGAGTTTATATTATAGGTGTGCGTGAAGAAGCCTACTCAGCAACCGGTATTCATAAGGTATGGAAATGCCCCAAGGGTAGATATATTATTGTGAACTGCTCTATAGATGGAATAAAATACACACTGGTAAACATCTACACACCCATGTAAAACCCAATTACTATTGCCTTTATTATGTAGAGTTAAAAGGAAACTATAGTGCATATAAAGTATTTTCAAAAACAGTTAAAATAAAAAGTACCTGAGGCAGGGAGGTAGGATTGGTGCTTTTCATCATCCAATATCCTTTCTATGAGGAGCAGCAGGACAAATAAAATTGCATTCTATATCTTAAATATAGAATGGCTCAGGGCCATAACATGGCAGATGAAAACTCTATGTGCTGTAGCTCCTCAACAAAACAACATTGGGTGGTGGGAATAATCAACCCTATTTCCTTGCTCCAGGTGCTTTTAATTTTTAACAAGTTAGTTTTTATAGTATAATTGTCCTTTAATAGTGATAGAGAAGCAGCAGGGTAGCTCAGTGGTTAGCACTGATGCCTTGCAGCGCTGAAGTCCTGAGTTCGATTCCACACTTGGACACATCTACAAGAAGTTTGTATGTTCTCCCCGTTCTTGTGTGGGTTTCCTCCGGTTTCTCCCACAATTATAAAGACATACTGATAGGTTGTATGTGTCAAATAAATGTGCTTAGATAGTAAGCTCTTCGGGACAGGACCTGATGGGAATGTATACATGGAATTGTAAAGCACTATGGAAGATGTTGGCACTAAATAAATCCATAATAATAATAAGAATCATAGAGAAGGTATGTTGCTTATTGTGGGTAACTCAAACCTGTAAATCCCCACTGGGATAAATCCAATACCACTAAATTTAAATTAATTTAATAATGTAACCAGTTACATAAAATGGGACTAGTAGACATTTGGAAGGAAACTAATCTATTAGAAAAACAATATACATTTTTCTAATAGATTAGTTTCCTGGGGCCCACTCATGCCACACAAGACTAGACTGTATATGGGGACCTCAAAATACTCTGCAAGATATTTTATCATCCTCAATACACCCATGTACGTGGTCTGATCATTAACTAGTATGTCACCAAATTCTCTCACAAAAAAATGTTATTTGGCATTTGAATGAATATTTACTTTCTGAGGTTGATCAGAATATCAGAAAAGAACTGAAAAACTTATTTGAGAATATACTTGTGAAGGTTCTCATTCATCCAGGTCATGGTATATCAGACTACCATGCTAAGGTGACCATGCTTCTGGCCAATAACAACACATATGAGGCTTTAACAAGGGATCCCACCAGCCGTTACAAGAAAAGGGTCATAGACCTTTTCTATCATCGCCTCTACCCTGGTGAGGCACATCCATGCATATATGGACTCCCAAAGATACATAAGGAAGGGGCACCACTAAGACCTACAGTCAGCAGCATCAACTCTGTAACATACAAGGTGGCAAAATACCTAGCCAACATCTTAGGACCATTGGTGGGAAGTTCTATATACGTTATGCTATGGGATCTCCAGTTTCACCCATTGTGGCCAACCTTTACATGGAGGAGGTACAAAAACAGGCGCTTAATACCTTTAAGGGTATAGCACCCATTCGCTGGTTCAGATATGTGGATGACACCTGGGTTAAAATACACCAGAAGGAAGTACAAGCTTTCACAGAACACATTAATGCGGTAGACCAAAACATCATATTTACAAGGGAAGAGGTACAAAACAACAAACTGGCTTTCTTGGACTGCTTGGTAGAAGTTAAGGAAAATGGTAAACTGGAAGTAGAGGTTTACAGAAAACCTGTAATGTTTGACTCCCACCACCCTTTAGGTCACAAGCTGGGTGTCATCAGAACCCCGCAACACAGAGCTGAGAACATCCCCACTAGCACAGAGGTGAAGGCAAAAGAAATGAAACATCTCAGAGGTGCCCTTAAACTTGTGGATATCCAGACTGGGTCTTTGTCAAAAGAAGTAGAAGGAAAGAAAAGAACACGAATACCAACAGTGAAGGGGAAAAGCAAGACAGGAGAAAGAACATAGTCATCCCATATGTAGCAGGGGTCTACGAGAAATTAAGAAGAATTTTCAAAAAACAACGTATCCCTGTCTGCTTTAATCGGAACAACACACTGAGGCAGCAATTGGTACATCCGAAAGACCCAATACCGAAACACAAGAAAAGCAACATCATATACGCAGTGCAGTGAAGAATACTCTGATTTTGAAGATTGAAATGTTAACATATTGGCAAAGGAACGTGACTGGTTCAAGAGAGGTGTTAAGGAGGCCATTTATGTAAAAAATAAAGAAACCAAGAATAGAGGTGGGGGGGTTCGACACCAACTGTCTGCCATGTACAATGCTGTTTTGACACCTTACTCTGGGCATTCCTATAACACCTCTTAGTCACTTTCCAACACCTGGCTGTGATATGCTAATTGCGGTTTTCCAGGGTACATAATTGCCACAGATTCTTGTACAAGTTATTCTGAATTGAGAAAGCCTGTCGGATGACTAGCGAAACGTCTTCAAGAAATAAACTTCAAGTCCAGTTGATCTAATTGAATACAACAGATATTCTTTGAGAATAATGATATTCCTTGGATATGGGCAGTCCTTAAGGCCAACGTCAAAAGTATTTTTCTCAAAATGGCATTAAATCCAGGAGGCAAAACAATACTCCAAGTTGGGAAAACAAATAAATAAGCTAGAAAATAAACAGGCTTCAGACCCCAAAGCTCAAACCCCCGAACATGATATGTTTTAATACAGCACAGAACAAAACAGATTTTGATAATGGAAACTGCTTTTCCATTATAATGTACCTTTGATGAGCTCTTTCATACAACATGATCAAATTATTACATACCTAATTTATAGTTCTACTGTTCACCCGACTAAAAAAGGTATAATCTGATCGGTTCCTGCAAATTAACAGCACAGGCAAATTTTTACCTTTTACTATAAAAGCCTGCTTAAGTGTTTATCATGTTTTAGACTTTATTTTGTCATAGATAACACTATAGTATACCCATGAGCTGAATCGAATAGAACCTGCAATCAATGTAATTGAACAAATGGACTATCCTGAGTGACATACATTTCATCTGTAATGCTGTGCTGCTCACGAAAGATATGACCTAACTGGTTAGAAGCTTTTCAAGTGAGTCAAAGTTTTCTAATAACACGGATATTAAATAGATAAGATGGGATGAAAAAAATTTAGACACTTTCAAAAAGGGAGGCTCAACGGAAAATCTCAACTTCTAGATAAGTTTATTTCACCTTATGGCAGCTATATGGCTAATACTTAAAAGAAATATCCAATCTGATCTAGAGGTTTGGTGTGATTAAGTTCAATCCTTGAATGAATATTGATTTACTAACATTTTGATAACTGTAGATATATTATAGAATACTGTATGTATTGCTGCCATATGTTTATTGAAATAACTGAATAGTTGGTGTGCAAGTGCCGTAGACACAAATGGCTGTGCCATTAACAAAATTTTAAAAAATGATGTTAAAACACTCATTAAATGCATAAAAAATGTTTGTATGCCGTATTTGTAAGAAATGAAGAAATTCTCACAATTAGTAAATTATTAAAAGGACAATAAATAATACATGATCTAAACTGTAGATTAAATTGCGCTGTTTTTTCTTTTCTAAAACCCATTGTCACTGTCAAGCAAAGAACCCACATAGAAGTTTGTAAGTAGATCAACCCAAGTACCACAAACAGCAAATTGGCATTTATTGACCTAAAGGTGGGTACCTTTACTGTACCAATCTTTAAAAGAAAAAAGCCTCATCTTTCAAAGATGTGGCTGCACACAGTCAAAATGTTCTCTCTATTCAAAGTATAAGGAGATCGCTTAGGACTGCCCCACACCCTCATGGCCGGATCCATATACTTTATTACATAGGGATGACCGTGGCCAAGGGAAATCGCATGCGATTGCGATTGCATTTGCGTTTGCATTTCAGTGTGGCCTAGCCCTAAAGGGGAATTTTGAAGGGTATGCCATTTGCAGCTCTGCACCATGTTTATATAAATGTACATATTAATAGGAATTATTGGAGGGAATGCCAATTAAAGGGGCACTGTTAGAGGGAACGCAAACATGTTCTTTAAAATTAATGAAGCAGGAGGGCTGTTTTGTATAAAGAAAATCACTCTTCCAACTAGACCCCAACACATATACAGGCCTATGTATTAAAAGTTCTTATCATTAAAAATAGTGCAGATTTTGCCCCAACCAATCAGATTTTAGCATAAAAACTTTTATGACATAGGCCTGATAATATCTACACACAAAAGGTTATTAGTATTTTTTTTAGAAGCACGATGCAGGCTGATACAGTTTGTATTTAATGCAATGGTACTTTGCCTTTACACTACTTCCAAAACTACTTCCAGGCTCCAACATTCCCTTTTAAAATGCATTGCACAGAGCTGTGCTAAGACCATGTTCAAGTCAATATGCTGCACCTGCAGCTCTGAGCTGTTTTGTTTTTATAAGTGTACCTTGTAAAGTGGTCAGCTCAATTCTACTGGGGTTGCCACCTTTCCCTTTAAAACTCAAACACTAAGGGCTAGCTTCCACTAGCGCGTTTTGGATTGCAGTTTGCAATCCGATTGTGCTAGTGGTAGTGCAGGCATGTAATAGCCTATGGGACCGGCACCCACTACATGCGATGCGTTTCCGTGTGCTATTGGAGTGCATGCAATCGCCATTTTTTGTCTGTATTGCATGCACTCTGCTAGGGTCCAATTGTGGAAGCAAAACGCCCATGCACGGAAACAAGCACAATCGTGCATTATTGCGACCTTGCATCCTCCCTTGTACTTAAGTGGGGGCACAGTGTCAGGAAATTGCTAAGTTCCATTGCATTAAATACATGCTGTATGGCTAAACTGAAATCAATGCAGCTTGCATTACACTTCTAAGGGCTAGGCCACACAAGCACGTTTTTCAGGCGATTGCAATTTTCCAATTGTATTGAAATCGCAGCAACACACCAAAATCTTGCGATTTCAGGTGTGTTGAGATTCACGCATGCGTCAGTAATTTGGTAACGCATTCATTTTTTGTGCAATCGCATGCGTTTTTAGAATGACAATGGACAAATCGCAAGCGCAAATGCATGTAAATCGTGTGCGATTCAGGTGCGTTGCAGTGTGGCCGTGCCCTAAATGTACATTTCAGCAATACACACACTAATATAAATGGTAGAGGGCAGAAATAAACACAAAGACACAGTCTTGCAGAAATGCTCACAAATATAAAGGGTTAACAAGTTGCTTCCTAAATACATATGAAAAGGGTCAACACCTTCCCCTAACACCTTTAAGCAGGAAAACCAGCTAATAATAATATTCACTGCTCTGATGATTGGCTGGGAGACACTGGCAGGTGGGGACTCTGAGTTCAACTGTTACATGCAGCTTAGCATAAGGGGAGTGGGAAACCAACACAAGGTAGCTAGTTAGCATGTGCAGAAGGAATTTGGTACCTGGACCACCAGGAAGAGGCAACACTAGAAGCCAGCTGTGACATCATAGATTGCCAGTATTGTATAGTACAATGTTCTATAAATGGACGTTTTGTTTCCACAATTGGACCCTAGCAGAGCGCATGCAATACAGACAAAAAAATGGTGATTGCATGCACTCCAATAGCACACGGAAAAGCATCGCATGTAGTGGGTGCCGGTCCCATAGGCTATTACATGCCTGCACTACCCCTAGCACAATCGGATTGCAAACCGCAATCCAAAAAGCGCTAGTGGAAGCTAGCCCTAAGTGTTACAGTAAGAAGCTAAATTCAGAGGTGAGAGACAAATGGTTTTACAAAGTAACAGTTATAGAGTCTGTGGAGCTGCCTTTGTATTTTGGGTTTAGTTCTCCTTTAAATACTATCCAAATATCAGGCCGCATGTGAAAAGCTTGTGGCTTCTGTATCTTCTGTATCGCAACTTCCACAAACAATGGGTAAAAAAGAATGATTGGTTACCATGACTTGATCCTATTTTGCACATGGCTATGGCTCTAGGTGAGTAGGGCAGTATTTCTGCTATTAACCTAAATTTAGGCATTTTTTTTTAACCATAGCTAACTTCCTTTACAAGTTCCTCTGAGTGAAATTGTCTAATTTCCGTGTTGTCCAAGCTAATTTTCTGAAGAAAAATAGCAAAAAAAACCGGACAAATCAAATTCAAGTCATGCTAAATACCTATCAGAATTTACCCACAAAGCAGATATTTAAACTGTTTACCCAAGTAAATCTCCCCTGTAGAGTTTCATGGGCATAATCATAAATAGCGATATTTCCTTATTATTTTCCACCGTACTTTGCCATATTTATTGTAAGGCGAAAATTTTGTGGTGAAAATTAGCATTAACACTGAAAATCTGGTGAAAACTAGACAAGTGAAACCAGAAGATTTAGTATTGTAAACCAGAAGATTTAGTATTGTACTGGGATAAAGGCTAATACACACTTACAGTTGTTTAATATTATGTAAAAACACATTTGGCAGAAGACGTGATAAATAGTGTAAAACGCACACAGACAAATTTTCTCTGTTTTCATAATATGGTAACAAATTAGTTAATTTTCAGCATTGTTAATTTTCGGCACACTGTAGCTACTTTTCATACCAGTTACATTGATAGAGTAACACCATATTGCTGTTTAAGCAATAGTCATGTAAATGGCACCTTCTAGTAAAGAAAGAAAAAAACTATTTCCACGCTAGAAAGGACCCCAAAGGTGTATTAACACCACCTCAGTCATAGAGATCATTTTTAGATACATTTTTGCCAAAAAATACCGCAGTGATTTTGTGGGATTTAATGTATTTGCCTTATCTGTGGCTCATACTGCTCCACAGATACTCAGAAAGTCTGGGTTTCCCTTCATTCCCGGGACTCCCCCAAAATGCAGGAGTTGCAGGGGTATTAACACCATTATGCATAAGCAAAACACAAACTTTTCTTTTAAGTGCAAGGGCAAGCCCTAGTGCAGCATCTGCAAGATCAAGCATTTTCTTAACCTTTTTTAAGCACCTCTGAATAGCATTAGATACTCATGCCTGGCGAAACCATTTAAAAATTGTAGAATAAGAGTAAACTTTATTAAAGGACATGTTCACCCCCTACAAACACTCCCTCAAACTCTATTTTTTCACAATTCTTATCTTTTTTGCCCCAGTGCTCCTAAATCTAGACATCTTTCCTTAAAGGAAGTCTTTGGCCCCACACTGCACTCCCCCTTCTCTTTCATAGTTATCAGTCAAGGATGTAATGGTGAGTGATGGCCAATGACTTAAGAAGCCTGCCTTAGCTTGCTTCTTTATGGCTGCACAAGCTCACAAAACTGTAAGGAGGCAGTAGAGCACAATGAGGTATCAGAGGATGTCAAGGTAAGATATCTGGGATCTTTGGGTGATGGTTACGCTGTATTAAAATATTTTTGAAGTACATATTTTACTATATACCTTTTAAACTGATTCATTCTACGAATTGGAAATCTACATTAGTTTTAGGTTTCCTTAAATGTGATCATCGGTAAATCGATAAAGGATAAGTAAACTGTAAAATTAAGTTAGGGTCACTTGGAAGCTGCAGCTTTAAAAATACTTTTGGCATATTACTTTTTTCCCTAAGCACCTCCAGGGCCTACCTTTTTCCTTTCAAAGTTGCTGACATCTTGTATGTCCTTAGGTGCATGGTTAGCTCCACCCCTGCAAAATTTTCATCTTCCTGCTGATTGTTAAGCCTCAATAGGTAAGTCTCGGCCGCTCTGTGCGTGCGTCCACCGCGTGCATGATGTCATGGCGCACTCGACAAGATTGATATCGAGCACATTTCCGTGCATGCACTGACGTCACGTGCGCCGTGATGTCATGCGCAGGTGCGGCGGGCACACACAGAGCTGCCAAGACTTACCTACTGAGGCTTACCAATCAGGAGGAAGATGAAAATCTCACAGGGGGGGGCGCTAACCATGCACCTAAGGACATACATGAAATATGCCAAAAGTATTTTTAAAGCTGCAGCTAACTTAATTTTACAGTGTTTATGCTTTAATATTTTATGTTTGGGAAGTTTCTTATTCATCCAGGTCATGGTATATCTGTTGTATTCAGTTAGATCAACTGGACTTAAAGTTTAACTAAAGAACTAAACTTTAAGTACAGTTGATCTAACTGAATACAACAGATGTTAATATTTTATGTAATATTCTGAACCGAAATCTTTAAAGATATGGTATAAAAGGAATAACAGCTAAATATATAAAAGCAGTGACACGTTGTGACTGAATTTTGGAACATGAAGACAGCTGAATCCTAAAGCCAGATAAAGAATTGAAGCAACCAGTCACATTTTGGAAATTGTTGTTGAAGCAGATTAGGGTAATAACTTGCAACATCAGTAGACTAGTCAGAAATTGCTGATAAAAAGGGAAACTATCTTATATGATTTTACATGTGATTTTCTTATGTATTTCTTATTTATTTACTAAAGGCAATGATTTGTACAGTGTGTGGTAAAACAGAAATCTAAATCTCAGTAGTTGGAACCCCTGCCATGTTAAATTATGATGTACTAGAAATAACATTTTCCCTATGTAGATACATATGCTGTATATACTTTTAAACCAGGGTTAATGTGGTAGAAAGTTATATCACTGCTTAAGAGATTTTAAGCACTTGGTTAGTTCTTGTTCTTGTTATATTAATAGATTAAGTTTTTTACATTGTATTTAACCTTTGTTTCAAACATTACTGCTTTGACCCGGGTAAAAAAAAATCTAAGCTTGTCAGTGATATATATATAAAGTAATATACAAAAATTATTTTATTACTTGGAGAAGCCTGAAATTAAAGAACACAAGGTTGTTGTTTTTCTTTTAACAAAAGCTATATTTGTTTTTTGTAATTTGTACCGTATATACTCAAGTATAAGCTGATCCGAGTATAAGCCAAGGTACTTATTTTTACCTGAAAATTTAGTAAAACTGATTGACTAGAATATAAGCCAAGGGTTTATTTTTTTTTTCCCCCACACAGCTCCATAGATAGTTCCACAGAGAGACCTATAGAAAGCCTCATATACAGCCTCATAGAAAGTCCCATCCATAGCTCCATAGAAAGTCCCATACACAGATCCACGTTAAGTCCAATACACAGCCCCATAGAAAGTCCAATACACAGCCCCATAGAAAGTCCAATACACAGTCCCATAGAAAGTCCCATACACAGCCCAATAGAAAGTCCCATACACATCCCCATAGAAAGTCCAATACACAGCCCCATAGAAAGTCCCATACACACCCCTATAGAAAGTCCCATACACAGCCCCATAGAAAGTCCCATACACAGCCCCATAAAAAGTCCCATACACATCCCCATAGAAAGTCCAATACACAGCCCCATACACATATGTGCCCTGTATACCTTTCTTTGCAGCCTGAATATTAAAGATCCTGCCTAAATCAAGAGAATTCTGTGTGTCACAGGGTACAGCTTTTGTTTTCCCAGGGCTATGTGTTTTTGTCCAACTGCTCCTTTAAGCATCCAGATCAGCATAGACCCGAGTATAAGTCAAGGGGAGACTTTCAGGATGATTTTAAAGTAAAATTTCTTTATATACTCAAGTATATACAGTAATTGCAAATGTTGCAAAATCAAAAAACAATTGTGTGGACTTGAAAGGTCTCTATCAACACAGTGATGGGCTATTCCAAATCACACTTTTGTAGCCAAAAGAATACTTCAAAAGAAAAGCTGCAGCTGCCACAAGCTATTAACCAGTGGCTGTGTGGCTCTACTCACGTGACTTTTTAACCCCAGCTTCCAGGAATTTCCCAGAAAACTGAGAATGTCGTTCTGTGCTTGGCCTGACTTCAAACCAGACCATTAATGATACCATTCTAAGCTTAAACCATGTTCTAAACCACATTTTGGCATATATCTAAGCAGAGAAAACTTGTAATGAAATGATGTATCAGTCTAAAAAAAAAAAATGAAATGGTATGGAAACATACATATTTCCAGAAGTAACGTCCTTTCACACACGCTACTGATATTCAATAATTATCCCAAATTCGAAATCGAGGGTTTGAAAATTCAATAAACCTTCCATACACAGAATTGAGGGTTAACAAATTATGTAAACCTCCCATGTACAGAATAGAGGGTTCTTTATCATTTCCACAAACTGATTCATTCTGAAAAATCCAATTTGTTCCTAGAACATTCAATAAATATTGGGGGGAAAACTGAGTTTGAGTCTATTTCTAATCACGTGTAAGAGCAGAAAGGCGATTATACATTACATATTATTTATATTTCTGTACAGAAACTTGGAAGGACACACAATATTTTTTTTTAATCAACAGTTTCTGTGATGTAAGTCAAGCATGTTTTAGTTTTCTTTTAAGCATTTCATTCTGTAATGCTTTTAATGATCTTATATAAATCATACACATTGAACCAGTGTTTATTTGAGTTAAATGCAGCCCTAGGTATTTAAAGAATAACTGTACAATAATAACTGTGCTTCTTGTTGCCCACACTCTTGCTCTTTGCATTAGTAATTTTGTGTGTATTTTGAGATTTCTAAATAGCAGGCTTCAGAAACTTTTTACAGAAAGTATAAATCTAATGATGGGAGATGAAGTATTATACTATATTATGTTATTCCTGCATTTAGTTTCATTCTTGAAATACTATGTGAGCAGCTAGATTCATGACTTCATTCTAAAATACATTGTCACTTTCTAACTCTAGGCAGGAATGTATTTATTGCAAAAATGGCCAATTTATTGCAAGGGGATCCAGTTGCCTTAGGGGGGAAAGATTTTTAGGAATAAATTTATCATAACATAAATCTTTACATGATTCTGTTAACACTAGAGATGTACAGCAGTTTAGTCCTAGTATAAACTACCGGTTTTGATGACTGAATTTAACTGTCCAAACTACCGCTAAATTTTCTCACAAAACTGACAAAATTTCAATCTCAGAACTGAAATTGGTGGTCAAAATGTCTTCATTTTTAACATTATTTTAATGTAAAATCATGTTTTTTACAGCGAGTTTTCAGCAATAAACTTTCACCAGAAAATTCAACGTCAAAACTTAAAGGGACAGTAGCCTGAAAGTGGACCTATAATTCACAGGGAGGTTGGATAGCTTATTCCTACCTCCTCAATAGAACTAACCCTGTGCAGAGTTACACTGTAGAGCTACAGGTTGTCCCAACATGCCTCCAATCTTCTGGGCATGTGCACCTTAAGGAAAGATAGGAGACACTTGGAACAGCTGTTTAGAAGCAATGCAGGCAGGTAAGTGTAACAATGTCAGTTAAATTGAGCACATGGAGGTAGGACCAGCAAGTTAGCCATCTCTTATAAACACCCTTTAATATAGCCAAACAACACACATCGTGTAGCTTTATACAAACCATTATTTTCTTCATTTGATCTTTCTTTTTATTTATCTCTTTTTCTCTATGATCATCTTTCTAAAATTATATATGAAATATAATAAAACTACATTTAGAATTTAATTTTGGATGGTATATTACTTTTTTTATTGCATGCAAGTTTTTACAGGGATCATATAGCAATCAGCAGGCACTAGTGGAAAGGGAGGATGTATTACAGATGTGATACGGAAGCCAGTGAAAAGAAAGGACACAGCTGGGATTAACAGAAGATTTCTTTCAAACTTCTTATGTTTAAGTCAATGAATGAACATCCAATACAATATTGTTTTAGGCCCTGTGAGGCAATATATATAAGGTTTATAAGCTTTATATGCTCACTTGTTTCCATGGAAGTGGTCATACTAAAGAGAGAAGCAGGTAACATCTTTTTTTCACTGGGTTGGGACTGATTGTTATACACTACCTTGGAGGGACGTGCCAGCTTGAGTATATTTGTACAGACAATGCAGCTAGGTATATCCATTTTTAACCTTAGTGCAGGTTATTACCCTTCAATGCTTGCATGTAAGTTTAACTCTTTAACTCTTATACATAATCTATTTATGTCTTTCATGTAATGTGTATATATAATATATATATATATATATATATATATATAATATATATATATATATATAATATATAAACTTATATTATATAAATATATTTATATCTTCATAGGAGATTGCACTGAGTTTTTAGGAGCTACCAATGTGGTGGGGGTATATGATATTACATATAGGAAAGGTGTATATGTACGTGTGTACTATCTCACTAGTAGCATTTAAATGAATATCAGTAAATCTATATAAAATAGAGCACTGACTTATATTAGGTACAAGACAAAATATACAAAATACTTACTTACAGAACTGAGATTCCTATGTTAACATGGTATAGTCAAAATGACAGCTTAACCACACCCCTGTTTCTGCTCCATGGGAATACCGAAGGAAGTGTAATCCAAAAAAAGTTTCTGTCTTCTACACAGGATGTGATGTGTATTGTAATGAACATACACACCAAGACTCCTTATATACCACCTCAAGCCTGCAAGTGGCATCAGTGAGTAATAAAAGACAAGACATTACTGCTTTCTATGGCTAGGAGGAGAGAAAGTAAAAGCAGATAGAAGTGTGTGGTGTGATCCCATACACAGTGCGATGATTGACTGCAACACAAGATCCTGTGTATAAGAGATACAGATTACTGGACAATTTATCTTATTGGATACAAACTCTGAGGCAACAGATAAGTGTACACCAACTTACAAGGACACACAATATACAGACATGGTCAATACTTAAAGTGGTGCATAGGCAGGGACTACTCCATTACTGCACATGTTATGTGGAGAAACTGTTTATGTTTTGTTATTAAATAATTGCAATACTTAGTGTTATATGTTATTAAAATGGGTTTATCAGTGATCTGGTACAAATTGGTGGCAGCAGAGCTGATAATACTATTTATTCTCCCTGTATATTTGTTCTCTGTATTAAAGGGCATCTACGCCCTCAATATTAATTTTTGATATATTGCAGGGCATGCTCTCCCACCCCCAACCACTATGTTAGATGTGTAAAAATAGAATCCAAACTCTACTTAAAGCTCCTCGCTCCAGCGTTATTCTGATCTGGCTCCCTGCTTGCCGGAAGTGCAAGCAAGGGGCTGGACAGACAGCCACAGCTGAGAGACAGACAATCACAGCCATGGCTGCCAGCAATAGAGATTGGGGATGGGAGGGGATGCTCTGCAATATATATAAAAAATATAAAGCTACATGAAGGGCAGCCAAGGAGGGATCAAGAGGGTGGAAGGGGGGAAAGGGGTCCACTTTGCAAGCCCCTGTCTTCTCAGAGGGCAGTGGAGGAGGAGGCAGACAGGAAGACAGCTATTACTCCTCAGTTTTCTGGACTTTGGACAAGCACTACAGGGGAACCATAATTTAGGGGTGAACATGCCCTTTAATCTATGGAGGCTGCTACTCATAGCATTGATTTAAATCTTCCTGTCCTTGTACCTGCAGATGAAACGCCCCAATTAGACTCAGTAGCTCTACCAGGCCCAATGGCCAAACTATTTTTTAAACCTGATCCAATCAGTATCCTGTGCTCCCAAGTTGTAACATAAGCAGCTATAAATGTGGCACTTGCCGTGGTGAAGAATAATAAGGATTGCCTGGGTCTATACCATTAAGTGTGGCAGGATTGCCTGGGTCTATTCTCAGGCCTGCAGGATTATCCTATTTGGTCCCCCTGGATGCTTGTGACTGTCTGAGTAACAGTTTATAACATACCCGTGTAAAGATTCTATATCAAGACATTTGGCTTGATAAAGGTCCCAGATTCGGACCAAAATGTTGCCTAATTTGTTGCACATAATAAAATTTTATTAATAAGACCACTTGAGTGCACCTATCTCTTTGTTACTTCACATAGTCAAAGGGTCACAGCACCCAACTTGTCCTCTTTCTCAAGCATATTTATTTCTGGTGCATATGCTTGACTATTCTATTATAGTGGCCCCCATCATTTCATAGATTAAAGACCGGAAGTGACATCTTACTTCAAAATTGACAACCATCTTGGATCATAATTAAATACATCTGTACCAAATACGTTCTATTAGATATTGCCTGGAACAATACCTTGCTCCTTTATTAATAAAGCAAAAAGAGGCAGGACTTAGACATACACATTAAAAAGCACATCCCTCTTACTTATTAAGAGTCCCCGCATAATCATATAATAGTTCTATTCCATGTATATACCGGTATATATCATGAATGCACATCTAAGCACAAATATATAGTGTACAATCTGAACATAGAAACTAAGGTACTGTGTTAGCAGAGGTAACAGATATATATAAAGGCAATGATTAATGAGGCGTATATTAGCTCATCGTCTCAGTCCTCATCTTGAGGGATGAAAGGAGGAGGAAGCAAGTTTTAAACAACTTGACATGTTTCTGCCCACACAGACTTTTTCATGCAGTGTTAGTGTAAGAGAAACAAGCTCTGTTTGATCTCAAATAGCTAGGCACCTTGACGTAATTGGTGGATCCGGATTTGGCAGGTCTTGCAAGAATCTCACTTAAAGGAGAATCTTGCTTAAAGAAGCACTCAAGTTAATTGTCTTCAGTCAGTTTGTTCAGCATTCAGTAATATATCCAAGGCCTCACTTTTGGTGTTATAGAAACATATTTAGTATCCCACCAATTACAAAAGCAATCTGTACATACACACAATTTTGTTCTTGAGAAACATCTTTGAAATATTACATTTTATAACATTTTTATAGCCTTTACAAGCATCATAATGTGGTCAACATAAACATAAATTAATTATGAAGAAACCCAAAAAAATATCCCGAGAGTGAAATCTTCAAACGCTTCAACGCACAGAGTTACAATGTCTTTATGACAGTAGAAAGGCTTCCATGTGTGTCTAAAATATGTCACAGCAGGAAATCCATTACAGCAGAGTTTAGAACTTCTTAAATATAGGTCACGAACAACATTAAAATCTATTTTTTTTATATCCTGACACTCAAAGTAATATCGTGAGCAATATGTTTAAACAACTATTAAATTATTATGATGTATGCAGCTGGTGTAGATACAAAATAAGTGTTTAGAAACATATTTAACAATCAACATGGTAGAACAGTTAATCCAGCATCCTGTATCCTGGACAGTTAAATGAACTTTTAATATTGACTAGGCCAGTCCATATAATCTTATGTATTTGGGAAAATACTGAATACTTAAAGGGCATGTCCACCCCCAAAACTATAATCCCCCCCACTACTGGCCCCATATGTGTGAGTTTAATCCTACCTACCTCACATCCCAGCTCCAAGTTTTCCTGTAATCCCCCCCCAAAGTCCCAAAAAACTGCCCACCAGGAGGATAGAGTCCATATACCTAGCCTACGGAGAAGTTTGGCATGCATACCTGCGCCCTTCCTCCCCCTCCCTCCCCCTCCCTCTCCCTCCTGATTAGGATTCCCTCCCCCTAGTGTAAAACCCTTTTCACCAAAGATTCCCCCTGACCCCCCAGCCCCAACCGCTATGTTAGTATTATTAGAAAATGCCCGAAACATTACTTACCTTCCCTCTTGCCACCGCCGCACTGAACTCCCGGCAGCCACGTCCATGATTGGCTGCCACTCAGCCAATCACAGACGCGACTGCTGGTCCAGCCCCTCTGCTTGCATTTACTCGCAAGCAGAGGGCCTGGCAGCGCGGCAGAGGCAAGAGGGAAGGTAAGTAAAGTTTGGGGCATTTTCTGATAATACTAACATAGCGGTTGGGGCTGGGGGGACAGGGGGAATCTTTGGTGAAAATTTTTTTTTAAGGGTGGACATACCCTTTAACTAAATAATTTGTCAAATATTGAACCTAATTTAAACCCAAATTTTAACATTAAAATCAGAGCACATTTAATAAAACTACCATAAGTGAATAGTGTACTTTGTTTTCTTAACTTCAGCTCAGCAGTAGCTCAGCAGTAATACTAAACAATAATAATAATCATCAGGGGTCAGTAATAGTTATAGCCCTGTATATCTCCTTTTAGTTATATTTCCACTAATGGAAAATGTAAATTCTATTTTCCTAGTCATGCTTTAATCTATGCACAGTACCAAGCAGTGGTCAAGCATCAAATACTGTTGAAATATCTACCAAGGTGGAGTTGTGGGTAAATAAATAGACCTAGAGGCAATAAGATATTGTAGAAGAGGAACATTGTTCCTAAGTAGTATCATCCTCTATGCATAAATTATTATAAATAGATTATAAAAAAAAATATGGGGTCACAGGAATTTATTGTGATTAATACATTTTTATAAACGTAACCTTTATTATTATTATACTGCTTGTATGTATTGAGTAATGTTTTTGCTTATTACCTTTTATGTACCGTGGAAATGGTCCATTATCGGTAGAGATAATGAAATTAGCAGTTATGCGCAATGTACTAACATTTACCAGAACCAAAAATCTGTTTTTTTGACCATGATTATCAATTTTTCAACTGTGATTTTTGACTTTTTTTGAATTTTTTTCCGCCTTTAAGATTCCAAAAATTACTTTAGGTAGATCTGTAGATTTTTCGAGAACACCAGTTCAGCTTCAAAACCAGGTTTGTTTCAAAACTTTTCTGGATCATTTCATGTTGAAGTATTAAGCACAAATCTGTTGGGGTTGTTGTTCCACCCACTGTTTTGCAGATAAATCCCAGGTTTCATTGCAGAATTTTGACAGTCGAAACTAAAATCCTGCATTGGAAATATCAGTGGTAGATTAGACTGTGGATATTTTAAGAGCAGAACCAATAGTTTCAACCCCAAACCAGGTCTGGGCCAAAATTCTGATTGTTCACTATTTATTATACAGTGAATAATGCTGAGAACAATTGTGGGTGGGTAGAAAGTGTGCATTTCAAGAATTAATTTTTGCTTTATCAAGGAGACCCAATAGTAAAAAGTAAACCTCACAGTTTATGATAGACAGACATACATTTTTTCCAAATATAGACCATATATTATCACATAATTTGCTAATTTGCAGTATAAATATTGTTTCAGGACATATAAGCTTTGTCTTTTTAAATTCGAAAATATACAAATACCTGCATAAACCTTACATGCCTTGTGTAATATATTGTAAAGCCATACAACATTATTTAATAACATAGCTACAGTATAAAAGGTTCATGCACGCGCGATGTGTATGAACATTCGTGTATGGACCCTTTATTGGCCGAAACGGCCGTTCGGACGGGGATCGTTGCCTGACCGTCCGGGCTGATCTCAGAACGACCGGCCGTTTCGGGCGATAAACGTACCTGCTTCATGGGCCGGGACCCGCGATCGCACGTTTGTACAAACCTTAAGAACTGTATGTGCAGCTATGAATACGCAGAAGGCTAAAACACTTTTTCAAGTTTAAAACAATGAAGCATAAATTAATTACTATAATAGTATGCCTTAATAACCAGTGGCCTTTTTTATTAATCAACTTTTCCGAGCGATCTTGTTATGAAACTCTTAGCCTATTTGCATTGCATGTCAGGTTGAGGGGTTTACCATATTATTATATTGCTACCTTTGGTGCTCAACATGTTGCCCAAGCCTGATCAATTACAACTGCCAGATGGTGGTTGTGATAGTACAAATTACATTTCCATTGTTTTCTCGTAAACTAAAGCTACTTGTTGTCCATTGGAGCTGACGAAGGAGTAACTAATATAATACAATAGGCAAATGATTGAAGTCTGGTGCTGCAAAACAGGAATACAGTGAACAAAGCAAAACTCTATGGGGCATATTTACAAATGAATATTATCACCATTTTCGCAAATGCAGGACATTGCACTGGTGAAAATTGATGTTATCGCCACGACAACAGTATCGGTAATCTGTGTTTGCAACGTCACCATATTTATTGCATTAAGTCCAGTATTGCACTGAAAACTTAAAAACACTACACAATGTACTGACACCTTCCACGGAATAAGTTTATTTACATAGGAGCTTGTTACGGGATATTTTGTTTTATGGAAGTTTTTTAATCCTTAAAGAAGGACTAAACTATAAAATTCTGAATATCCATCATGATGTAAATGGCAAGCATTTGTTCTGAAATATTCCCAGCACTTTCCTATGTTTTTGGAATTTCTATGACAAGCACTGCACATTTTTTTCATAGGGTGCATTGCTGTATATTGCAGTCTTTAAGCAGTGCCCCAGTGCCAATTGCAGTACTGATATGCACAGCTGACTACAGTGAGGAGGTGTGTCTTCTTGTAATTCCACACATCAGCCAGACAGTCAATTACTGACAGTCAGGCAAAGGAAGCAGGAAATGGAAAGAAAAAAAAATGGCGCCACCATTAAGTATGGATGAGGTAAAAATTCTACTCCGTTATCGATTGCTGACAAAATGCAGTAATATCATTATGCAGAGGATTTGTCACTTTATTAAAAGAAGAAAAAAACAAGAACATTATTTTTGATGACTAGAGATTAATAATTTAAAGTAAAATAAGAAATTATGTTACAACTATATTACATACAACAATTAACTCTTACTGCACATTTAGAACTGGTTGTGTGCCATTGCAAAGAAACTTGTTTCCTCTTTTCCACAGTTCTGATCCTACCTGTTTTCATAACATGTCGGCACGCTGTGCGTAGTGATTTCTTGCCGAGTGTGTTTTGGGGCTGTTGTTGATTTTGTTATTTTTGTTTAAATTTCTCTAGGTAAGCAAGCCTCGGTTCAATTTTAAGCAGCAAAGATAACTTTACAATGAAATATAACAACAATAATCACACATTATTAGATTTGAAATGACTCCATCATTTAAATAGGGAAAATCTTTTTTTGATAAAGTGCTTTTCCCCTGTAATTTCAACAGTAAAACTTTTATGCTTCATAACAGAAATTGCTCATGTAGAAAACAACCTTATTGTACTTATCAATAAAATCGTGTATTTATTGTCTTACAGTAAATTAGACGGCTTAATTTTCTCAGTCACCAACTGTTTTATTGCTACAGAGATAAAAAGCTATTATTATATGTTACATGAAAAATAAATAAATGGGTTATTTTCACCTCGAAATAGAGAAAATCTGCTAAAATTGGAACAATTATGCAATTTGTGTATTTGCATTCTCTATATTCATTACTAAAAAATCTATTTTAAATGTATCCTTAAATTTGCATTTAATATTCAAAGGACATTTTTATAGAGTTTTTATCACAATAAAAAAAGAGAATTGTTATATTCCAATTTAAATAAAAGACAGTTACCACCCACCACAATAACATTTTCAGCTGTTACACGTGACAATTGGCAGCCTTTATAATCTTTATCCTACTGAGAATATTGACAGCAAAGGTGAGTCTGAGAACATAAAGGGATTTGTTTTGTGCAATGTAAGTATTCAAAATTATAGCAGCACATATTCGAATTCAACAAGCCTTCAATGAAGATCCGAGCAGAGGTGAGTATCATAAACTTAGCATTTATTCATCCTTAAAAGCATTTAAATTGGCACGAACTTGGTTGGACATGGACAAATTAGGTAAGGGGTGTGGCCTGACGCGTTTCGCGGAACTTCTGCTTCCTCAGACACATCTTTGTCCAGCAAAGTCACTGCCTCCAAATTATTCTTTTATCATATTTATGTGTATATTTAGGTATTTATGTTCTTATATAGCATTAAACAGCTAGCAGAATTTTAAAAGTTTAGAATTGCAGCTGAGTTGTTGCCATTGCTTTACAAAGGTCATGAGAATAATGTGTCTTTATGGGGCTTGATTTCAAAAGGTTTTTCTCTAAGCACTGTTTTATTTTCCAGTGAAGCTGGGATTGACACTAGTGATGAAGAAGTTTCTGTAAAGCAATGCATTGGATGTATAAATATGATAATTAATTTTACAGTGACAGGGAAAAGAGGCACAAGATGTCACCAAGGTAGCACCTAATCCTGTGCACATACACATCATGTATGAATGCAGACAATGTGCAAACCTGCCGAGTGTGAACAGCGATTCTTCTAAATGAGTCCTCTAATAACCACTGTTTCAGTTCAACCTGCAAATTGGTTTATCTTTGCTTTCAACATTATTGATATGTCCCTATCATGTGGATAAAATGTTTTCATAAAACTGACACATTTAGTTATCCTACTGCCACAAAAGTAGCCTTAAACTGTGAGTAGGAATTATAATTTTAACATTGAATTCTTTTTCAACTTTAAAATATTATGAAACTTCTTTCAGCTAACATTTCTTTTGCAAGATTTAACACAGATTTACAGTTTCCCAACTATAAACTACGTGATTGAAGCTTTGTTTTTCTTCAGGAAAATTGTCTCAAAATATAAGGCATATAAAAGGTCACTATGCTCACTCAAACAACTTTACAATATCTGAAACTACAATTTGAAGGATGTAAAATGGTGGTACTCACATTTGCTTTGTCATTAAAATTGTTAATGGTTTTTTGCCCCCACCCTCCCTTACTCACTGCCTTCTTGTAGTGTCTGCGACACTTAGACGTTCTTCACAGCCTCACCATGGACCCTTCTCTGCTTACACATCTCCCCCTCCCTCCCCACATCCTTCTTTTCTCTGCTGATTCTTATAAATTTTGCAGAAAATGTGCTGGCAGGCAGACAGAGACCCTAGTTAGAGGTCAGAGATGGGACACATATTGTAATTTCTGCTTCTGGAGTGACAGGTCTTTCCCTGTAAATGAAGATTTCTCAGAATCAACAGCTTAGATTTAATTTTTCGAGATTTGGAACAGTGGGATCTTGCTGTATCTTAAGTACAATTTTTGAAAATTCTAATTTAAAAGATACCTTTTAAATCTCATGATTGCTCCCAACCAGTTGGTCTGAGTGACTGGAAATGTTGATAAAGCCTGTAATATTCAGCTATTGTAATGGACAATTTTGAACTTTTAGACTACCGTGTATACATTTGCTTCCGCTTGTGCCCATAGTAAAAATTAAATATAAAGTACTGCTATTGGTAAATTTGATTTTGGTGTAAAGTTTTGCATGACTTTAAATGCCACAATTTCTGTGGTGCTATCCATTCCATAATGATAGCTTGACTTTTAAAAGAGAATTACTGCTATTTGACTCTCGATAAATTAAATTAACCCATTACCCCCTGCAAAGCACTGTTGCCCACACTGTTAGTGCAGGCATTATCATATATTTTTGTGCACCTTTCTTTTATGGAAACTTGACTCTCCAGATAACTTTTCAATCAGTGAAAATGAGGCATGTTATTGTTTACATTAGTGCTGAAAGGAAAGGAATCAATTTGAGCAATTCTGTGACCAAAGTACAAACACAAAATACATTTTAATTACAAAAGTAAAAAAAAGATTTAAACTGAGCAGAAAAATAAAAACTAGATTTATTTTTCTTAATAAAAACCTAAACCGAACCTTATTTTTTCCCTTATTAGTACCAAAATATATACATAATTTATATTTCTCCATTGTGAATGGGTTATTGATGATCATATCTTCTTTAACCGTGAGTGCTTTTTGTTTATTCATAAACTGTCTAATCTTTGATGGCTGTAACATGCACAGGTTGCTCTACTAATAAATAGATATTTATATTTTAACATAAAATATTAAATGAAAGGTGAATGTTTTTAATATGCAAGTTAGGAATGGAACTAAGGGAACAATCTGTAAAGATTGTTGCCTGTAGATCCAGTGAATGAATCAAGGACCAAGGAACAAGCGAAAGCTGGCCAAGGCTAATAATCTGAAATAGGAAACAGAAAGTTCAATCCTATTTTCCCGGCAAAAGGTTATGGCTGGCAGCAACTAATCAGAATCCAGGTTTCTAGCAAGAGGTGGAGATGGCTGTCTTGGCCGAACTTCATAAAGTTTGGTCTGTTTTTGAACTTTCGAACCTCAGTAAAAGTTCAAAAGTTCGAATTAGGACGTATTAAAGTCAATGTGGGAGTGATAGTTCGAAAATTCTGGATGATTTACAGCTAAACTAACAATGGTAACTGGTAACAATGGTAAATGGCTGTGGCACCTGGGAAATGGACTGGGGAACATGTCACTATCACCAAAATTTTTAAACACTTCTTAAATACGAGCAGGCAATTGATGGGTTTTGCACAAGCTACATTCGAGGGTTACCGAACGATACTTTTGAGGGGTTGCAAAAATAGAACCATAAATTCGAGGGTTAGAGAATGATACATTTTAGGGTTAGAGAAAACGATCCATACATTCTAGGGTTACTGAAAACAAATGATACTTTTGAGGGTTACTGAAAATCGAAGGCTACATTTGAGGGTTAGCGAACGATACATTCTAGGGTTAGCAAAAACGATCCGTACATTCGAGGGTTACCGAAAACGAACAATACATTTGAGGGTTAGCGAATGATACATTCTAGGGTTAGCGAACGGCCCATTAATTCGATAATTATCGAAAATACAGCTAAGAGTCCGGAAAGTCAGAGAATTCAGGTCCGGGATAGTTCGAGAATTCCGAGTCCGTTTGGACTTGTTAAGTTCGACTCAAACATAGGTTTGAGTTTGAGTTCTAGTCCATCTCTAGCAAGATGTTAAGGTAGGAAAATAACCAGAATCCAAAATTAAAAGCAAAGAGGGCAGAGCAATCAAAAGTAGTCCGGTCCTGGCAAATGGGTCAAAATCCAGAGAATCCAACATAGACATAGCAGAAAACCCACCCAGGAACAATAATTTAGGCAGTCATTTCCCCAGCATTTCTTTTAAAGGCCAATGTGTCTGGCACAAAACATTTATTTCACCGCCATCTTGGAAGTGCTGGGGACAGAAGGACTAGGGAGAACCACTCCTTACACCAGCAATCACATTTTTTTTGCAGTTTAAATAACTTTAATGGAACAAACATTTCTATGTAATAATAATTACTGTATAGTAAAGTAAGAGCAGGAAAGGAGAGTATTTTCTCTATATAAAATAATGACACCTGAAGAACTGCATTGTATTTCATTAGAGATTATGCAAATGTGCAACAATTTTTCTCTGAATTGCAATTCTTCAGAACAAAATGAATACAGAGTGGTACTGAGGAAGCGTCTATAAAAAACATATTAAATGGCAACAGGTAAGGGATCTGATGGATCAGTTTAATGACAAGGGAAGGCTGGAACACACTGGATAAATGATAGTCATTTCTTATTGAGAGATGTATTCACTCATTGCCATCAGCCGTCATTCAATGTATAATGCACAGATACGAATTGACAAATGGCATGGAAATGTTTAATGGCTCAGGCACGGTGGGTAATTACATTATCCGAGGATACATTGCCAAGTAACGAAATGTCAATAATATTTATATGTTTATTTATATTATAGAGCGCTGCTCGGGGACACAGCGCTGTACAATATTATAATACCAATAGCCATACAATGGGGACAAAAAATATAAAAAAAAAAGCTTAAAAATGTAAATGTATAAATAAGTATGAGCATCAAAAAGTATTCAAGTTCTTGAACCCTGTAACATAAGGAAAGAGGTCCCTGTCCCGTGGAGCTTACAATCTAATTATGTGGGTAACATACAGATATATAGTTAAGTGTGGAAGTTCCATAGAACTTTTGCAGTGTCAATTTACAAACACACTGTTGTTATATGTTTATATAAACCCTTAATATCAAAAAAAGTTTTAATTTGTGCAAATCCCAAGGATACACACACCACCCATTTATCCTTTATCCTTAAGATGCAGGTATACGGCCTGCATCCCGAGTCCTGACCCGAGGAATTGGCTCTTCTGTGCTGGGCCATATGTTGGTGCAATTGTTGTTTGGTCTCCCCCACAAACAAATCAGAGCATTCTTCACTGCACTGCACTGCGTATATGATGTCGCTTTTCTTGTGTTTCGGTATTGGGTCTTTCGGATGTACCAATTGCTGCCTCAGTGTGTTGTTTGGTTTTAAACACCGTATCCCTGTCTGCTTTAAACCAAACAACACACTGAGGCCATTTATGTGAAAATAAAGAAACCAAGCCTAAATAGAGGTGGGGGGGTTCGGCACCAACTGTCTGCCATGTTCAATGCTGTTTTGACTCCTTACCCTGGGCATTCCTATAACACCTCTTAGCCACTATCCAATCACGCCCTTAACACCTGGCTGTGATATGCTAATTGGGATTTTCCAGGGTACATAATTGCCACAGATTCTTGTCATTCGTAGTATTGCCTTAGTCATTGCGTTAAGTCTGGTAGAAAAGGCGAAAAGAGAAATTGCTCTCTAGCATCTGCCATTACCTGACCAGGCTGCAGGACAAAGTTTGCCAACTTTAATAGGGGATCTTTAGCAAAAAAAACCCAAAACACTAATTTATATGTTGAATTTACAGGAATATTTATAAAGCAGAGAAGGCGAAATTTCAGAGCTTTTTTGACATGTTTTATTTAAAGCTATTTATAAATAGGTGAAATGATGCCTTTTTGACACCTTTTCTGCCTTTTGTTGCCTTTTTTGCAGTTTTACTAGAATTTTTTTTCAAACATCGTTAAAGCATTTCTCATAGCAGTAAACGGAAATCAAAGCGGTATTTATAAAGTGTTAAAATATGGGGTTTTGTCTGAGATGGATATTCTATAGGGAATGGGCCAGAAATGGGTTCTTTTACTTACTGGAATGTTCCATTAACATGACTATTCCTTACACAGCACTATGGTATGTTCCCATATTAATGGAACTGGTTTGATAATCAGCAGCAGTTTGCTGAAAATAAGCAATAATAAATTAGTCCTATTAATAAAATAGAGAACATTGCTTGGGTGAGTTTTACACTATTATATCTTTTACTGAATAAAACACCACATGTGTTAGGCTATTTTTAAATAAAGAAGATAGGTGTTCAATGTGTATTAACCAATTTGACACTACTTTCAACCATCATATGCGCCGAACATAACTTTTCGCCACATTTTCAGTATTATTAGTGCTACTTTTTGCCACGTAATTTTCGCCTTTTTAATAACTATAACAAAAAGAAAAGTTGAACCTTTAAAAAATTGTGGTGAAGTCTGGAGGAAAAAAATAGCGAAAACAATGCCCCTTTATAAATATGTCCCTTAGACCCTTATTTGACTTTATTGGTAAATAAAGAAAATCGGAACCTTAAAAAAGCGATCTTAGAAAAATTGGAAATCTCAGATCGTATTACAGTAAATGCTGAAAAATAGTCTAACATCCCCCTGGGTACTTATTAGTATTGAGAAACACTCCACAATGTACTGACACCTCCAAGGACCCATTGGCAGGCTAAATAAATGGTCACTCATGCTTTTTCGCCATCTCAGACATGGCGATTTTGAATGGCTGAACTTAATGCAATGAAACAATGCCATTCTATAAATACGATCGAGCAGTTACCACGGTGATGTATGGCGAAAAGCGAAATGGCGAAAGGTAGCAGTAATGACTTTTTTGCCACGGATTATTGATGCTTTATACATTACGATAAGTACAAATTTGGCGAAAAGGCAGTGAAAACGGTGGCAAAAAATTAACAAACCTTTATAAATATGCCCCTAGGATTGAATTCCCAGTTACATTCAGTGGAGAAACAATAGCCCACGCCTCCGAAATAGCAGGAGATCTCGGGCATGAGAAACAGTGATCAGCTGTTTTTAAACAGCTGATCACACATATTTAAGTAAAGGTGCTTGCGATCAAATGTTAAAAAATACTGCTGGTTAAGGCCAAGAAACTTGCAGGGGGGGGCAGGCATCTGCAGTTTCACTTGACAAAGCATGTTTAGTCTGCATTTTGGATTCATAGAACTGGCAGCCATTATATTAAACCTGCTGTATTGGCCAAATTACAGGATTTTTATTTTTTAGATGTAGAAAGCAGCTGCACCAGATCTTCTATCACCAAAATAGCTGTTCCTTATTATATTAATAGTCCAGTCAATATACTGAAAAAGTGAATGTTAAAAACTTTGGTTTTTTTTAATCTTTCTGGAGATTGAACGTGAGTTTAATGTGTTTCTTAGTAGGGATGGCCGGTTCGCGGATCCGAACCCGGATCCGCCGCGGATTTGTCCCGTTCGCGAACAGCTAATTTTTCTGAATTTTCCACCTTCCGAACTTCCGATTCGCGGATTTTTAGTATTCTCGAAAATTTTTCAAAATTACGAGTTTTCACGTAATTTCGAAAATTTTCGAAAATACAAGGATTTCTCTTATTTCCATAAATACGTATTTTCAAAAATTTTCGAAATTACGAGGATTACTCGTATTTTCGAAAATATATATTTTTTGAAAATACTAGTTTTCTCGTATTTTCGAAAATTTTCAAAAATTTGCGAAACCCCGTAATTTCAAAAATTTTCGAAAATGTGAAAAATCTCGTAATTTTGAGGGTATTTTTCATTTTTATGGGTCCGCTCGCGGATTTTCGAATTTTTTCAAAAATTCGCGAATCCTTGAGCGGACCGGATTTTGCGAAGTTCGGACATCTCTATTTCTTAGCAGGTATTTGGCTCCATGCACTGTCAGACAATTTGCTTTACTATTTTCTCTGAAAGGAGCAGCTATTTTGGCTCCCCAAATTCAATGAGTGGGATTGAAAGAACTTGGTCTTAACTCAATTCACAACAACTACTAAAGGAAAGGCAAGAGTCACTCACATTGTTCAATAATGAAAAGGGAATACTAAGGCTAGAGTACAATGAACATACCAGTTTTAGCTACTAAAAAGAAATATTTCAATATACAGGGCCACTGGTTGGTAACAGGTAAGCTAGTGGTTTAGGGAATATTAGTCAAAACAGGTAAATAAATAGGTTACATTAGGTAATTGTTTTTAAATATTCTAGAAAGCTAGATTACTAGTAGTCCAGTTGCGAGTCTAACCCGATTCTGATTTAGAACTGACAGATTCGATGGAACTCTCAGATTTTCCGCTTTTGCGGATCACAAAACTTTTTTAAAGGATAAGTGCACTGTAAAATCAAGTTATGTTTATTTGGAAGCTGCAGCTTTAAAAATACCATTGTCCATATTTTTTTTTTACCTATGCCATTCTTGCTTTCTCCTGCTTGAGCCTCAAACAGTAATGCTTGTGAGTTCCGTGCACTCTCCTGCTTGAGCCTCAACAGTAATGCCTGTGAGTTCCGTGCAACGTGCATGGGCACGGAACTCACAAGCATTACTGTTTGAGGCTCAAGCAGGAGAAAGCAGAGGAAATCTCAGAGGGGGAGCTTACATTCAGCAAACCAGTAACAAGATGTCATCAACTTCCAAGGCACAAAGCTAGGCTCTGGAGGGGCATAGGTAAAAAAATATGGCAACGGTATTTAAAGCTGCAGCTTCCAAATGAACATAACTTGAGTTTTACAGTGCACTGTAAAAATGGTGAAAATGATAAAATTTACTGTTCATTTCAGTTTCGAGAAACATTGATTAGGTGAACCCTAGATTCTGAATACATGAACCCTTGATTCCGAATATGGGATAAATATTGAATACATGAGCCCTCGAATCCGAATATTTAAAAATGATTGAATATTTTATGGAACTTCGAAAATAGCTCAAACATGAAGAAAGTTTTTTTTTTTAAGTTTTGGTTTTGTAAACCATTTCCCAGCAGCCTTAGCCATTTGTACTAACATATTATTGCAATTTATGCATTAAATTTAATCAAAACTTTTGGATTTGTTATATTCCATTGACTATGGGCCTGTTTTCGGATTTTCAATTTTTTTTAAATTGTAAAATATAATATTTTTGATTTCTTTTCTTGATCATAAAGCTGAACTAAAGATAAAATAAGCCTAATATACTTGAATCATGAACTACCTTTAAAAGCATCAAAATGTCTTGTTGATATTGAAGTTAAAAATGGTGTATGGTGATCAAATACTTGAGTAATTCTTTAGAGCTAGTGCATTGGGAATTGACACCATCATTAAAAATATCATTGAGCTACCAAGATGGCAGCAGATAAAACCATCACAGGCCAAAGATTTTTATCAATGTTATCAAAAGCCCTCTAACAGGTTTTATGATATTGCCTAGGGAAAATATTAATAAAAAATGTGTAGGATAGATGTTTTTGTTGTCTATATGCATTCATCTGTGTCAAACAGTATGGATTTTGTCTTGCCTATAGAACACTTGAAAAATGTCTTTATCAGCACTTTATCTTTGTTATGGAATATAAGCAATATAATATAATAATGGTATACGGAGGTGGACATTAGAGATGGACACAAAACCGAACTCGAACCTGAGTTTGAGACGAACTTTACAAGTTCGATCGGACCTGGACTTTTCTAACTATCCTGGACCCGGATTTCTCAAACTTTCGCTGCGGTTTCGAGAATTATCGAATTTGTAAAAAAAATCCAGATTCAGGAACAAAACCGAGATAAATCGAATATGCAAGTGAAATATCGATTACACAAAGGTTCATTTAATGTTGAATTCGGTAGCCCTCAAATGTATAGTTCTATTTTCGGTAACCCTCAAAAGTATCAATCCAGTTACCCTCGAATTGGCCGCAACTGTTGAATGCAGCTTGCGCAAACCCGACAATTGCCTGGTCATGTAATAAAAAGTGTTAAACTGTTTTTTGTAATAATTACATGTTTACCAGTCCATTTCCCAGCTGCCACAGCCATTTAGAGTAAGTTATGATTGTTAGTTTATCTGTAAAACATCCAAACATTTTGAACTATCTCTTCCCATTGACTTTATGAAGTTCGACCATCTCTAGTGGACATCCGGGGAGGACTGGCCCAGTAGGCTGAGGGGCAAATGCCCCCCGGGTTGGTCTCCAATGAAAAATTTGGGCTGCCACAAAAGCTATTAGTAAGTTACTCCTTTCCAGACTGTCAGATTAATAGAAGCAGCACAGTAGTGTCTTAAGTTTAGCAGATTACTTACTGACAGTCCGGACAGCACATTGAAGGAAACTGAGAGCAGAGCAATATATGGTGGGTCACAGTTATATAATTACATTTATTATTAATCAGCCCTCCAGTTCATTAGCTAGTGTTAGTCAGCCCTCCAGATCCTTAGCCAGTGTTGTTAGCCCTCCAGATCATTATGCAGTGTTGTAAGCCCTCCAGTTCATTAGCCACTGTTACATCAGCCCTCCAGATCATTAGTCAGCCCTCCAGATCCTTAGCCAGTGTTGTCAGCCCTCCATATCATTACCCAGTGTTATCAGCTCTCCAGATTATTAGCCAATGTTAGTCAACTCTCCAGTTTATTACCTGTTAGTTATCTTAACCACATCATACACTTGAAAATGTTGCAGGCAACCAAGTAAAATGGGAAAAGTAGTCTTAAAAACGTAATTTAAAGTGTGTGTGACCTTAGCAAAGTGGGCATGGTCAAACATTTTGCATTCTACCGTGAAAGGGCCACTTGGTTGTATTTGCCCCCCAGTCCCAAAGGTCCCAGTCCTCCCCTGGAGGACATTATCTACTCAAAGATATTACCTTGTTAAGGGATCCCTACAGAAGAATAATCAGTAACAGTAAAATCCCAACCTCAAACTTTAAGATAGAAAAAAAGATGTAGCACATGCTTGTAACAGTTCAATGCAGAGGCATTTACCAATTATAGAATGCAATTTAAATGATATGTATTAAACAAGCCTCTGTCCAAGGTTTAGAATAAAAACAAAGTTTTGGTTCTTGAGCTATGATTTTACAAAAGTGATAATTAGCATGGACCTCAAAAGACTGAAATATTTTCTGTTTATTTTTAATGCATAGTGTGCCCATCTATACCCATACCTTTTTGTCTTTGTTTGTTTTGATATATATTCTATGGGGGTAAATAAGACCACTAATTATACATGTATCAGTACCGGTGCCTAACCAATTGTTGTGTACATTTGTTTATGTGAAACAGTTTATACAAATAAATTACCATATAAACATAATTCAATTCAGATGTGAAAGCTTAAATGAAATATATATTTAAAAAAAAAAAAACAGCTGGTTGTCATCACAGAATGTGTGCCAGAACCATTAACCAAAAATTCAACAGTTAATAACATACCTTGGATTGTAATGACACATTATTTCCAAACCCTTAAACTAAGAACTGATGGCTCTCACACATTGGGCTGTTCTGCTTTGACAGCTTCCTGCTGTTGTTTTCACATTGTAAACATGCACGTACTGTAGATTACAACTTTTGTGGTAAAGTAAATGGATCCTGCATTACCTTATATTCCTTTAACACAGAGTTCATGGAAGACACGAGATTCCAATTTTTTGCATTTTCATCTTTATGTTTTTAAATACAGCATGTCAAATGATTTATCATTTATAACAAATAAATATCATCTCTGCAAATTCCTTGGATAAGATAAAATGTAAAGAAGAAAATTTTTCATAAAGGACATGTCCATCCTTAAAACAAAAACTAGTCACAGGGCCGTTAACCGCCTCCCCACCCCCAACAGATATATTCAGCACATTATTAGTAGAGATAGCTGAAACTCACTAGTTTCGTTCCATTTTTGGATTTCCGGATCTTGGGAAAATCCCGACGATCCGAAAATACAAAACCGGAATGAATTTTTCGATAATTATCGAAAGTGCGGGGCTATTTTCAATCGAAAATAGCCTCGAACGTTCAAAAATTATCAAAAATACGATTGGAGACCATTTTCGAGTTTCTGATCGTATTTTCGAATGATCAAGGCTATTTTCGATAATTTTCAAAAATAGCCTTGAATGGTCGAAATCCGGAGGATCCATCAGGATTTGGACAGATCTTTTTGATTTTGGAACCAAGGGGTTTCGTGTCTCTAATCTCTATATTTCTAATTATTGGATATATTATTAACCAGCTATTTAAGTATAATTATTCCCTCCATTCTGGAAGAGTAATCTGGCTCCTTTCTCCATGCTGTCAATCAAGGCTTTGACGGCTGACATCGGAACCAATGATTCACTGCTGATTCCCCTGCTGCCTCCTCTGCACATGTTCAAGCTTATAAAAAGCTCATTGCGGGCAGATAAGTGATAAGTCAACAATAGAGATGTCCGAACTTCGCAAAATCCGGTCCGCTCGAGGATCCGTGAATTTTCGAAAAAATTAGAAAATTCGAAAATCCGTAAGCGGACCCATTAAAATTAAAAAAAACTCGAAAATACGAGAAATCCTTGTAATTTCGAAAATTTACGAAAATACGAGGAATCCTCGTAATTTTGAAAATTTTAAAAAATATGTATTTTCGAAAATACGAGAAATCCTCGTAATTTCGAAAATTTCCGAAATTACGAGAAATCCGCGGTCTGGAAGTTCGGAAGGCGGAAAATCCCAAAAATCTGGAAAAATCCGCCGTTCGCGAACGGGATAAGTCCGCGGCGGATCCAAGTTCGGATCCGTGAACCGGCGATCCCTAGTCAACAGTATAAGAGTAAACATGTCCTTTCAATTCATTGATATTTTATGGTTATTTTGCATGAAACATAGTCTACACTACAATAGGGGTTTGTTTATTAGTTAAACATAAAAGTAAATCTGTTGTATTCAATTAGATCAACTGGACTTAAAGTTTAGTTCTTGAAGACGTTTCGCTAAGCATCCGACTGGCTTTCTCAATTCAGAATGAATGAATGAATGCTACAAGAATCTGTGGCAATTATATACCCTGGAAAATCCCAATTAGCATATCACAGCCAGGTGTTAAGGGCGTGATTCCATAGTGGCTAAGAGGTGTTAAAGGAATGCCCAGGGTAAGGTGTCAAAACAGCATTGTACATGGCAGACAGGCAGGTCGCGGCTTGGGGGTTTGTACTTATTAGTTAAACATAAAAGTAATTTATAGGTCTTAGAGAAAGAAAAGGCTCAGATTTTAAGCCAAACAATAGAAAAGTCTTACAAGTGTAAATACACTTTCCAGCTTAGGACTGGGACAGACGGGTGGATTATGACACAGTATTACTGCCAGACAGAATACCATTTTAGCACAGCCAATCACATTGAAGACCATGTGATTGGATGAAATATATTGACATATCTGATACACAAAAATGATGGTCGCGGCAAAAATTTTCATTGATATTTCAACCCAACCAAAGCTTTATATCATCTACCCTAATGCGTTGAGTGATCTTAAGAGGGGTTTTAATCAGATTTCTTTTAAATACAAATAACCACCTAAGGCAGTATAAAAGTGTAATATTAATAAGGCTGGTGATGCATTTATTAATTTAAAATGAAAATACTAGCCAGGATATTTGAAATGTGTATCAAATTGATGCATGTCAATGTGATCTTTCAGTTCCCCCCACTTACTGTAAAAGGACTGATATTGCTGAGACCCATTTAACCTTTTACTTGCTTGACACATCATTACTTTCTAAAAATAAAACAAAATGGCCAACCCAAGCCCTGGATCTTTTCTTAGCACAGACCCCTTTGGCTAAGAGTTATGGTGCTAAATGGTGGAGGGCCCCGCATCAGCCACCCACCCACAAACCTGTATATGGAAGTGACCCACTATAATCAATCAAATAAATATGGTGGACTTACTGAGCAAATTAATGGGTGCACATCCTGCTCCTGGGCTAGCACTGTACACATATTTCAACAGCAATAGCAGAGGCACTCTTGTACAAAAATAAACTTGATATATATTAATACAATTTGTGCTGAAAATACACAATGTTTTGGGGTTCCCCGAGAGGAAGGTTTGTGCACCTGTACTAGGCAGGCTTAAATTAAACATTTTTAAAGCTTTCTAAGCCCAAGGAGGCACCTTGCAGATCCTGTCTGTCATCTTTCAAAGATCTGCATACACACAGCCCCGAGCGGTCTCCTATATAGAAATTTTCCCTCTATTCTGAACGAGCACTCGACCAACCCGAATGTTCGTCATGCGCGTGCTCGTTAGGAAAAGCAAGGTACACACAGTACCGATAAAGCCCCAATACCGTCGGATCTGGGGCTTTATCGGTACTGTGTCTACCTAGCTTTATTTTAATTTTCTTAAATAGAGCAGCAGCACAATAATCAAATGGATCATTGTTTAGGTAAGTGCAAGTTGGTGGATTTAGCAATTAAGTCCCCTATTACTGCAGATAGGTGATCAGTTCAGCATAAGTTGCCTTGAGAACATATTTCTCCTTTTTTGAATTTTAAGTTAGTGAAGTGACAGTAGCATAACAACAAGGGTAGAAACTCTTATTGCTGAAGACCCAGGGATGGAGAAGGTCTGTGGATCCTTTTAGGGAATGCTGCTATTTTCAAATGAAATATCAGCTAGAACGGTTGATTTTTTTTTTCCATTTACATGTTCATTATCATTCCTTAAAGGAGAACTAAACTGAAATATGTATACTCTAAAATCTGAAAGCTTTCCCCCCCAAAACACAAATAAAATGTAAATTACTATCCCAGTAAATTACATTAAAGTAAATGTAATCCCCTGAAGAACTGGATAACTGTGTCTATATATTAAAAAGGTGGATTTCCCAGCAGCTAGATGAAAATGAGAAATGAGACACAGGTATCTACTTTTATATGCTCTGCCTTCTGATTTAGAGTTGTCCTGAGGCTTTAGTTGCCCTTTAAGCAGTTATTATCTGGAAGCCTATTGAAGACACCGAAATGCAAATATTGGATACCTTAAAGGATAACTGTATTGCCTCAATGCATTTTTTTTAAAACTGCTTTGAAAAGAGTAATGGTATGTAGCCCTCCCCATACATTTTTCTCCTGATTTCGAGCTTCTCTCTGCCTTCAATTAGCCACACTGTAAAGGGGGTGTAACAATTCTGTCTGCCTCTAAATGTCACTCAAAGCTAGCATGTGAGAAAACACTCCTTCACCCACCCTTGATCAGCTTGATTATGTAGGCTGTACATCCTAGCAACCAAACAGTTCAAGTTTGTTTGACTGGCTGAGGAGAGAGGTTGTAACAGACATTTCCACCAGCCAATGACAAGTAATATGTTAATCAGGGCCCTGGGTCCTCTAGGAGGTGGGCTTATAGCACTCATCTTTGCTGTGTGATATCTAAGGGAAGGCAGCACAGATGTAAATTAGAGTAAGCAATTTCAGCTGCTGGGAGTGTGGACATGTAATGGGGGTAATGCATTTTTTTCATATTGTTGTCCTTTAAAGGGCACATTCTAACTTTCTTTTATTTTCCATTACTGAAAATCCACATAATTTATTGTGTTAACCATCATCACTCTAAAAGCAATATTGCTGCAGGGATTGGGACACTCATTTGCATTGATTTTTTTAATCAGTACAACCTTATTATAGCAGTTTTAAAACCCCTGCTGAAAAATGATCAGGGTTCCAAGCTTTTATTTTATCCCATATCCTTATTTTGTTTTTATTATTATAATTCTAAAATAGTAAAACCCAAATACTGCACTGTTTTAACTAAAATTCTTTGGGCAATCATTTTTATTTATGTACTGCTGTGCTTCTGGAATGTAAAGTAGACTTTAGCACAAAGCAATAAAATAATAAATAAATAATTTAGTGTCCTGCTTTTTTTAAGTCTTACATATTGAATTTTTTGAATTTACATACATATTTGGCCTTGTTTTTTTCCCCTTGTTCCTTTATTCACTATATATGCATAGAAAAATATGAGACATCTGAGTAAAATAAGATTTTTTTTTTCTTCTGGTAAAAAATAATTTAATCATGCAAGTATTAGGACTGAATAATGGATGTAAAATTGATTTTTGATGGGTTTTCGATCACAAAAAGATGTTAACATTCTACACAAGAACCGAAATCTCTTCATAACGTATAGACTGTTTCATAAATGTGGCATGTTTTCTGGCTCATCTGCAAGAATATACAATCTATTCTTTCTTTTGCATATTTTTTATGAGAAAGTTGAATAGTTGTCTCAAAAATACTGATTGTTTCAATTAAATGCTTACTTATAAACATTTACTATGCAAATAAATGCAACTGTTTGTGTAGTATATTTATTAAAATATTCTTAGCAAAATAGGCTTTAGTGATGCTATTTATGAACTGAAGCTTTTTAACAAAAACCTTTAAAATTAAATTCATTATATAATTTATACAGTTGAGGTACTCTTTATAAAATATCCATAAAAGTTGCATTATGCAAAAATTGCCAAAAATATTTTGGTGGTGATGCAATATTGGGCACAATAAAAAATCCACGCCATCCGGTGTATTATCGGGTTATTGTGAGTTTTACATGGAGTCTTCATTGCGTGCGATGCAAAACTTCCTTAGTGAAATTTTGCTCTTGAATATCTGTTTTATTGTTGAAACCAATTCTTATTATTACCATTTAAATTCTGCAGTTGAAATATTATCTTTTATAATATTTTGCTATATATATAAAAGCAAAGTATTGGACGATTTGAGAATGAAACCATCATTGTTTTAGTTGAAATTATAAACTGTTAAGGCTAATTCATGGGTTGGAAATTCTAATTTATGAAATCACATATTTTAATAGGAAATCATACATATTGTTGACACAATAACTCTTCTCTTTCTTTTCAAGGTAAGGTGAGATATAAATATAATACAAGAATCAGAGTCCGCTAAAATAAAGCCAGGGGATCAAGAGCCAGATATTAAAAGTGCAGTAACAAAGCGAGGAGGTCTAAGGCCATAGATCAGAGACCAAAAATCAAAGCCAAGGTTCAGTAGCCAGGAAATCGAAAAGAGGAAAAGAGCATGCCCAAGAGAGCTAGCATGCTAAACAATCCAATCATTAGACAAAAACTGGATCAGCTGTTAAGTTTTTTTTAAAGTTCCTGGGGCTGGTTTGCAGCAATAACGTCACCCACAATGTACAACAACGTTGGCTCACATGCATTGTATGACTTCTGACTTTCAAAATTAATGTTTCAGTTTTTGGTCAGTTTTTTTTTTTTTTTTATAGTTTAATTGGCTGCTTCAATTGCAAGACCATAGTGTTCTATAACACCAAGCTATCACTGTTGATATGGAGGAACCATTTTGTAAAATACTAAATAATATACTGTTAAAATAAATGTTTTGACAAAACAAACGAAGAGTTGTCGATGGGGTGCCTCTGTGTGCTACTGAGCAGGATAAAATTCTTGACAGTGACTGATGATTTAACATTTAGGTTTCCTGTTGTCTCTTTATCTCCTTGAATTTAAGCTTGCACATTTTCTTGCTTCATTGTGCTTTACAATTTGCTTCCTTCTGTTCTCATGCTATTGTTCCAAGCTACAAAAAAAATATCTTTCACAATAATTATTTCATGAATCTTACACAAATGTTCACTAAAACAGACAGAACAGTAAACAGAAGGTTTTCTCATTAGGGCTGATCACTTGTTTCCAAAACAGATTTGCTTTCTAGGACCTTCAAACACATTTTTATTTTTTTCATGCTAAGGATAAAAACCATCTCAGCAGTCGAAATAAAATCTTATTTTGTAAGAAAGTAACAATGGGGCATAACATTTCCATCAATAAACATTTTTAACAAGTCGTTAAACTTCTTCTGTTTATTATGACATTTTAATTTCTTTATTTGTAAATCCTCATTTACACTTCTGCAAACAATTCCTAAACTGAATATATTCAGAAAGGACCTTAACAATTTTTAAACACAAATGACAATGTTCAAAAATTTATAAAATTTTAATCAAAGTAATGGTAGTAAATGTTTATTACCATAGACTAAATAAGCTAATTATGAGGGACGTCTCATTATAGTAGAATCTGTTTGTTACACCCAATCAAGCCCCCATGGGGCAATACATTTTTCTGAGCTTAAACAATCCACAAGTCTTTGGTCTATAAGCCAGTTAGACAAAATCAAGCAATGTACTGTATCAAAATAAAATATAAGGATTGATACATGTGGGATGATATTGTAGGTTGGTTGGCTGGGTGATGAGTTGTTACCAATTGTTCCCCCAATTTTATTTTTATTTTTTGCAAAATAAGAACCATAATAATAAACTATTGTGATGATTTACAGAGTGCTGCTATTAGTTATTCTGTCTGAAAGCTACATTAACTGATGTACCCATGGTTATCATTAGAGATGGCCGGTTCGCGGACCCGAACCCGGATCCGCCGCGGATTTCTCTCGTCCGCGAACGGCGGATTATTTCGGACTTTCCGGACTTCCGAACTTCCGAACTGCGGATTTTTTTTTTTACGAAAATTTTCGAAAATACGAGTTTCTCTGTAATTACGAGGATCTACGATACTTTCGGGATACGGAAAAACCGAAGATCCTCGTAATTACGGGGATTCACGTAATTACGAGGATTCACGTAATTACGAATATTCTCGTAATTACGAGAATACTCGTAAAAACTAGTAATTCGTGTAAATTTTCAAGACGGAGCAAGCCACATGATCCAAATTAGCCAATGGCAGCTATCATAGTTACGGAAAGCCTCGTTTTTTTACGGAAATCCTCGTTTTTACAGGAATCCTCGTATTTTCAAAAAATACCGTTTTTTTAAAGTCACGCTAGCGGACTGTACTTTTTAGGTATTGTTGGCATTTATACGTGCTTCTAAGGCCATTACCCAGGTCCCTGAGTGGTTAACTGTAAGTTACCAAGGCTATTTAGACCACTTTTAATGCGGATTTTGCCGAACTTTCATTTTAATACGTTTTAACGGGTCCGCTCACGGATTTTCGAATTTTCGGATTTTTTCGAAAATCCGCGGATCTACGCGCGGACCGGATTTTTCGAAGTTCGGACATCTCTAGTTATCATACTGAGCCAATATCGGCTCTTTAGAAAGTCATTTTTACATTTAAAAATGTAATAAATAGGAGAATCATAGAAGAAGGTAAAATTCTTTATGAATAGCTTATAAGTTTTTTTTTTCTCAAAACTTAATAAATTAATTTTATATTTTCACATATCTGTCTTTAGCAGCCCAAAATATCCTTGTTATGAAATATCTGTTCAGATGTAATTCAAAAGTGGGTTTCCTGCTATTGCTAGTGGGTTCCTTCTAAACCACCTTTCCATTTTTTTTCTGCTGTTGTTTTTTTGTTACCTTCCAAGTTGTGCCTGCTGCCACTACCTGGCTAGGGATTGCAAGGCAATAAAACGGATTTGTGATTATGCAAAACTGAAAATATTTTTGAAATTACATCAAGTAGCAAAACATGAGGTTTAGCTGCAAAACTAACTTCGCATTGGAACATCATCCATTTTTAAGGAAACAAGCAACAAGAAAAAATAGCAGAAGTTAATATAGTGCTGTAGTGCTAAATGCTAAGTAGAAATGAAACATGAAATAACTAGAAAAGCATTTAACAGTATGTCTCTACTTTTTATTATCGCCTCTATTTTCTTACAGCATTCAGATAACAATTCTACTTCTATTATAATGGAACGGAAGCCATTTATGGAACTTTGTATGCTGTATGTAATTCTCCAACTGTTGAATTCTTAGAAGGCCTGTTTTGAATGCATATCTCTTTTAATGTTTTCTAAAACAAACCTCTGTAGAATGGACATCTAGTGTAAATGTTCATTTTATTCATTTATAAAGAGTCCTTGTGTGTTATACATTCACCTTAATGGGGATTTACTGCAATAAACACTGTACAAAAAATAAGTATAATCTATATTCTGGAGCTGTGATCTACAGAAATCACCTTCAGGTTGTTCATCAACTGTCTGCAGATAATTTTCATCCAAACGTTGTGTATAAGGGTTAGGCCACACTGCTGCAATTGCGATTTGCGTTCCACATTATAAATAGCAATCGCATGCGTTTTTCAATACTTAATTAAAAAAACGCATGCGCAAATGCAACGAAATCGCACACGAAATCACATGCGATTGAGATTGCGTTTGTGTTGCAGTGTGGCCATTCAGTTTTATATATTTACAGCCTCTTCAATCTTATGCTGGATAGTACAAATGCATTGTGTTTAAAATTTCAGCTTGTGACTACTGTATTTCATTTTAGACATGTAAATTGTCTGCTGTATGCACTCCTAATTGCATTACAATGCCCACATTATTTAATCAAAGCCTTTGCTACAATGTAGAAGCCCTAATAAAATAGTAATTAGGCTATGCTGGTTAACTTGCCATTGTTAGTGAAGGATTTTTGCTAGAGGATTTCCTACAACCACTGAGGGGGTAGTTGACGCATCTTAAACATATTGCCCATTCATTATAAAAGGTTTTGCGTGTCCAAAACAGATATTATTTAAGCATTATAGCTTTATATGTTTTTATTTATAGTATGCTATTTGGGGCAGTCTTGCAAATTTCTGTCCATTTTCAGTAAGTTGTATCTTATGAGGGACTCAGGAATTTGAGTTCCAATTGTGCTCCAATTAAAGATTATCCACAAAAAAGCATAAGCTCTATGTCAATGGTTTGGACTGAGCAAGGTTTTGCTCAAATAGGTCGGTTTCGAGCGATTGGGTTACTTATGGTTAATCATTCCATTTTCAATGGACCACAATATCAATTAGGCAGAAATATTGTCATGGAAGTATTACTGTAATTACAATTACAAATTACGATTTGTTGAATAAACATTGTGCATACATCTGCCAGATTGTACACAACCTTAGCATTTTTTCTCCTGTCCTGAATGAGCCTATATAATGTATTTAGTTCTTACTTAAAAGACTATCAGGGAGATTCAATAAAAGTTCTTATCGTTTAAAATGGTGCTAATTTTGCCCCAACCAATCAGAACTTATGTAACATTTGAAAGCTAACATCTGATTGGTTGGGGCAAAATTAGCACCATTTTAAACGATAAGAACTTTTATTGAATAACCCCCTATATTGCATCCCTCCAAACTTTGCCTACAACAGAGACAAGGCATGAATGGCATATGCAAACCATACTTTGCAAAGGAATTTCCATGTCAAACCCCAGGCTATCCATGCTTCAAAGACTCTGCATGATAGAGTTAATTTTTCCCTGTACATTGTAGTTACCCATATTTAAAGGTAAATAGTAACAAATAAGTGCTTACACATGTATGCTATATTTGTGCGATAACATGCTAACATCACCAGGGGAGCAATTAAACTGTACTTCTACAGGTTGGCAATTACGGACACATAATGGTAAGGAAAATGCTGGTGTTTACATTTTAAGTATTGAAAATATAAAATAATAAAGTTAGAAGAATGAAAGCTCCTTTTAAGTCTTTTTTTTTAATATAAATATAATCGTTGTTTATATTTTTGACAATACAACCCTTTCACTCCTATGGAATCTGAAATGATTTAGTAATAATAATATTTAAAAAATGGACCTGCTGAGTGATGACAATTCATCAACAATATATGTTTAGTAATTAGAATAAGTATGCCGTTATGAAATTGTTCCCCTGCTTTAAAACAACTTAATGCGCTGTGAGATTTAAACTGGACAATACAATTGATGCACTTACTTAAAATGATTGAAGTGCTTTAGTACTGTTGCAAAATTATTCACAAGGGTCTTCATTGTTTTGAGCAGGTAAGCAAAAAAAAATAATCAAGAAATATGTATTTTTATACAGTATGGATGTACATACCTGCCAGGGTTCACTCCGGCATGGGGTTCATGGAAATATCAGAAATTGGATGCAGAGTTTAAACCACAAAACTAAAATCCTGCTTCATAACCATGAAATTATGGCTTGGAAAACCAACTGTTGGGTTTTGGTCTATATTGTAATTTCATTAGGATTTTTGACAAAAAAATGTTTGATTGTGGAATCAAAATTTTATCATGTCAAATGTTTGGTATATCCCCAACATACATTAATAATATAACTTTCAAACAAAAAAATATTCAGGTTAAATTTGGGCCAAAAGGGGTTTTCAATTCACTGCTGTTAGTTACAATGAAATGTTTCATTTTGATATGGGCAGTGGCGTAACTATTGCCCCCTCCACCCCCCCAACCGTGGGGGCCCCGGACGGTAGTAGGGCCCACCACAAGCCCCTAATTTGTGCAGGACGAGCCGGTTTTAAACAGGTGATCGCGCGTATGAATGAAACATTCCGGTTCAGTTCCGGAAGTTTGGGTCCGGTTTTAAACAGCAGATCGCGATCACCTGTTTAAAACCGGCTCCTCCTGCATTCAAGTCTTGCGGAGGGAGGAGTGAGTCAGGGGCCTGGCCCCCAAACTTGCGGGGGGCCCGGGTCCCTTCAGGTACGCCCCTGATAATGGGATTATTTAATGGATATTATAGTGACATAGTAACATAGCAATTGAGGTTGAATAAAGACATACGTCCATCAAGTCCAACCAATTAAAAAATAAAAACAGCTAAAAAAAGGGGAAATTCCTTCCTGACTCCAAACGGCAATCGGAAAGTATCCCTGGATCAACCAGATCTACAGTAAATGTATTAATACCAGTAGTTCTCAATATTTTTTAGTTTTAGAAACTTATCCATGCCATTTTTAAAGCTATTCAATGAACTTGCCATTACTACTTCTGCTGGAAGATACTTCCACAGTTTCACCGTTCTCACTGTAGAGAAACCTTTCCTAACCTGAAGATGAAACTTCTTTTCTTCAAACCTTAAAGGATGTCCACGAGTCCTCTTGTATGACCTATTCATTAACAATGCACCAGAGAGTTTATTGTATGGCCTATTAATATATTTATATAAGGTGATCATATCCCCACACAAACATCGCTTCTCCAATGTAAACAGCTCTAACTTGTCTAATCTGCCTGCATTGTCAAGCCCCTCCATTCCCTTTATTATTTTAGTTGCCCTTCTCTGAACTGCTTCAATTTCCAAGATGTCCCTTTTGTATATGGGATTCCAAAACTGCACCGCATATTCCAAATGAGGCCTTACCAGTGCCTTGTAAAGAGGGAGAATACTATTTTTCTCTCTTGAATCTATTCTCCTCTTTATACAAGACAATATCTTGCTAGCTCTAGCCGTTGCTACCTGGCATTGTTTGCTATAGCTAAGTCTGTTATCTACCAGAATCCCCCATATCTTTTTTCATTACAGGGATGCCAGGTAATATAGTCTGAAATCTGGAACTGCCATACCTCCCATATTCGTTGGGCGTTTGAGCGTTTGCCAATTTAGTTATTTATGGTGAAGGTGGCACAGGGATTATTAAATCCCAAATGCGTCACCTTATATTTATTAACATTGAATCTCACCTGGCATTCTGCTGCCCATTTTGATAATCTACATATCTAGGTCTGCTTGCAGAACTAGATTGTAGATACTAGATCTGTGTTTGTACATCAGCAAACTATGAGACCTTGCTCTCAATGCCCCGTTCTAAGTCATTTATAAACAGATTAAAAAGAAGTGTCCCCAGTACAGAACCTTGAGGCACTCCACTTAGAACTTTAGTCCACATAGATGTAGCTCAATTTACCACCAATCTCTGTTTGCGATCCAATAACCAATTCTCTATCCATGAACAAATGTTTTCTTCTAGGCCAACAGTCCTCAGTTTATACATTAGTCGCCTATGTGGCACAGTATCAAAAGCTTTCGCAAAATCCAAGTATACCATACCATATTTTCTATGGTGTGGTGTGATGTTTTGCTTCTCTTCCAAAATTCTGTTGATAAGTAAATGGAGGACTAAATGTAAAAAATTCAAAATAGGCAAATATATTTATGAGTATTAAATTGATCAGCTCTGAAAAAAACATTTCCCTTTGGGAGGGGTATGTGGTCACATGACAAGTTTCTAATTGGCTATCTATCATTATAATTATACGTTTATTGGTTGTCAAAATTTGTTTAAATTTACTTAAATATTTGTTGTGTAAATAATCTGTGAATAGAGCTATATGTTTAAATTAAATTATTGTATTTTGGTTTGCATAAAGCAAAATAATTCTGCAGCTCAATGAAAAATTAAGTGGAGTAAATGCAAATGATATTTTGAGGACCCCGGGCAGTAGTTTAGTAGGAATATTTCATATTAAATGCATAATTCAGATGCATGAGGGACAAAGAAAAAGGGCTTAAACTAAACCGAACACTGACCTAATTTGACTGTGCTAATGGCATATCTGATATGAGACACAACAAATGGCAATATAAAGCTGAACAAAGTTTCAAACGTTAACGCTGCACCATCTGACCTCCTTATAAGATCAATGGCAGGATTCTTTATATCTTTAAAAAAAAAATTGTATGAAATTTAAAATACAGACCATGCCTCAAACAGGGAATCCACACCCGTTTGATGCATTTCAGGCTTCCACAGGGCCCCTAAACATAGACTCCTATATTATATTTTTGTTGTGAATTATAACAATTTACAACATAAGAATTAGAGATGGGATCCGGGTCCAACTTGGACCCAGATCCGGCACAGAACCCCTCGGTTCTGAAATCCGAATGTTTCGTCCGAAACCGGTCAGATTGTTTGGATTTTGGGACTTTCAAGATTTCAGAGCACATTTTTGATTATTATCAAACGTTCGAGGCTATGTTCCAATCCAATAATCCTCGAAAATAGCCTGAAACATTCCATAATCATTGAAAATACGATCAGAAACTCTATAGTAGTTTCCAGACGTATTTTCGAGGATTAGCGAATGTTCAAAGTTATTTTTGAGGATTATCAAAAATAGCCTCGAACATTTGATAATCATCGAAAATGCTCTCTCCGATGTCCCAAATGTCATTACATTTTCGGATCTTTCCTGAAATCCGTAAATCTGAAAACAGAACAAAACTTACCAGTTTTGGCCATCTCTGATAAGAATGAACCAGTCCTATGGTACATCTAGATGGTAATCAGATCTTACCAAGGGGGAGGAATTGTCTGTAAAGCCTGCTGTACCCTGTATATAGGGATGGACTAGAACTCGAACTCGAGCCTGAGTTGGAGCCGAACTTTATAAGTTTGAACGGACTCGAACTAACCCAGACCCGGATTTCTCGGACTTTCGATGTTTCCGAACTTTCGATCGTTAATTCGATAATTATTGAATTTACGATAATTATTGTTCACTAACTCTAGAATGTAGTGTAGTGTAATGTAGTGGCTGGACAGTGTAGTGGTTAAAGGCACTGCCTTTGACATGGGAGACCAGGGTACGAATCCTGGCTAGGGGCAGCAATACAAATGTTTGGATTATTATAATACCCTAGTAATATAATAACCATATAATAACCTAGTAATATAATATTGTTATTATATTACTAGGTTATCATATGGTTATTATATTACTAGGTTATTATATGGTTATTATATTACTAGGGTATTATTATATAATAACCATAATAACCTAGTAATATAATAACCATATGATAACCTAGTAATAACAAGTAATATTACAACAGTAATATAATAACCATATAATAACATATTAATATTATAACCATATAATAACCTAGTAATATTGTTATATAACTAGGTTATCATATGTTTATTATATTACTAGGTTATTATGTGGTTATTATATTACTAGGTTATTTTGGTTATTATATTATAATACCCTAGTAATATAATAACCATATAATAACCTAGTAATATAACCATATAATAATCTAGTAATATAATAACCATATGATAACCTAGTAATATAATAACAATATTATATTACTAGGGCATTATATGGTTATTCTATTACTAGGTTATTCTATTACTAGGGTATTATAATAATCCAAACATTTGTATAGCTGCCCCTAACCAGGATTCGAACCCTGGTCTCCCATGTCAAAGGCAGTGCCTTTAACCACTACACTATCCAACCCTTGCTAAGCCTAGGAAGGACCGTTCGCTAACAGGAAGGATCGTTCGATAATCCTTGAATGTATCGTTGAATGTAGCTTGCGCAAAACCCGACAATTGCCCGCCTGACTTTAGGAAGTGTTTTAACAAGTTTTGAAGATAGTGACATGTTCCCCAGACCATTTCCCAGGTGCCGCAGCCATTTTACAATAAGTTACCATCATTAGTTTAGCTGTAAAGCACTCAGATTTTTCTAACTATCATTGACTTGAATGGGTCCGAATTCGAACTCTCGAACTTTCTCTGAAGTTCGAAAACAGACCGAACTTTATATAGTTCAGCCATCTCTACCTCTAAAAAAACAAAGATGCTTGTCTCTCTATTTCAAGTTTTCAAGTTAAGCCTGCTGATGAGGATCAGCAAAGTTCAAACTATATAGGCATAAGCACAAGCCTTAGGTGCATGTCTTTTTAAAACCTTGAGATAATGGATTTCAGATGTCTCATATCTTACATCTGTATGCATTTATAAATCAGCTATTGTTAGTTAGTGCAAAGAATGTGTTTACTTAGTTATAAAATTTGCTGATTTTAGGGAGATTTTTTTATGATCTTAGAAGTTTTGAGCCAATTACTTATATTTTATTGGGCAATAAAATATGGGGGGGAGGGGGGGGACAGGGGGGGGGACAGGGAAACATTTTTTAAGTATGGTGACAAGGTCTGGAGGAAGAACAAAAGGAGGAGGGAACACACCAGACGAGGGGGCATCAGGAACAAATGGCAAGCCCCCACGAGCGAAACCTCCAAGGAGAATGTAGTGGTGAATATTAGCAAAAGAATTCTGTCTCAGGATGAGTACAAATTACTGAATAGGGGCCTTACCTTTGTCCCCACCCCTCTACACAATAATTTCCAAGATGAAGTCGATGTATATAAGTTTACTCGGACTTTAAAGTTGAAAGAACAATTTGGGAACTCCACTCTGAAGGAGTACAACAGATTTAGACCTAAAAGTTATTACGAGCCAGTAAATCCGCCCTCAGCCATAAAAGTTTTCAATAATAAAGTGAACAAAGAACTGATGTTGCTAGAAACACGCGCAGAACCAAGAAATGGTCTAATTTATCTGTAGGTGAGCAACAAGCGTTAAAAACTCTCAGCGAAGACCCTGATATAATTATTCGCCCGGCCGACAAGGGGGGAGCAGTGGTGGTGTTGGACCGGAGCTACTACTGCTCCGAACTAGCCACCCAATTATCTGACACTAAGATCTACAGTAAATTATCAGGTGATCCCACCCTCACACTCAAGAAGAAAGTGGATGGACTCATTGATCAAGCCCTCGTAGCACACTGGATTACAGAAGACACTGCAGGATTCCTTCGGTGTAAGGATCCCAAACGTCCATTAATCTACAGTGTACCTAAGATACATAATCTATCACCCTCCGGGTCGTCCTATAGTGGCATCGATGGGCTCCATACTGAGTCCGTTATCCATCTTTGTGGATTCCTTCCTTCAGCCTTTGGTACAAGACATGAGATCTTATCTTAAGGATAGCAGACATCTTATTCAGATCCTCAAAGGATATGAGGGGAACCTTTTGAATTGTGTACTGCTGACATGTGATGTCAGCAGTCTTTATACAGTGATCCCTCAAGTGGAGGGGGTAGAGGTCTGCAGGAGAGCCCTTAATCGGATACGACACCAGGGACCCCCCATAGAATTTATATTGGAGCTGCTTACATGTGTGTTGGGCGATAATTATTTCAAGTTCAAAGATCAGTTTTACCTTCAGACCTCTGGGACAGCTATGGGGACCAATGTAGGTCCCTCGTTCGCCAATTTGTTCATGGAACAGTTTGAGGAGACACACATCTTTCTGAAATATGGAGATAAACTCATTATATATCGTAGATACATTGATGACTGCTTTATTGTGTGGAGAGGGACCACAGAAGAATGCAAAGAGTTTGTCATGGAACTTAATGAATTAAATACCTCCATAAAATTCACTATGGAGTGTAATAGTGAACAAATTAATTTCTTGGATCTTAGAATTAGTATAGAGAATAACAAATTTTAAATTAGCCTATTCCGTAAGCCTACGGACAGAAACACCATATTGTCAGCCAAGAGCTGTCACCCACCTAGCTCTAAGAAAGGAGTTGTCTTTTCACAATTTATACGAGTATTGGATAATAACTCTAAACCAGAGGTAGCTGAGATCCAACTCAGAGAGATGACTGATAAGTTTCTGAGCCAGGGGTACGATCCTAAAATGGTTGCTTACCAACTAGAAAAGGCACGTAATAGGCCCCCTTTAATTACTGGCAGCAATGGCGCTAGGAGAACCGACTATCCTAAAAAAGAACGTATCCCTTGTTCTTTACAATACTCACCATTTAGTAAAAATGTGTGTAATGTCATTCACAAAAATTGGGATATTATATCTAGTGATGAGAGTCTGACATGTTCCAACAGCAGTCCTATGTTCGCCTTTAGACGAGGCAGGAATCTTAGAAACATACTTGTTAAAACAGACCTGGGGACCCCAAAATGTGGGGGCATTTCCTCCTGGCTACCCCATAACAAATGGGGCTGCTATAAATGTAGCGGTTGCCAGGCATGCAGACACATTCTTACAGAGATAGATTTCCCCCATCCCCACAATGGACGCCACATTAAAATCAAGGGAAGACCTGTCTTAGCACATTCGTAATATACATCATAACATGCCCATGTGGCTTATATTATGTTGGCAAAACAACTATCACCCTCCGAGAGAGATTAGCCAACCATCACCAGGCATTAAGGCAAACCATCGCAGATGGTGCTAAGAAAACTAGCCATTTTGGTGAGCAATCGGTTGCTAGGCACTATAGAGATATGGGTCATCCTCTGGCAAGTTTTAGATGGATGGCCATTGACTCTGAGCCAGTCAGAGAGGGCATAGATCGGGGTCGGGCCCTTTTAAAAAGGGAAGCTTTTTCCTGCTTATTATAACTTTACCATTTGGGATGTTGCCCCCCCCTTCCTTCAGCTGTCTATTTGCTCTTACCATAGGTCGTTCTATTGGCCGTTAACCCCCTAAGTTAGATCTCTATATGTGCCTTTAATCTGCCTGAGTTGCGAGCTGCTCGATCCCCCTTAGCTTCCGTCCTATTGTACTTGGTACGGGGACGGGGTATATACTCCCGAGGGACTAGCATCAGAGAGTGTTCCGATCCCTTCTCTTCTTTATATCGGAACCAGTGCCATTTGCTTGAACTAAGCCGGACGAGTGATTCTGAGCCTGGCATCTTGGGGAATCCAGGCTCTATTGGGTTATTCTCTGACCATGTAGTGATCCTGTGACTGACACTCTGTATCCTTATATCTGTTTATTGAATTACAGTTTCTTTTGTTACTTGTAGCTACTTATAACCTGTGGAGTATTGTTCGATGTTTTATTACTATGTATCTATTTATGCTATCCGTATGTTTAGCATTATAAATGTTCACTAATGGGTGACGTCTGAGGGGTTGGGGTGTGGGGGGGGAGGGCACTTATCTATTTAGGGTTTTACGTTCACAAAATGGAGTATCCTGATGACGGCCGCGTGTTACGGCTGAAACGCGTCGAGTTTGAGTTTTATTATGAATAAAAGTTTGTTATAAAAGTCCAGCGGAGTGCCTCAGACATCCTTTTATATATATATATATATATATATATATATATATATATATATAATTTATTTATTTAATGTGGTATTACTTCCCTAAAATCAGAGCTGTTACAGAATTCTGTCTGTTCTGTGGTTCTGTGTAAGCAATTGCAATGAACCTCTTTCTCTGTTTGAGCATAATACAGACACTGTCTCAGGATTATTCTGCTGGCTCTAGCCAGCACCCTGCCAAGACAGTGGAAAATAATAGACACTGACATGCTGTGACAGTAATTTATGTTAAATCAGTTTTTGGACAGACGGCATTAAAAACAGGTTGCGACCAGACAAAATTGTAATGCAACAGTAAGGCTCCACGGAAGATGTTGGCGCAATATAAATCCACAATAATAATCTGAAAATGCCATAGGATTCCAGTCTATAGCCCATCACCACCGATGGACAACTCCCAACATAATATGACATCTTTTGGTATGGCATATGTTTCTTTGCCTATTAACATTTTATTTTGTTAAACCACACAAAAAAAAACAACAATCTTACCCATAACTTAAAAATATATAACTTTTATATGATCTTTTTTTTAACAAGAGTAACAAGTTAATGTGCAGCATGTGGGATATAGTTGCAGGTTAATTTTCTAGGTTTCTAATCAACCAAATCCTCGAAAGATAAAAAACATAGTGGTAAAGATAAAGCTTGGAGCATTTTATTAGATTAGATGGGTAATAAGATAACAATATACTGTCAAAAGTTCTACTTTTTGAAGTCTCTTAGAATGCTGTCATTTGGGCTTCATGTAGGAACTAATAAGATGTTCTACTACAGGTGGGAACCATGATATTATAGGATTGGCTGCTGTTGAATGATAGGCAACATGTTTCATGACTTATTATATAAGGCCCATTTATTGACTCTCTGTATAAAATCTTATGGGCCATCTTTAAGCGGTACAGAATAAACCGCTGAAAACCCATTTGCCTTAAATGAAGAAAGCCTTGTTCAATAAGTGTACTATACTAAATTAGCTTAACTTTTACAGTATGGATAATGAAGCAATTGTATCATTAAGAAGGTTACAATTAAGCACTAATATTCCTGGACTCAGTAAAAACAACTAGAATAAGCATTAAGATTTTATATTTAGTTAACAAACGTATTGTTCCCTTGGTACAGCAATTATAAAGTATATTTACTGCTATACTTTTGCAAAGCCCCACTGTACATGTACTGATCTTTAAATGATACCTAGGGATACATAATACAAGTTAGTCTGCATTTTTCTTAACAGGGACAGATTGTAAGATACAGTATACAGGTAAAGATTTCTTCAATATTTCCACCTAATTAAGAAAAGCACATATAAAATAGTTCTAGAAATGGGAAAGTTAAAAATGCGCTCTTAAGAAATATTGAGCCAAATGTCTATGTGACTGCAGTCTGTACCACTTGAGTTAATCATGCAGTGAAAGAGATGATATAAAAAGACTTCATTGATTTATTTATTGAATCTTTCTTCTCTGTAACTCTCTTGGACTGATTATCTCTCCACAAATAACAGCTCTGCATATAAACAGTTTAGGAATGCAGATTAGATGTGTCTTTGGGTTGTGATAGTTTCAGAATATGTGCAGGGTATAAACTGTAGGTTTTGTTAATGGTAGATTTAAATAAAAGGGTTGTTAAGCAATTCAATTATACATTTGCATTCCTGTACATTATTTATTTTAAAAGTAAAGCTCACTTAAATGTGTGTCATTTACTTTAATGTTTATTGCTACAATCATTTTAACATCCTAAGATTAATAAAATAAAATGCAGGGAAAGATGGTGTACCATGTTAGCCAGTCAAAATGTTTATAATTCGATCTCTCACCTGCAGGAGGAGAGGATCTGAAAGTAGTAACATTGCAGGGGAAGGCTTTAAATTCTAAAACCACATGCACGCTGCTTGCTCCAGATCGGGACATTTACCGGGACATCAGAAGATCGGGGCTGCATTCTTAAATCCGGGACTGTCCCGGGTAATCCGGGACTGTTGGCAACTATGCTATTGTAAAAAACTGATTAAAAGTAATATAATTAAATTAAAAAGGCCGAGATGATTTAAAAAATAGATATATATAATAACATTTTTTTTTTTGGGTGAAAGAAGGCTGGGTAAGTACTGTTAGAAACATCTTTGGATTTTATAAACCTCGCGAGGTCAAGGTTTTAGGGTGTAGCCAAACATATATTAAAAAAATTTGGGGGGGGACAGACATACCCTTTAAATTTTATTGAACAACTCTCGAGAGATCTTAAAATGGCTGTGCACCATTGATTCCCATCCAACCTGATGGAACTTGACAGCTGCTGCAATGAGGAATTTTGGCATCATATTCTAAAAGACTTGAGGCTGTAATTGCTTCCAATAACACACTGACAGCTTCTACTCTTCACTTTTCAGAACTTTTAACAGACACCGCAGGAGAACCATAAGGAGCTGCGGTTTAAGGTAAGGATTTTTGAACACAACACAGTGGGGTCAGTAGTGGGTTACATTTTAGTTTTGGGGTGGACATACCCTTTAAGACGGAGTGCATATAATAAAGGAGAAGTGGTGCACTGGTAAGCTGATGGTCTCTGTGCTCCTTTGTGCCGCAAGTTGCATACAGCTTCAGTCACATAAGTCACTGTTGTGCTGCCTCCTCTATAGTGCTGCCAGCTGCCTCTATGAATCCAAATCTCCGGATTTTCAGTCGTATTTTATCAGTTTGTATGAATTCTGAATTTTTTGGACTCTTCAAACTAATACTACTTTTTGAACTTGCTGTTTTTTTCCTATAATTATCGAAGATTCGAGGATTTTAGAATTTTCCAATTGATAACCCTCAACTTTAGCGCTCCATAACCCTCAAATGCGGTGTTCAGTAACCCTCCAATTCAGCGATAACCCACCAATGCAGCGTTCAGTAACCAATTCAGCAATAACCCTCAAATGCGGAGTTCGGTAACCCTCAAATTCAGCGATAACCCTTCAGTAACTTACCACTATTTATATCAGCCACTTTGATCCACAGTATCTTTAACACCTTCCACACAGATATTCCTTTTTTCTGGTTATTTGAACTATGAGACGAATATTGTATAAATATCAGAGAGCACCACAGCTTCATTGTATTCAGCTTGAAAAAGGAACTAGAATGCTCTGAAAGCTTGCTATGATTATCTTAGTTAGCCAATAAAGGTATCACCTTTATACCACTTTGTTATTTTTTATTTCAAATGACCCTGTAAGCGATAACCCTCAAATGCGGTGCTTGGTAACCCTCCAATTCAGCGAGAACCCACAAATGCGACGTTCGGTAACCCTCCAATTCAGTGATAACCCTCATATGCGGCGTTCGGTAACCCTCCAATTCATCGATAACCCACAAATGCGACGTTCGGTAACCCTCCAATTCAGTGATAACCCTCATATGCGGCGTTCAGTAACCCTCCAATTCATCGATAACCCACATATGCGGCGTTTTGTAACCCTCCAATTCAGCGATAACCCTCAAATGCGGTGCTCGGTAACCCGCCAATTCAGCGATAACCCTTCAGTAATTACCACTATTTATATCAGCCCATTTGATCCACAGTATCTTGTACCTTATCTGTTTGTCCCTTGCAGACCCCCTTTTATATGACTTTGTTAACACCTTCCACCCTGATATTCCTTTTTTCTGGTTATTTGAACTATGAGCCAAATATTGTATAAATATCAGAGAGCACCACAGCTTCATTGTATTCAGCTTGAAAAAGGAACTAGAATGTTCTGAAAGCTTGCTATGATTATCTTAGGGCTCGTTCGCACTACATCAGTTTGTATTCGTTTTTCAAACGCAGGTGCGTTTAAAAAAATGGACAGACAGTAAAACCCCATAGGATTTCATAATATAGTTCACACCTGCTGCGTTATTATCCGTTCCAGTCCGTTTAAAAAACACACTGCATGCAGCATTTGTTAGCCAATAAAGAAATCACCTTTATACCACTTTTGTTATTTTTTGTTTCAAAAGGGTTACCCTGTAACCCACAAATGCGGTGTTCGGTAACCCTCCAATTCAGCGATAACCCTCAAATGCCGTGTTCTGTAACCCTCCAATTCAGCGACAACCCTCAAATGCGGTGTTCGGTAACCCTCCAATTCAGCGATAACTCTCAAATGCCGTGTTCTGTAACCCTCCAATTCAGCGATAACCCACAAATACGGCGTTCGATTTCGGTAACCCTTGAAAATTCACGCAGAAGTTTTGGTGATAGGTATGTGTTTCCCGGACCATTTCCTAGGTCCCAAAGCCATTTACTGTGTTCGTGAAATTGTAGAAAAATCCATTTTTAGTGTAGCCATATATCAGGCATAGGGAACCAGATCTCCACGTGTTAAAAAAAACTACAATTCCCAGCATTCCTTCACATGCATGTATTTAACACTTCAAAATGTATTTCCTGTTAAAAAGGAACTGTTAGTAATAGGATCCCTTTAAAGGAGTCTAGGACTAGTTAAACATTAGCAATAATATAATGTAATCTATCATGATAATTATCTGCTCTATAACGAAATGTTTTATGTGTCCGGAACTATGTATTCAGAGTCCTAGTTTCCAGGGGGCGGTTATTATAGCATGACCAAAAGTAGTGACATCCCGACGTGCCTTGCGGTAGCTCTTTCTCTTCCGGTTGTGATCCTAGGTGAGAGGCGCTGTGAGTATCTGTTGCATCTTTACAATCCGGTGCCATCCTCACACACCGGCCGGGTAATCTAGAAACGGTCTCTGTCTGTGTGCCGGTCTGACTGAGAGGATGTAACGGGATCGCTGGGGGTTCGGATCCTACAGAAATTAATGGACTGGACAGTCCCGTGGATCTGCCGGTCACTGCTCACGATTTCATTGGTTCAACCGAGTGGAGTTGATTGGGAAGAATAGGGCAGGTTGTGGGCTTCAGTTGAAAACACAACCAGGCTGAGTAGAATGAATGCAGTTTACATGCAGCCACTACAGGTTGTTCCATGTATTAAGTGACCAGTCTGGTAGCTATAGGTGTGACATGTATAGGAACATATCAGTAAGGTTGTACGTTGATTTCCAATTGGTCAGTAAAGAAGCCATACACTGCGAAAGGTTATTGCAATCGTAATCTGACTGATGTGCATTATTAAAGGTAATTTCTACCAAAAGAGTTTGGGCATCTAGTTTTATTGAAGAACGGAATTAAGCGATAACTCACAAATGCGCCGTTCGGTAACCCTCCAATTCAGCGAGTACCCTCAAATGCGCCGCTCGGTAACCCTCCCAATTCAGCGATAACCCACAAATGCGGTGTTCGGTAACCCTCCCAATTCAGCGACAACCCACAAATGCGGCGCTCGGTAACCCACCAATTCAGCGATAACTCTCAAATGCCGTGTTCTGTAATCCTCCAATTCAGCCATAACCCACAAATGCTGCGCTCGGTAACCCACCAATTCAGCGATAACCCACAAATGAAGAACGGAAGGTAAAGGAGCTGTGTCTTGCCTCCTGTTTTTCAATAAAACCTGCAGGAGCTGGGAGAGAAGGTAAGGTACTTACCCATTCTCTCCTACGCCACATAGTCTGTCAGGTCCCGACAGGCTCTGTCTTCTATGCGTATCCCACCTTCTCTCCCGGCTCCTGCAGGATTTATTGAAGAACTGGAGGTAAGACACGGCTCCTTTACCTCCTATTCTTCATAAAACTAAATGCTCAAATATTTTTTTTTCCAGTGGAGATACCCTTTAATTGTATGTAAATGTTCCATACATATTGTTCAATATTCAATTAGTTTGGTGGTTAATGTCTGTCTTCTATTGTGAGGTTATATTATTTACATTTAATCAGAACTTCAGAAAATACTGTAATCATTTAACCAATCAACTTAAAGGGCATGTCCAACCCCCAAACCTATAATTTCCCCCACTACTGGCCCCACTCTGTAGTGGATAAAAATCCTTACCTTACATCCCAGCTTCAAATGGTTCTTTAGTAATCAATTGGTGATGCACAATCCCAATTGATAACACTTTGAGAAAACTAGGGTTGGGTCTAATGTTAAATGACTAGTTGATACAAACAAGTAGTGTGATAAACATGTCATTCTAATTACATGACTTTTATTTGTGCAGGATTGAACATGGCAAAGTCCAAGAATCACACTACTCACAACCAGTGTAAGTAACTGAACTCTTGCAGATTTCATTTGGAAGATGTGTTGCTTTAATATACATAACACATATACATCGTGGCCAAATTTGCCGTGACCGAAGGACATTTGTCCCGGCCGAGCGATTGGTCGGGACAAATAGTCCCTCCATGTGTACCCAGACTAAAGGATAATTGTATTGCCTCAATGCAATATTTTTTTTAAATTGCTTTAAAAAGTTAGATATGCAGCCCTCCCCATATATTTCTTTCTTGATTTCAAGCCTTTCCCTGCCTTCAATTGGCCATGCTGTAAAGGGGGAGTAACAATTCTGTCTGCCTCTGTCACTCAAAACTGTCATTGCATCTATGAACAATTAACAGTGGATGGCTGACTTTAGAGATTTATTAAATAGCTGTGGCTTGTTTGCATATGTACCTGTGTGTAAGCTACTTGCCAATATACAGTGTAGTGTCGGACTAAAGAATAAACATTTTGTATTGTTGCAGTACAATTGTGTGAAAGTCTAAAACCTTTTCTAGTCTTTTAGCCCAGAAACTCTATTTAAAAATGTAGTATTTGCCTTCCCAGCTAACTTTATGCACACAGATTGTCCATTGCCCTTCTTACTACCTTTGGCACATTAGGATGTCTTGCAGCTCATTGCTAACTGCTCTTCTGTGAGCATGCAGGAACTCAATGAGTGAAGATGTTTCTAATGGTGACCATACACTAGAAAGTTATAACTTATCCGAACTAGCGATCCCACGACATTAGACCGATCCTGCCGGACCACCTTTCCTGTTCTTCTTTGCAATCAACATGTGTTTGCAAAATGAATGGGATTTGCATTCGCATGTCGATTGCAAAAAAGAACGGGAAAGGTGGTTCCGGCAGGATCACTCTGTCATGGGATCGCTCAGTTGGGTAAGTAAAATCTATATAGTGTATGGCCACCTTAAAGGATAAGTGCACTGTTAAAACAAGTTTAGTTTAATTGTAAGATACAGCTTAAAAAAATTCCCCCAGGTCTCTCCTGAGCCTACCTGTGTGGCTGTAAAGTTGGTGACATCTTGGATGTGAAGGTAAGGCGGGTGAGCTCCTCTCCTCTGAGAGTTGCTTGCTTCACCTCTTCCTCGATCGTGATGTCACGGCGCACGCAACGTCGTGCGCGAACACGCTGTGCAAGCACATAACGTCACCAGCGTGTGCACGGACATCACGATCGAGGATTTTGGGGCTAAAGGAAGAGGGGAAGCAAGCAACTCTCAGAGGAGAGGAGCTCACCAGCCTTACCTTTACATCCAAGATGTCACCAACTTTACAGCCACACAGGTAGGCTCAGGAGGGACCTAGGGGGGAAAAAAGGGGGCGGGGGGATTTTTTAAACTAAACTGGTTTTTACAGTGCACTTATCCTTTAAGGCTTGCTTTAGTAAAATAGTTCACTGATATTGCAAAGGTGTATTTTATAGAAAACAGATTGAAGTGGTAGTTATAATCAGGATTTGCTTGTAACACGAGTCGAACATTTTTTTGACAAATACCAGGATTGAGACAGGGCATGTGTGTATAATCGCACACACACATGTTCAAGGACATGTGTGTATTTTATATGTAAAATATATTTATATAACCTTTATATATGACTTGATATGTTCTGGCACAGAGAAGCTGTAATAGCAAGCACCCACTTACAGCTTTATGGTGACTTCTTCACAGCCCATTTTTGGATCTCTGAACAATAGATACTGGGGGGCAGAGGTAATTATGTTAATATATTAAAAATAAAACCGGCACTTTAGTTTCCTCTGCAGAAACTATCTTAATTTTTTCAAAATTAACTATTGAGTTCTGTCGTAAACAAGAAATTTCCTTGATTGATGAAATGGGTTTTCCCCTTATTGAATTTGATTGGAGTAGGAGGTTATTTAGTTTAATAGGGTTATTTGATGTGACACTTGAGATAAAAGGGAGAATTACCAACTAGTAGTTAATCTAGCATTTCATATGTAAAATATCTGTAATTAAACAATGTTAAGCTTATGCCATTTTTTTAATAGCTCGCAAGTGGCACAGAAATGGAATCAAGAAGCCCAGATCACAGAGATATGAATCTCTAAAGGGGGTAAGATTTATTTTTCCCCTCACAATTTCTAAATGGGAATGCCCCAAAGCACAATTAGATAAGCTTTTATTTTATTTGGGACTTTGGGTCCTACTGGGGATGGTTGAGTAACAGGGTTTGAGATCATTTATTTTTAGTTGTCATACATATTGTATTTTTATATTGTTAATTTTGTTCTTCATGGTAAATCCTTCCACACAATAAAACCTCAGCCCCCCCAACCCCACAAAAAAGCAGTCTCCATTTAAATAATTAGTTCAAGATTGTTCCGCACACTACTCGCATCCACTTCTGGCTGGCTGCAGCTGATACACACGTCAAATGTGTTCCAAGTATCAGCGTACACCAGGCTTATCACAAATGGTGTTTATTAACACATGAAACATTTCAGTGACAAATAGCACCTTCTTCAGACATGTCTGGTGTGCGCTAATAGTTGGAATATGTTCCATTTACATGATATATACCGCTCTATACACCAAACAAGGTATGCATACGACCAAACAATTGAAAAAAGCGTCATGCTAGCACACTAATAAGGGCAATTGCCATGTGTATGTAGGTGCAATCCTTGAAACGCCCCCTACCCTGGGGTAGACAATATCCAGTATGTGAAGACATTGCCATCTATAGGATGCATATGGAAAAACATTGAGTAACTTTTTTCCAATATTTGTTTTGGAGATTATTCCTTTAGTATTAACACTTCAAGACACTTTGTAATATGAAGCAAATGCTGTGTATTTTATATAACACGCACTTTAGATTTATTCTCTATTTTGGATTGTTTTTAAGTGTGAAGTTATGAGGGTATATATGTGTGTGTTTAATTCAAATCGTTACACCTGAGGAAGGGGACAGAGTACTCCTGAAAAGTTGTCGTTTTCACAATGAACTGCTTTGGTTTGCAAGTAGTGTGCTCCTCCATCTTTGCATTTACTAGATACAACCAAACACAAATGTTTGTAGTCACACACAAGATACAATCACAAGTTATAACCTTGGATATTCTTCCTGTCCAAGAAGAGATCCAAAGCCTCCTTTTGAATGTTTTCAGAGTTTTAAAATAAACACCGCATTTTCAGACCGAGCACAACTTTACTTAACTGCCCTAACAGCAAAGAACTATTTCCGTTGCCAAAACTATAATTTAACCCACTGCTGGGCCCACTGGGTAGTTTTAAAAAAATCCTTACCTTACTCCTCTGCTCCAAATGGTTGTTGTGCAGTGACTGTCCAAAGGCCAGAAACTGAAGAGAAGGAGCCTTCCTTTGTGTGAAATGGTATCTGCCTCTTCCCTGTCCTCCTGGAGTGCTCTGGCATGTGCAGGGAATTCCTTTTCTCACCTCCCTACCACCCTCTTGTTCCCTTGTCTCTCCACGGTCTAAAAACAAATTAATTGCTGTAGTGTAGGCACCCCCCTCCCAACCCTAACCAAAAAAAGCCAGGAAACATGCTTATCAGACAGTGTTCCTGCGGCTTGCTTAAAGGGCAAGTCCAGCCTTAAAACTTTAAAATGATTACCCCCCCCCCCCAAACCCCACTTTTGCATTTTTTACATATTTCAAAGATCACCCAGAACTTGAATACCTGGCCTGGTCCCTTGCCATCTAAGCACTGCCCCTGCTCCTGTTTCAAGCTCGTTGCGAGCAAAAACAGGAGCAGGGGACTTCTGCGCTGACAGTCGCTTCACTTTCTGGTCACGACTGTCAGGCGATTGGGTGTGATGTGACGTCGCCTGTCAGCAGCAGCTGTGGAGCAGAAGTGGCAAGGGACCGGGTCAGGTAAGCAAGTTCTGGGGGATCTTTGAAATATGTGAACCATGTGAAAGTGTGGTTTGGGAGGGGGGGGGGGGGATCATTTTAGGCTGGACATTCCCTTTAATAGCCAGCAGCCATGTCTGTGATTGGCTGCCTCTCAATCAATCACAGGCATGGCTGCCAGTCTGGCCCCAAATGATACTCTGTTCCCAGAAGTATCGTAAGAGGTTGAGGGAACGAAGGCTGTTATTTGTCACTTTTTTAGAAATAAAACTATGTGGTTAGGGTTGGGAGGGGGATGCCTGCACTACATCAAAAAGTTATTTTTAGGTTTTTTTACCTCAAAACTAAATGGGTGTTCTCTAGTATTTTGTTCACCACTATAAGAGAATATAACTAGATTGTAAGCTCTACGGGGCAGGGACCTCATTACATCTTGTGGCAAAGCCCTAGCACTTCTATTTATATGTTTATGTACTGAACTATCTATTTATTATTCCCCTTATATGACTTTATTGTATTTTAACATCGCTGCGTCCCCAAGTGGCGCTTTATAAATAAACATATACAAAATATGTTATGTAATTGCCTCTAGTTCCCGGTAACAAATCTTTCCAATTCTTCCACTGGGTGCACCCCTGTGTATGTTTTACATTGATTTACTGTGTGTATGGTAAATGGGTAGTAATTAAATGTAAAATAGTTTTCAAAAAATCCTAGTTTAAAAAGGGCAAACTATCTTGCCATGTTTTTAATTTGATTTTCTCGTTAAACATTAGAGCTAAAGGGAAAAACGTTAAGTCCCATGTATTGTTGCATGATTGTCCACAGGATACAACTATTGTACAATATTTTTTTTTTCACATTTCAGGTTGATCCTAAATTTTTGAGGAACATGCGTTTTGCCAAGAAACACAACAAGAAAGGACTAAAGAAAATGCAAGCAAACAATGCAAAGAATATAAGCAATACAGCTTCTAAATAAATGTGCTTGTATATTTCATATGTACCCATCTGTGTCACTATTGAAATAAAAAAAAAAAAATTCTGTCAAAGTGGGATAGTCTTTGTTTGTAGTAATGGTCGAGGGCAGGGGTGCAATAAACTGGCCTCTCCACGATTACAGATCCTGGGTTGGCAGCCACAAGTGAGGGCAAAGAGAGGCTGTCATCACTCCTTACCACTAGGGTTATTCAATAAAAGTTCTTATCGTTAAAAATGGGGCTAATTTTGCCACAACCAATCAGATCTTAGCTTTCAAATGTTAAATAATATCTGATTGGTTGTGGGAAAATTAGCCCCATTTTTAACGATAAGAACTTTTATTGAATCTTCCTGGCAGTATCTTGAATGAATGAAGCCTGGTTCCATCATCCCTTTCCCAGGAGGGGAAGTCTTAAGCCTGTGATTTTTATTCTGGGAGTCTGTACTTTTTTTTTTTTTTTTTTGCCTGTGGGAAGCTTGGATTCATTGTCATTAATGACTCTTTGTATTGATGTGACCTAAAATTGAGACAAGTGGGAAAGACCTCCACTTGGAAGCAGCGGTAATGTTACAGACCTACTAGATCAATTTACAGTGTTTGGGGGGGTTAGATTCTAAGGTCAAATAACTTGTTTAATTTAGGCTGTGCTTTCAAGCTACTGTAATTGTTGGTGCTGGTTTAAAATGGGATCACTACATAACCACTGTACGTGGTTAGAAAGTTTGCTTCTGTCCCTATTTCGCCATGTTCGCTATGGCTACATGCTTGAACCACTACTAGCCTAAAGCAGCCGATGCCCTTTGCCAAGTGTTATGAAAACATCCTATGATGTGACAGCTTTCTAAAAAAGTTTTAGCACAGACTGAAATGAGTTTTTAAAGAACAACCCTAAACATTTCATAAGATTTAAACGGTAATTACGCTATCGGGTCCAATGTAATGTGCCAATAGTGGCTACCAGTGCATTGTGATTGTTAACCTTTGTGTGATTTAACAAAAGTAAAAATACCGTTGCCATATTTTTTTTTTTTTCCCTATGTCCCTCCAGAGCCTAGCTTTGTGCGTTGGAAGTTGCTGACATCTTGTTACTGGTTTGCTGAATGTTAAGCCCCGCCCCTCTGAGATTTCCTCTGCTTTCTCCTGCTTGAGCCTCAAACAGTAATGCCTGTGAGTTCCGTGCACTCTCCTGCTTGTGCCTCAAACAGTAATGCCTGTGAGTTCCATGCACTCTCCTGCTTGAGCCTCAAACAGTAATGCCTGTGAGTTCCGTGCACTCTCCTGCTTGAGCCTCAAACAGTAATGCCTGTGAGTTCCGTGCACACTCCTGCTTGAGCCTCAAACAGTAATGCCTGTGAGCTCCATGCACTCTCCTGCTTGAGCTTCAAACATTGTCTGTGAGTTCTGTGCACGGAACTCACAAGCATTATCGTTTGAGGCTCAAGCAGAGGAAATCTCAGAGGGGCAGAGCTTAACATTCAGCAAACCAGTAACAAGATGTCAGCAACTTCCAAGGCACAAAGCTAGGCTCTGGAGGGACATAGGTAAAAAAAACATGGCAACAGTATTTTTAAAGCTGCAGCTTCCAAATTAACATAACTTGATTTTTCAGTGCACTTATCCTTTAAGCAGTTTGAAGGTGAATTCATCATATAAATTAACTTTGCACCAGTATTCCCAGTACCCAGTTCATATATTTCCAGCAGAATTTCCCAATGTCTCTTGATGTTTGATGTGGCTGTCCTTCTTGATACAAGGCTGCTGACCCCTTCACCTACTGCCAACATTAAGCAAATTCTGGTGGCAACACAAACTGCTCAGGAGGAGAGGTTACAGACACTTGTACGTCCTGAACTTCTTTATCTGGGTCTGGTCATAAATGCTTGTTCCTCACTCTTGTGGGGTGCATTAGAAGGCCTGCTTTGCAAGATGCTTATCTTCCTTGAGGCCAGGCCCTGGTCACAAGCGTGGGGCTGGACCATACATTTGAGTCTTTTGGTAATTGTTGCAATCTGCTGTATCAACAGAGGTGTGGACCATTTTTTGGGGGGGGTAACAGTAATTGAGGTTGAACAAAGACATTTAGTCCAACCTTTATACCCTTCTCTTTAACCCTACCTAACAGTTCATCCAAAAATAAAGCTAAAGAAACCTTTCCTAACCTGAAGATGAAACTTCTTTTCTCTAAGTGGATGTCCATGAGTCCTCTGATATGACCTATTAGTGAACAAGGCACCAGAGAGTTTTTTGTATGGCCCATTAATATATTTGTATTAAGTGATCATATCCAAGCGGAAATGTTGCTTCCCCAATGTAAACAGCCCTAACTTATCTAATCTGCCTGCATAGTTAAGCCCCTCCATTCCCTTTATTATTTTAGTTGCCCTTCTCTGTACTGCTTCCATTTCCAAGATGTCCCTTTTGTATAGGGGATTCCAAAACTGCACTGCATATTCCAAATGAGGCCTTACCAGTGCCTTGTAAAGAGGGAGAATAATGTTTTTCTGTCTTGAATCTCTACCCCTTTTATACAAGACATTATCTTGCTATTTGTGGCTGCCTGGCATTGTTTACTGCAGCTAAGTCTGTTATCTACTACAGCCCCCAAATCTTTTTTTTATTTTTTTTATTGGAGAATCCGCACATTTATTTATGGTGTAGGTCATCTGCCATTCTGCTTCCCATTTTAATTATCTAGGTCTGCTTGCAGCAATTGCACATCCTTTGAAGATTCCAAAGCTCTCCATAGTTAAGTGTTGGCAGCAAAGACAGAGACCTTGCTCTCAATGCCCCCTTCTAAGTAATGTATAAACAGATTAAAAAGAAGTGGCCCCAGTACAGAACTCTGAGGTACTTCACATAGAACTTTATGCCACGTGAATGTAGCTCCATTGACCACTACTCTCTGTGATTCAACAACTAATTATGTACAAACGTTTTTTTCTAGGTCAACAGCCTTTGTGGCACAGTATCAAAAGCTTTAGCAAAATACAAGTACGGTATATTACATCCACTGCTATGACCGAATCTAAATTCTTACTCATTGCTTCATAAAAATCAAGTAGATTTGTCTGGCATAATCTATTTCTCATAAATCCAGTGTACTATAAATAAGATCAGTTCTGGAGACAAAGTCAAGAATATGATCCCATAACAAAGTTTCCCGTACCTTCCACTGCTGTTAGGCTTACAGGTCTATAGTTACCAGGCTGTGAACGACTACCCTTTTTGAATATTGGTATTACATTGGATGTTTTCTAATCCAGTGCAACATCACCAGACAGAAGTGAATCCGAGAAGAAATTGTGACCTAGATAAAACTCGATTAAGCTCTCTTAAGATCCAAGGATGTATTCCATCCTGTCCTGGGGCTTTATTGATATTAACTTTGTCTAATTGTTTCTGTACCATATCCTCTGTCAGCCTGAGTGAATATACCTCATTTATTAAAATGTTATTTTTAATATAAGATTCCCCATGGGCTCACAGCCCCAACCGCTATATTTTTTTTTTTTAAAAAGCCCCCCAAACTCTACTTACCTCCCCTCTTTCCTCCGCCGCGCTCCCGGCCCTCTGCTTGCGAGAAAATCACGGACGCGGCTGCCAGTCATTCAGTGCAGCGGAGGAAAGAGGAGAGGTAAGTAAGAGTTTGGGGAGCTTTATAAAGATAAAAATATAGCGGTTGGGGCTGAGAGCCCAGGGGGAATCTTACATATTAAACATTTCACGCTAGGGGGAGGGAGGGGGGAGAAGGGCTGCAGTACGCATTGCAAAAATCTACCTGAGGCCAGGTAGGAGGCAGAGCCCTGCTAGCCTCCTGGTGGGCAGTTTTTGGCAGTTTAGGGGGGGACTACAGGAGAACCCTATGGAGCTGGGATGTGAGGTAAGGATTAAACTACACTACATGGTGGGGCCAGTAGTTGGGGGGATTATAGTTATGGGGGTGGACATGCCCTTTAAAGTCTCTGCTACATTACAAGGGTAATGGGTAGGAATAGATTGTGTGTATTTGCTCTTTATGACTTTTATACAAGTTGGTGATGCTGAAACTTGTTCTGTATTTGCCAGTTGTACCTTTTCCTATGGGTCAGGGATACCTTCTGTGGAGGTAGCCAGGGAATGCTGGACACTGCAAATCAAATAGAAATGCGATTATCCATTAAGTAGTGACTACTGTGACAATGGCATTACAATTAATTTTTCTTTTAGTTAAGTCTTTGAGTAGAAATAATGGTCGATAAAGTAACCCCTACTGTAAATTATAAGGATATTTCAGGCTATTGTCCACTTGTTTACACACGTTGACATAATGAATAGAAAATGTATCCACCGCGGTTGAAACTCTGATTATATTTCACCCATTTTCCCCTCATTTAAAGATATACCTACTGGTCTTCCTTCACAGGACTTTTACTGTAATGGCACAACACCCCCCTGTACCATATTGTGCTACAAACCAATCCCTGCATCAGATTGTGACAAACTAAAAATATAATTTACATTTGGATCTCATTGGAATCCATTAGGGGGTAGATTATTAACTACAGGAGTGCTTGGTCAGCCATGTTACCTGGAAATTGCTGCTTCACTGTAATGCTGGCCACACACATGGCTGATGGGATAAGTCGAATATTAGCAATGTGTTCCGATGTGTATGTTTATGGCCAGCGTAAGATTCATCCTACAAGCAGTTTATGGATTGTAATTACATTTTCAAAAGAAAATCAGTACCCAGAGCTTTTTATAGCTTGTGATTGTGCCATATATTTATACACAGTTGATTTATGATTGTGAAGGTTCTCATTCATCCAGGTCATGGTATATCTGTTGTATTCAATTAGATCAACTGGACTTGAAATGTAGTTCTTGAAGACGTTTCGCTAGTCATCCGACTGGCTTTCTCAATTCTATCTATCTATCTATCTATCTATCTATCTATCTATCTATCTATCTATCTATCTATCTACCTATTATCTATCTATCTATCTATCTATCTATCTATTATCTATCTATCTATCTATCTTCTATCTATCTATCTATTATCTATATATCTATCTATCTATCTATCTATCTTCTATCTATCTATCTATCTATTATCTATCTATCTTCTATCTATCTATCTATCTAACTATCTATCTATCTCTCTATTTACCATCTATCTATCTATCTATCTATCTGTTTATCTATCTATCTATCTATCTATCTATCTATCTATCTATCTATCTCTCTATTTACCATCTATCTATCTATCTATCTATCTATCTATCTATCTCTCTATTTACTATCTATCTATCTATCTATCTATCTATCTATCTATCATCTATCTATCTATCTCTCTATTTACCATCTATCTATCTATCTATCTATCTATCTATCTATCTATCTATCTCTCTATTTACCATCTATCTATCTATCTATCTGTTTATCTATCTATCGATATATATATATATATATATACTATTTATCCTACCCTTACTATATTAATATGAAAATTCTAAAATATGTTTTCTATTTTTCTAATATTCAGAAGCAAACTTTAAACATATTCAAATTTTTTCTACTGACAAAATTCAACATAAAATTTTGGCAGTTGAATCTTGGTTTTAACTTAAGAGATTTTATGATTTCAACTGACAAAATTTCCATGATAAATCTAATCTCTGTTCTGCAAACCAAGGGGGTTTGCACATCCCTAGCCCTAAGCTATCATATATCTGCAATTATACAATTACTTTAATGTAAAATCTTCTAAAAATACTTCTAGAAAACATCTTCAGCTAATTTCTGAAAGATAGTGTGCTGCTCTGCTGCATTGTAAAGAGAAAGCCTTGATCAGGAAAGGCAATAAGGCAGATGACAAGTGGGCAGACGAAGAAATTATTTTTAATAGACCCAAAAGGAAGATAAACTCTACTGTGCTTATACTAGTTATTATTTTCCATAATGGAAGCATTGTAGCATATGTAATACCTCTTTGATAATGGAACCTGTTAAACTTATATTCAGTCTCTGTATTTTAAATCAATAATTAATGTAAATATTCAATGTAGTGGGCAGCACTTACTACTTTTCATCTCAAATAGAAATATACAAAGCATATAATTTGCCTTTTCTTTCCATTGTACAATTTTAACTATAAGTTATAATGGTTTGTTTCTGGAGATTTGACACTGACCAATTTATTATGCAATATGGGTTAGTCGAATGATTAATATGTGCATACATAATTTAGTGTGTATTCTACATTGGTGGTGCATCTAACCTTTAAGACAATCAAGAATATATTAATTCGCAGCTCTCAAGTTCCTGTTGTACAATTTTATCATTCATCTGTCATAGTAAAATGTTGTGCACTGTGTTTCCCATGGAAGTTTTAATTACTAAGCATATTCACTCTCTAGAGACATCAAAGTGCATTGTTTTCATCATGTTCCTGCATATTCTACAGTTGTTAACTCTATTTTAGTTCATAAAAATTGGAGTGTTATTCAAGTGATTTAAATGTTCTTACTGTGAAGTCATACACTTTCTATTTTGTTGTAAATTGTAGTTGACATGGTTCAGGGGTGTGTTAAGGAGGGTCGCATTCTGCTGGCACAGTTACTTATTTTTGGCACTTCATACATTGAAATGCTAGCTGATTGCTCAACTGGGTTAGTTGTTTTTCTTTACTACCCAAGAAAAATCTTTTTAAGAATCCTTCCCCTTTTGAATCCTGGGGTTGCCCCAGCCTTGAACAGCACAGATAACGTAGACCTTTTCAAATTAGTGAGTAGTTTTTTTTTTCAATATACTGAAATTGTGCAGTTATTTCTTAATTCACTTAAAATGCAAACAGGAAATTATCTTAGGCAATTACTTCAGGGCACTTTTGTAGCACATCTAGTATTAATATTTTACATGCAGCAAATACTTTTGGTGCAGAGTTTTTAAAATGGCCAAGGCCAATACAAGGGGGACATCTATAAATCCTTTTCTGCGTTTTTTTTTTAAACGGCTGTGATTTCCCCCCCTAGAAATTGGAATAGCCTTTATTCTACAAAAACCCTTGATACAAGAGCACTTTGTAAATTGTTTTAATGACCTCAAGGCAGTCAGTCTGTTATGAATAACAGGACCTACATAACTTTAATAAGCAGTTGAATTTGAGAATTGAAAAAGCACTCAGTGCCCACAAAGCAGTGTTTTTTTTTATTACAGTAGATAAAGAAAAACACATGCACATGTTAAACCACATGTATTACCCTTTCAATATTAAACTTGTTTTAATAACATGGTATATTTATAAAAGATATATTAAGAAAAGTGAAAAATAATTCAAAGCAGACATATATAATTCCTTATAAAAAATGGATGGGTTCTTCACACTGTGAGGAAGGGAAAACCAACTATATTGCTTGCGAGTAAAATGTCTATTATTCCAATACGTGAGTAAATATCGAATTAACGATTATGGGAGTAAAATGTATATTATACCAATACGCAAGTAAATACCGAATTATCAAATATGGGAGTCAAATGTATATTATACCAATACGCGAGTAAATACCGAATTATCAAATATGCGAGTAAAATGTCTATTATACCAATACGTGAGTAAATATCGAATTATCAAATATGGGAGTAAAATGTCTATTATACCAATACGTGAGTAAATACCGAATTATCAAATATGGGAGTAAAATGTCTATTAGACCAATACGTGAGTAAATATCGAATTATCAAATATGGGAGTAAAATGTCTATTATACCAATCCGTGAGTAAATACCGAATTATCGAATATGGGAGTAAAATGTCTATTATACCAATACGCGAGTAAATATCGAATTCTCGAATCCACAAGTCATTCATGGGATAATTATCGAATGTTCGAACACGAGAGCTCGAAAGTAGCACGCGTGAGAGTAAAATCGAGCTTTCGAAAGTCCTTCGAACATGTTCCCCAGACTACTTCCCAGGTCCTACAGCTATTTACATTAAGTTACCATTGATATTTTAATTGCATTTCATTCAAACTTTTCAAACTATTTGACTCCCATTGACTTTAATGGGTCCGTTTTCAAACTTTCGAACTTTCCATATAGTTTGAAAGTTCAAAAACGTACCAAACTTTCCAAAGTCTCTACCTTAAACCTTGTTATGAGGGTTATTGAACATACAAGATTCTTTTCTAGGGTTACAGAAAATATCCTCCTACATTCGGTAACCCTCAAAAGTATGTTCTGTTATAAGTTTTTTGATTCTTTGGCTTTTTCCTGATTTGCGTAAATCGATAAACGGAGCAAAACTTCCTAGTTTCTAACATCTCTAACTGTAACATATCAATTCTTTTCCTTTTTTCCCCCCTTGCCAAATTTTTGCTTTTGCATATAAAGTAAAGTGAAAAGAAAATACAGATGTGGATGATTACATTTTTTATTTATTATTTATATGTATATATATCAATGTTTTTAATTGGATAGATATGGTATAGTGTGCTATAAAATAATGAGTTGCAGTAATACATTTATTTATTTTGGTGAGAAACACTTTCATGAATTTGATTGCCTTTCTTTATTTCACAGTGAAATAGTTTCACTTGATTCGTGTACTACTTTCAGCCTGTAGCATATTAATGCTTTCCACTCTGCTTTGGAAGTCTCATGTTAACTGCATTTTCTAACATTCCCTTTAGGAAGCCAAGGGCAGTTTCCAGTCGCACAGAATGTTACAGTTGTTGAAGGAGGAACAATAAACTTGACCTGCAGAGTTGATCAAAATGATAACACTTCCCTCCAGTGGTCAAATCCAGCTCAGCAAACCTTGTACTTCGATGATAAAAAAGGTAATTCACTTTCAGTTCCAATTTTAAGAATGTTTTTTATTTGTTATCTAAGCCAGTAACTGAATTATCTCACGATGTTCCAGTTCGCTAATGTGCTGGAATATTTTTACTTCTTTATTCTCCTCCTTTTGATGTTTTCAAGACATGAGGAAGGTTTTTGTAGACTAGAGTTGAACATGAAAAGCCCTTTGCAATGCATCTTTATAGGCCCGTGAATAGATTCTGCACAGCGCTGAAGATAGGGAATGACTTGATGTACAAGGAATATACATCACATTTGCAATTTGTCCTTTACATTACAATAAGCCAGGTGGTTAAGATTGTGGTCTCTTTATATATCAAGAATAGTTGTGAATGCAGTAGTAAATATTACATAAAAACCTTTCTTTAACCAGTTCAAGATGCCCGAAGGACTGCCTGCTCTGTCAACAAGAAAAAAATATGTTAGGATTGACTCACATTACAAATTTTTTATTTTATAAGACATTATTAAAATGTCTGATCTTTTAATACTAATTTAAAGTAAAATATTCAAAGGGGAAAAAAAACATTCATTTTAAGAAAAGCAAGGGGCTTTGGAAATTGCTTGAACATAAGGGGAAAAAATTTCCATTAAGCATTTCACACAAACCAGCATGGCATCTGCTACAAAGTTGATTCAGATCATTCTTTTTGATTAGATAAAATGGTGTTAATGCTTTTCTCAGACGGTTCGCACATATTCGCTCACTTTCTTTCTTATTTTAACATGCTGTCAACATCAATCTCAAGTACTTTATCTCTAACTTAAAAAAAATACTTCTAATAAAAAATAAAAAAAAAAGCGAGGATGACTTTGCTGTTAGCAGAACCATTTCTATGATTTGCTCTACTCACTTACAGCCAATTTTATTGGCAAATTAGAAAAAGGTAAAACATGGTAAAATCTGGTAAGGATTTTTCTATAGGTCGTCATATTTATCAGATGGGATTATAGCTCTGTGTTCTTCATTCTATTTGTGCTCAATTATAAAATTTACAGGGAGATTCAATAAAAGTTCTTATTGTTAAAAATGGTGCTAATTTTGTCCCAACCAATCAGATCTTATTTAACATTTGAAAGCTAACATCTGATTGGTTGGGGCAAAATTAGCACCATTTTTAACAATAATAACTTTTATTGAATAACCCTGAAATTGTGCAAACTATATTAATGCTGTGCAGTTTTCCCATTATTTAATGGATTAAGAAAATTTAAGGTAATCGAGGTCTATTTATTTTTCTTTGCATAGTTTTCCCACTTAACAACTCAGAAACTGAGCAATCAAAGACTAACAATCCGTTTTGCAGTATCATTACTTTTGGCCCCAGAAAAGCTACAATTAAAATCAATGTTTCTTTCACATGCGCACAGGTGTTTTTTGTTTTGGTTTCTAGTGTTTTTTTGTGGAAAGCCCACAACCTGTTTATGATTGTTTTACATATGTGAGGCATGGAAGGCATAATATCTACTTTATTATTTCGAGATAGTTGCCTGACATGTTCAATGGTTAATTGTACTATCAGAGAAAGAAAGGGTTAAATACACTGCTTACCTTGTATGCAAATGCTTGTGTTGAATGACAGGCAACAATATTTTGCTGTTAACCTGCAATAGCCAATCCAATATTATCTAACTGCAGTAACCTAGTAAAAAGTTAACATCTAATTGGTTGCTGCAGATTAAATGCACAGGCAAACTGTTGTATCAGCCCCATTTTATTTAGAACTGGGCACAACTGAAAGAAATCCCTTTAAATACTCATTAAGGGGCAAAATATTAGTAGTTTAGTGTGTTAACTTAAATAATGGATAAAATGTAAACCACATTATAATAATGTGTATATAGTATAATGACAATTAATGTAAAAACAGAGCTACTGTACCAGGGAAATTTAGATACTTGTGCTCTCTACCAGAGATGCCAAACTTTATCTTTCCAGGTGTTGCTGAACTACCATTTCTGGATTTCCCTGAAAGTAACAGTTGAAAAGCAGGCAGCCCTGCTCAATGCAGTTCCCTAATTGCACAAATTTAAGATCAGTCAAAATAAAATAAGTAGCCACACACAATAAATTTCCTTTAAGGGAACAGAAACAAGAGAATCTCTATTGTGTTTTACCATAGAAATAGCAAGACCCTCACAGTTAAAGGAAAACTAAACCCATCTGAAAAAAACCCATTAAACCCCCAATAAGCTATAAAATCTCACTTCAGTAAATTGTATTAAAGTAAATGTTAAATTAAAGTAGCCTGTTAAGAACTGGATGATGTATCTGTGTGTATGTGCAATGTCAGACCACACCTCCTGACCTCAGTCGCATGCTTCCTTGCTTTATCTGTCCTGTAAAAGGATTGGCTAGAGATTATTAATGGGTGTGACCAACTGTAACAGGTTTCTGCCATAGCTAAGGACTGAGCATGTACAGAACATAATGGTCGTTGACCAAACTGTGTGATACTAGAATACTGTGAAGTAAAGCACAAACCATATGTTATTTAGGTACATTTCCCAGCGCCCGTATCAAAATGAGAGGTAAGACACAGATTACTGGTTTTATATCAAAGTGTTCTGACTTTTGGTTCAGTGTTTTTCTGTGGCTTTAGTTGTCCTTTAAAATGAATAGCATGCTGTCCAAGCCAGTTCCCTGTGATTATTTTATTTAATTTTTTTTATAGTGTATTTGTTATACATAGATTGACATAGACTGGCAGATTTAAGCTATACGATTGCTAAATTATTATACTAATACCACTTATGGAACATAAGCCTGTATTTTCTAAAATGTAACAAACTGAATTAAAACTTTCTGTTCTGAAAACAAAAGCAGGTTTCCAAGGACCCCTTTATAGAGTCTTTTTACTGTAAGAATTATAAAAGACAGACCTATAATTGCCTGCTTACTTCTGAACGTGGATCTGAAAGCCTAGATTTTTAAGAAAACCTGTAATTAATGTAGCTTGCGCACAAATATTTTTGAACAAATGAGTTTAATTCTTAACCTAGAGACTGGGAAGAAACAAACTCATGCAATGTACTGTACTATGGTAACTGGTGTCAATAATACAGTATATCCATGTTGCATAAAGAAGTGGGGGCATTTAGGTTTTGACAGCTTCTTGTCATTATCTTACAACATATTGGATGGTGCTTATATGGATTGGTATATTAAAATATCTTGAGTCTAGGGAACAAAATATACCATATGTGAATATTGTTTATAACCCCTTCCACCCCCCCCTTTTTTTTCCTCTAAAGAAGAGATATTAAATTACATTGCTGGAGGCAGAGACATAATTAGAGGCAATTCAAGAGTCCAAATGACCCTCGGGCTGCACATCTTAAAGGGTTCCCATGGCTAAATACATAATTTAAAAAATAAAAAAACAATATTTTGAAAATACCACCATCTGATCCCACACACAGGATAAATTTATGTATGAAGTAAAGAAGTAGAGAAAAGGAAGTTACTAGAAATAATTATCAGAAGTTTAATGATCCTAGATAGTCATGGATTACATTTAGAGACGTAAGTAAGATGTGGGTGTGTCAAAACCTCCTTAGTAAAGGGCTCCCTTTGTTACCCCCACCTAAATATTTGAGTTGATTTTTCATTAAAATTGATTGTTAAACATGATACTGTTGATCAATATCAAGTGTAGACTTGATTAAACTTTGAACGGAAAAATTTCAGAAAATTTCAGTAAGGTCCAGCCATGTAAAATGGTACCGTGCTAGCTCACCTTCTATATAGTTTCATTTCTTATTTTATTTACACCTTGGTTTTAATTTAAAGAAAAGTAAGAGTGTAAAAATACATTTCAGTGGCACACAATGGCTTTACTTTTAAAAATGAGCAAAATACAACACAGATGAATAGAGATAGTACCCTGCAAAGTCTTGCTTCTATTATCTCACAAGGTTACATTTCCAGCTGTCCACAAAGCTTAACCTCACATCCTATCTCTCTCAGCACAGCACAGCATAGGACAGTTGACACTGCACCAGCTATTACTATAGCACTTCCACCCTTTCCTATGTATCTGTATGTTACCCACCTAAGTAGATTGCAAGCTCTACGTGACCTCTTTCCTCATGTGGCATGTTTCAAGCACTTGTATATTTCATGATGCTCATATTTATTTATTTGTGTTTTTATTTATTGTCCACCTTGTATGCCATTTTGTATTCCATGTTGTACAGCACTGCGTTCCCAAGTGGTGCTATATAAATAAACATATACATACATCTTACTCTCCAAGGCAATAATTGTGTCCAGTGCAAGATAACTAACTGACATAACATCATTTTGCTCTATTAGTACAATGGCATTCTGATGCAGCTAATGAAGCAAGACCTTCTTGCCCAGGTGATCAGTCATTGTTATGGTTTTTGCCCATGTACAGACTAATTGGGACACATACATATGCATACTCTACTGGGATTTATGTCCTGTGACAAAGGGTCCAGATTCTTTTTAAAAGCTGCTTTCTTATTTTTTTTTATTTTTTTTTTACTGTTCTCTTGTCATTGTCTTTATTGTGTGCTAAAGTTCTAATCTTTTTTTATCTTTTGAGTCTGTGGAAACCTTTCTCAATGAAAAACTCACCAAATACAATTATTGCGAATAAATAGAAAATTGGATTTTAAATGGATTTGAATATACTATAAATTCTCTTATAATTTTGTACATTGACCCTGAGATTAATGTTCAATGCACTGACTGGAATTGGATAACATAGGAAAACTATATGTTGTTTTTTTATTACAAGATTGGCATTTGAAATATAGAGGGTTTAAGACATGTAAAGCAAAACCTTTTTTTTTTAATCATACTGGAAAATATAGCAGAAATGAGGTTGGCCTTTTATTTGTTCTTTGTGTGCTAGTTCTGCTCCAGATAAACTTCTAACATTGACCACAAGCACAAATCTCTATCACCCCCTATAATTAAGTAGTATACAATATAAAAGCTTCAAAAACTACAAGCTTTCAACTTCCATCCTGCAAACCTTAAACACTTAATAAAAGCTTTTAAATAATAGTATAAAAATAATACATTTCCTGATTTTTTCATATAGGTAAGAACACCTCATCTTTGACATCCCTATTTTTGTATACAAATCTCTTTCAAAAACATTTTAATCAACAAAATAACATTAACAATACTGGCTCGGAGTACTGTACCACAAAAGTCATTTTTATTGCCTGGAATTTATAACTATATGGGATGTAGAAGAGACTTTTATCTCTCCTGTTCTGTCTTCGGAACCATTGATGACTAGGAATGGACTAGAACTTGAACTCAAACCCGAGTTCGAGCTGAACTGTATGAGTTCGGACGAGCTCAAACTATTCGAACTAGTCCGATTTTCCGGACTCGTGGGACTATTTTCAATAATCCTCAAACATTCGAGAATTCTTGAACGTTCAACAGGCCTTGAACGGCCGATGTTACCGGCGTCTTGATCCGACGCAACGTCTTTGGGCTAGCGACACCAACGAGGTTGCCAATGCCAGGCAGGCTCACTGCAGCCGCCAGTGAGCCCACTGGCACTGCCGGCCTCAGCGGAGCTAATGTTGCTAGCCTCCACTTCCATCTACTGCAATGGTATCTGAGTTCCGTGGAGGATTGCACCTCTTTATATAGGTTTGCAGAAAGTCCTAATCCGTTTCTGATGGTTCAATTTTTCAAAGCTTGCTTTACATGGTTTACATTAACCAATCAGATTTTCCGATTTTCTGAAATCTGCACTTTCCAATCTATTTACCCCCATTGACTTTAATGGGTCCATTTTCGAACTTTCAAACTTTTTTAGAAGTTTGAAAGTTAGTAAACGGATGAACTTTCGAAAGTTCGGCCAACTGTATTGATGACCTGTTGATGTTGGCTATGAGCAGTGTTCACCCCAGAAATGTATTCCAGCGGGTGGCATATAAAAAAAGCTGGGCAGGGAAAGACAGGAAATTTTGGTGGTGGAAAAATTGATATGTGTACTATTTTTATTAGTTAATTATCATTTGCTTTTTTAAGGATTTAAGGTAATGCCTTTTAAACTCATGCAGTATAACTATTATATATAGTACAAGTATTTTGGAACCAATACAGCCTGCTTCATATTCAAATGGAAATACTGACCAGCCTTCCATCGTGCGCATTATATAGGTCAGGGATGTCTTACTTTTGTCCTATTAGATGTTTGAAAACTGCAACTCCCAGCATTCCTTGCCTGGAGTTGCAGTTTTAAAACAAAATGGAAGGGATGCAGGTTAGGCATTCCTGGTATAGGTGTTGAAGTTTAATGGCATGCCTCTTATGGAGCCTTCACAGATCTTCACAGTCCCACAAACTAAAGGTTAAATATTGGTCTGAATTTCTGTTAATTAATTAATCACACAAATCAATCCATACAACAGAAGAATATTTAACCTCTCCCCACAACTACAACAGTTACTGCTCCACTCTATCCATAGCCTGGGCTGATAGCAGGGGACATCAACAGCACTGATCTCTTATCACAGGGTTGGGGTTCACATTGTAAGCCCACAAACTGGAACAACCAAGTCACTACATCACACTTAGATCCTTGTGCACTGTATAACACAACATGGCAGCAACACAACATGGCAACACAAGCACATGTGACTCACACAAAGAGCACGAAGCAGGTTTGCTGTGCACCTCTTTTGCAACCTTATTATCTTGTGAGAGTGTTAGAAAGAGGTCTTGACCAGGCAGTTTGGTGGGAGTATTGTCTGACGTTGGTGCTGGGCGCACACCTATTAAACCTACATCTAACCTACATCTAAATTCTTTAATAAATCACAACAGTGTTCTATCCAGATTTTTTGCCAGCACGATGGGCTAGAGAAACATTGGCTATAAGCACTTACAGGCGTCTGTTCCCCACCCAATTCCCTAACTTGCTCCTTTAAATTGCATGCAGTGAGTGGGCAAGCTGGAAGACTAGTGGACGATTAACAGCTGCTATTTGTCATAAGGAACTTCAAGAGTTCATCACTGGCTCCTATTACAAGGTGTACATGGATCAACATTTTGGCCACAACCAAAATATTCTAATATTTAACTGTGTGAATGTTTTTCTCCTTCTTATATGGTCTTGTTTATCCTTATCACATTTTTCTGTGTGTTTTATTTAGTTTTGGATAAGATACTGACACTGATTATCTAGAAATATTATTCAAGCTCAGTTCATTCTTTTTTGTCAAAGTAAAGAAAAATCCAGCTGGTGTTTTTAAATGTTGTGTATAATTACTGTGGTTACACGTTATCCAAAAGAAAGGTAAGGTTGATGCGCACACCGGAATTACACACATTAAGCACATACCAGCCAACAGAAACTCCGGCTTTATGTGTTTCAATCGTTTACACCGCTCTTGGTTATAGGCAAAAGGGAAAGAACTGTACAAACTTCCGTGCTTGATATACCCTCCCACTGGAAAGTATCAGAATATACCATGCCAATCATCATAATTGTAAAGTGCTCTGTGGTGTGAAATACATATATAATATAATATGATAAAGTGCTAGAACAACTCAGTGCTAGAACAACTCAGTGCTAGAACAACTCAGTGCTAATTATTACATTACATACAAAAGTGCTACTACATAAAAAGGTGCTACAGTATATGATAATCATAAAGTGCTATTGCTTAGAATAATATTCCTATTATTACTCCATACCTATACAATTTCCCATTATTATAAAATTTGTTTACTCATAAAATACAATAGGGAGAAACATATTTTCACTATGGATGTTAGATTGTGATCACTATTAACTTAATGTTTCCTCAACTGAAATTTGAGAATCATATATCAACATTATTTGTTGCTTTTTATGTTCCTGCGAGAGCATAAGATTTGAAACATTCTACCCAAATAAATATTTGATTATTGGTTAAATCAATGTATCAATATATAGAGGATTTTGCAATCATTCTTTTTTTTTTTTGTCTTTATTAAAGTAATAAATATTTCAATCCACAAACTTTCTGGCATAGCTTTCTATTTCTGTCAGACAGGCCAAGCAGCAGCAGATATCCATGCTCTATTATTATTAGCTTATACATTTTGGGCCACATTATGTTATAGTATAAAATTATTTGTGGGAAATTTATATAAGGGATAATGCACCCCTTACAGTGTAATATATAAGGGATAATGCCCCCCTACATTGTAATATAAGGTATTATGCCAATGAGGAGTTCCCTGACCATATAAAAACATGAGGCCCCAGACAGGAAACTCCAAGGTGTAGTAATATACTTATAAGTTTCTGATTCCTTCCCCAATGACATTTTAAATTCTAGCCTTTTCCCTATTCCCACCTAAATGTAGCCCCCCAAGCTACCAACTGTAACATAAAACCAGTAGAGAGGAACAACCCAGTTCAGCACACGTGGGGGGTTGACACAAACTGTCTGCCATGTACAATGCTGTTTTGACACTTTACCCTGGGCAGTTTCGATAACACCTCTTAGCCTCAATGCAATCACACCTTGCATTCAGAGGGCAGAAGCTGTACCACTTGTAGTTATGCATATGGATGGGAACTGCCTGGCCTGCATTGTGACGCTAGACACAGCAGCATTTACCAGACCTAGGGAGCTAGGAAGCTGGTGCCAACTGTTTTTTTTTCTGTGAGGCAGAACTGTTATAATTTGACTCCCAGACAGGTCACGTGGACGGGCCCCCTGCCAAATGGGCCATAGGCAGGTGCCTATGTTGCCTTGCCCATAATCCAGCTCTGCTTGTTTATGATTAAAACTACAAAGTTTTTTTGTTTGTTTTTGTTGGATGTCAAATATTTATACATTGTCTGATTAATACAAAAAAAAATATGGAAAAAATATAACCCCCCACCAACAAAAAAAGAACTTAGCCCTCTCAACTACACTTCTTTGTTTTTTCCTTTCTCCTACCTCTTTCAGGGGTTCTATTTTTCCATGAAGTCAGATCTCTTTGCAGCACTCCCTACTTCCCCCTTCCCTCTCTGTTACCTCGACCATGTCCATGTTATAATCAAACAGTGAAAGCTATCAAGGGGGATTGAGTACAGTCTTATCTCTGGGAAGAGGGTCACGCCACAGGGATTTGATTGACATTACAAGTAAAACTGGAGGACTGATATCACGTCTTCTTTTAATTTGTGTATCTCAGGACAGAGGGAGAAACTAAAGACACTCTAGGGGTTGGGGGGAATTATAGAATACATGAAAGATTGGAAATAAAGGGAATAAATGCAAATTTTCCCACTAAAGATGCCCTTTAAGCCCATAGGCTAAAATGTTATCCTACATTACTACTAATTACTAACAAATGATTTTTAAATAGAATATCTGTCCTTGACATCTTCATAAATGTATAAAATGGCTAACGATTTAGACATGCAGCAATGGAATACAAGAACAAGTGTCTGTTTTCTAAAAAGTTTTTGATGGTGTCTAAATGGTTGCTAGTTTACTAGATCTTTTTTGAGAAACAAAGTGGTTTATTTATATTACAAATGTTTGTGTATTTGTAACTTTATTGCCTTTTTTGTTATTCAAATGCTCTACAAATATTAGCGACTGAACTGTAAAATAAACTAAGCCGTTGCTGAAAAAGAGAAATTTATTCGGTTATTAGGAATTTACCGATCCATAGCCCGATTCTGTCAACTATGAAGCATTTCACGGCCTAGTTTTACATTAAATAAACAAACAACCAGCAACCACGAAACAAAGGGAAAAATGCAAATGAAAAAAGTTGAGTAGAGTAGTTTGAAAAAGGCAAATTTATTAATAACAAACAAATATTTATGGTATTAAAAGCTGAAGTTATTGCAATGGTAAGGGTAATAAAAGCATGGTTAATTACAATAGTATGTAAACATGCAGGAACCTGGGAAATGGTCTGAGGAACATGTACAAATCACCCAAACGTAAAGAAACCAAAACACGCAAACTATTTTTGAGTTTCCAGTTGTACGTTCGAGGGTCACCGAATATACAAGGCTACTTTCGAGGGTTACCAAAAGTATCCTTGTATGTTTGGTAACCCTCGAAAAGGATGCCACCTCTAATTAACTGTAGTATGTTAAAGGGTTGTATAAGGAAATTGGCACAAGGTTTTAGACACACTTCTGTAGGCATTAATGGGTAAGTAAATGGGTTTTGGGGGGCCCTTTTTTGAAAAACAACAACCATAAAATAGTTTTAAAGGGAAAAGAGGAGCCATGGATCCTATCTCTTGTCATCTTCCTCTTTGCAGGTCCCTCTTTCTCTCCCCTCTTCTGTGCACTGATGTCTATGTAGTAGATAGGCACTGCATTGCAGAATGGGTATGTGTTGTAGCAGGGGAGCTGTCATGGTGTGCAAGAACGATGTATTCATTAACTGATTGCAGCTGCTGTAAGTAACTAAGGGAGTACTTTCTATAGAAAGTAAAAGGGAGATTAACCTAGAGTTGCAGCCACAATTTCCATGCAGCCACTGCAAGAAAGGGGTTAAAGTTAGGCTAACTGATATTGAATCAGATTTTAACCCGTTTTCTGCACTGTGGCTCTCGGTGAATAGGGCTTAAAGTTGTTTTTTTCTCAGTGTAGTGACCCTTTAATAGCTTGATAATAGAGCTGTGATAATTTAAAGGGGTTGCGGAAATGGTGCCACTTTAATAATAAATATTTCTGCTTCCATTAATGTATAACATGGAGTAATATTGTACTGCTACTTCAATGTAATGTAATCTTTCTCCTTTGCAGCACTGACTCTAGGAAACAGAAACACTTGTGTAAAACCATGTATTTTTTCCCAATTGAGGCAAAACTGCTGTCAGTTGTTTATACTTATTGGTAGGGATGCCTATTAAGCACGAGCCAAATATGCACAAGAACCTTTCCTGTGGGTGCAGAAAAAGTCAAATTAAATTCTTGGTGAGCACACAGAGTTTGACATATCAGGGTCTCTCTGTTTTTATGGATGGGAAGTTTAACAAGAATGTGTTAAATTGTGTCACCTATGACAAAAGCTGTTTGCGGTGTATATTTAGGTCCCAAAACCTCAAATTTCCCTAGTGGCTATTGAATACAAAATATTTTGCATTATGTTACAGTAACATTAAGTTGTTTTTTGTTGTTGAAATATGCCCAGTCTGTGATCATTAATCAAAGATGCCAACAACCGTTCTCTATTTAGAATTTAGATAAACTAGGTTGGAATATTTTCTAGTTTAAAGCAAAATAAAATAATAAAAAAATATATAAGCAGCTGTTAATAAGAATGGTAAATGTTTGAATTTTAGACAGGAATTTCAGGCTATCAATTAAACAAGTCCGCATCTGATGTCAGCTTGAGTGATGGCTTATCTGAAAAGTCAGATGTGCATATATTGTAATGAGTAGCAATTTCTCTGTATTAAGCTAGGTACACACAGCACAGATTTCTGAAAGATGACAGACAGGATCTGCAAGCGTACGGCCGACCCAATCGTTCGGCGGCTGCGCGCTCGTTCGGGAAATGAGCATACACACATAACGATAAAGCCCCGATACCATCGGATCCGACGGTATTGGGGGTTTATCGTTACTGTGTGTACCCAGCTTTAGTGTATCTCTGTCTTTCTTTTTTTATTTTAATCTTCTCTAAAGGATCCCTATAAATCTTTAGGTTCTTTATCCGAGTTGTACACAGTTTCGCCTTTAAAAAATGATTACTGTAGATACTTCCTCTGTTGTAAAACTTTTAAAATCGCATTACATATTTTCTGCTATTAATGTTAATGGAAAAAAGAATTTTCTTTCACATTTATTATTGCACTTTCCTTTTAATGGATTACAGATGACATGCTGCTATTGCTCAGCCAAACATCTTACATTTAACCTAATATTTATAAGAATACAGAATGTTGATTTGCAGAATGGTATTAGCTGAAATGTTGATTGCCATTTCCTTTAGGGCATTTTCTTGAAATAAACTTAGTAGTATTAAGACAAAAGATGAGTGCTTTATAATGATAGTGCTAATATGTGGGAGTATGTAAGGTTTTCTGCTGTAGTGTAGGTGTCTGGTACAGCTAAGTTCCTTTAGCCATGATTCCTAAATGCTATAGTTGAATAGAGAATGAAGCTGATGTGTTGAAATTTGATGATGTGAAACAGTGATTATAGGTTTACTGCAAAGAGTAATCCTTCCTATACCTTAATTTTACACACACCACCAATTGAAATATGCTGCCTGTAAGGCTGTAAAACAGAAGAGAGATTACGAGCATTGACACTGTTTAGGCAACTTTAAGATTCTAATGCCCGGCTATCTGTGACTCAGATATGACATAACACCCTTTCCTTGCATTGGTATTGACATCAGGTGCACAAAACAAAGCATATTTTTAGCTTTATTTTGTGCATACTTCATCTTCTGCATTTGTCCTTATACACGCAGGCCGAAACACGTGTGTGGTGTATTTACACAAATAAAACTCTGGCATTTCTTAACTGCATTATATAACATATAATAAAATACAATATATAATACCCAAAAGTTTATCAGAACCACATAATAAAGAAACTGCATAGAAAAGAAAAACACAAATTGTTACATACATGTCCATGAGAATTGTTTTTAATTTAGTCTAGTAGGCCTACTGAAAATGAGGCCAACAAAGCTGTACAGGTTCTTGTTAACTAAAATATTAGTTATGGTGAAGGGGGGGGGGGGAATCTACATCAGTTTTATATCTATTACATATATATTTAATAATTTAATTCTAACAATCCAACTGGTCTCCAAGTTTTCTTTTTTATAGCAAGCCAAAGCTTATTTTATTAAAGGAGAACTAAACCCACATTTTACACTCCAGAATCTGAACATATACCCTCTAAAAACACCAATAAACTGTAAAATAGCAATAAAATAAATGTTACCACTTGAACAACTGGATGAAATAACTGTGTATGGACAGTGACTGTCCACACCCCTGATCTTAGTCAGATGCTCCATTACCTATTCTGTCCTGTAAAAGGATTGGCTAGAGGCTACTAGCAGGTGTGACCAACTGTAACAAGTTCCTGCAGAATGTTAGAACTGAGCATGTGTAAAGAACATAATGGTCAGTGACCACAAATTTCTCAACAACCATATTTAAATGAGAGGTGAAACACTGATTACTGTTTTTATATTAAGGAGAGCTGCCTTCTAATTCAATGTTGTTTTGAGACTTTAGTGGTTTAATTTGTGCATTAAAAAAAAGCTGCCTGAAACCAAAAGTGCCAAATTCTGTAAAGATCCTTGGCTTTTATTTCTGAATTTGTAGAATTTGTTAAGTCTTTGCCTGTAAATCTATTAGATTGTGCCTCTAAAACAAAACTACATACTACTAATGACTGCGAGGCTTAATGTGTTTTGTTACATATTTTTATATGCTGCCCATCAGTATAAATATACAATTCTACTTATTTGTGCAGGATCCAGATGCCAGTACAGCATATAAAAGATGTTGAAGGTCAAAGATTTTATCCATCTTCCATAGAAAGCTTCTAAATAAGATTTGCTGTGAAAACAAAGAAAAGTCATTTTGTGTTGCAGTCTAAATGGTTATTTATAAAGAATGTATGACTGCACTGTTGGATGTTTTTCCTGGCCCTTTTATCATATATTGTTCTAAAGTCAAATATAATTAGATATCTCACAATGAAATACAAACAACAATAAAGAACTAGACCTGCATTATGCAAAATTATTTTCTCCTTAACAAGTATTGTTTAGACTGAGTAACTAGAATAACCACAAATGATTACAAAATCTAAATTCTTTGCAAATAACAAATACATACTGTTGTTCCTTGTTGGCTGGTTCTTGAATTTTTCTCTTTTTTATCTTCTCGAGTTTGGATATGAATTACAGTATTTTAGCAGAAATTGCCAATGCAGAGCATCAAATGTTCTCATTCAATTTGGCTTAGTCAGCATGATAGAAAACTCCTGACATAGCAGGTACAATGATGGTCCAAAAGTAAAAGATGAGGCAGAAAAGAGTGAAGAATAAACCTTTTGAATAAGACCATAGGGGATTTCTGGGATATTTACTGCCGTATTGGCTCATTGCTTAATCAGATGGCAGAAAGATTTTCACAGTATGAGTTCTTTATCCTGATTTAGAAGACTATTAACCCAGAATAAACTACATTCTTAAAGTTTCTTCTTTTGGTGGTCAACAGTCTAAAGCTGATGATGTTCTGGATACTTTATTTTACGTATCAGAATTTATATCAATAAGTGACATAAAAACGAGAAGGAAAATCCCTGTCTTAAAGAAAAACTTCTTCTGACTATGCAAAGAATCAGGGTCAAAAGGTACTTAAAAAGAAAATCTAATTAAAGAAAGCACCCATAATGTATTTTGCCTATCAATTTTTTTAAAACAGTAATTTCATTTTTATCTCAGATGACAGCTATTACTTAGGACAGTTTTAGGGTAGATACTTCCCTTGGGATGAAAAGAATAAAACTAACTGGCATATATATTTTTTAAACCAAAAAAATAAAAATAAAAATGAACACAACCAGAAGTAATAATAACTTCTAAGCTTCTGATTTATTCTTATAAGGAAAAATAGATTATGCCCTAAAGAAACAAACACCCATTAAAGGTAAACAACCAGCAGGCTATTATTAAAGGGTTAATGTACTTACCTTCCCCCACTCCACACATTGTACCCATGGCGAGGACCTAAACCTTTAGGTCTTCACCTCTGGGTTCTTGTTAGCATTACTTACCTAAATTTTCCTTTGTTGTTCCAGTCATCTCCACCCCCCCTTGATCCAATGGGAAGACTCTGTAAAGAGTGTGTCTTTCTATTGGCCCCATGATGAAAGAGGGACCAGAGCAGCAAAAGGAAGTTTAGTTCCTAGTTGTTAATGTCCTCACTCTGGGTACTATGCATGGAAAAAAGAAGAGAAGTGAGGTGAGTATAATTGTCCTGCACTTTACTCCATAAACTGTAACCTGCGCTATGCCACCTGGGAACTAATACTTACCTATATAATATGAGATGTGTGAGAGACACATATATTTTTATTTTCTAGTCCCTAGTTTTCATTCTCGCTGCGCTCTAATTGAATTTTCATTGTACCTACAGAAAACACTAGATTTTTTGAATAGGATACAGCAGTATTTACAAAATGAAAAAATTAAGCTTGACAAATTTAAGTTTACATTAAGCAGTGTGTGTGTGTGTGTGTGTGTGTGTGTGTGTATAATAACTGTGTTAAATGACCTAATATATACACATATTCCAAACCTTTATGTTAAGGTTGTTGAAAAATGTTTGTATTGCCAGAATGCCCTAAAGAAGTGAAATATGCTTAGCTCTGTTTTGTTAAAGTTAATGACTGCACGGTTGGGTCTTTCCTCTAGTGTAGCCAGCAGAGGATAATGCAATTATTTACCAAGGCTTTTCTTCAAGATGAATAACATAATGGCTTGTGGAGTAGCTTAGCCAAATAGAAATGCACAACTACAGGATAAACAGTAAATCAAGGAAATAAATTACACCCCATATTGATGTTGACACTTTTTTTTTATAAAGAAAAAGACAAATAAATAGTTTTATTATTTTTAAAGTTTGCTTTTTGACATAATGTAAGATAGAATAATTATGTGGTACTGTGCACTGGAAAAGGGTATCTGTATACTAATTTTTAAAAACATTTTTTATTTGTATTCCACATTTCCTGGGGAGCTATAATTAAGCAGATCTATTAGGGGGAAGCACAGTATTTCCCAGGAAGGGAATTCTTTGAAAGGGTTATAGTTGAAAGTGGTGAGCTTAAGGCACCACCAATATTTTAGCCTTATCCACTTCCATGTTAAAGTATATCTTCATTATATTTGCAAGGTGTTGGTTGTTTTGGTAAGGAATTAAAATAGCATTAAATGTGATAGATAAATATCATTACCCTCACCTCCTGATCTTTATTCAGGCTTAGTTTAATTATTTTTACATAATTTTTAGAACCAATCTTGTTCTTTGTTTAAGATATTAGCAATACAGTCATCAAATGTGTGACCTTTTACTTTAAAGGGCAAGTCCAGACCCAAAATAAAAACTTGCATACAGGTAAATCACCCCCCCCCAACCCTAAATGGTAATAGTTTGAAATCTGAAATATATAAGTCTGCCCTGTTCTGAGCATGCCCAGGCTCAGTACAGGCTCAGTAAAGGTTTCTAAATTGTTCAGTTTCCATGAGGCATCCAGAAGCATATCAGGCATACGGTAATGATTTCATAGGACAAACTATAATATATCAACATATTTTAAAGAAGCCATTCTTTCTAAAAGATGTTATTATGAGGGTGGAGTTGTCCTTTAAGATACAGATGCACAGCGCTGGCCTGAGTGATTGGCTTTTCTGTTTTTTCCCCTCTACATAGAAAAAAATATATTCCACATTCTACAAACACATTAGTATTATAGTTTTGATGTGATAGGGTAAACCTTTTTATAACCCCTTCTTTAGAATTGTATCTAAAGGGCAACAGTTAAAAATTAGTTAATAAGCCCAAAGTCATATTTTATTCTTGGTTCACCTCCTCAATAGTGACAGAGTGTTCATTTATTATCACTTATTAAATAGAAAGGGGTGATAAGAATGGTATAATGGTCAACCCCCTTCCCATTCTATTTAAAATTCTTTGCTAAATTAGCATAAGGCCTCTCATACAGGATGAAAATGACCACTACTGGCAGTCAGGGTTATATATTTGGCATATACTAATAAATGCTTTTTGAAACTTCTAGATGGGATGATGCAGGTGCAATTAGCAGAGCGAATAGCATACTAAATGTTACTAATAAAGGAATAGCAATTTTCAAAACATTTTCAATTTTCTAGCGACTAGTTACTTTTTAGTTATTTTTGCACTTAAATAAAAGAGTTTATCTGAAAATCATTATCATGCAAAATTAGATTTATATTTCGATGTGAACGAATAGGTTCTCATTTACAAATATGAATTTCTGCATGAGAGATTTTGATTGCAACAGAAGGGTCATTCTAGAAAAAAGTTTAAAGAAATGTTTCATAAATGAAAAGTTAGTTAATGGGAATTCATGAAAAGGTCCAGTGGAAAAAGGATGTATAAAAAAAGGCATATAAATATTAAAAATATTAATTACAAATGTGCATTTAGCACAGATATTTGAAAATAAGACTCTCCAAGAACTCTTTACTAATTTGATCTACCTTTAGGTGCCAACACCCAAAATGATACCATCATATGATATTACGTGATACTTGTAGTCATTAGAGATTTCCGAACTTCGCAAAATCCGGTCTGCTCGAGGATCCGCGAATTTTCGAAAAAATTTGAAAATTCGAAAATCCGCGAGCGGACCCGTTAAAATTAAAAATACCCTTGAAATTACGAGTTTTCACGTATTTTCAGGAATTTTCGAAATTACGAGTTTTCATGTATTTTCGAAAATATGTATTTTCGAAAATACAAGTAATCCTAGTAATTTAGAAAATTTTCAAAAATACATATGTATGGAATTAATAGAAATCCTTGTATTTTCGAAAATTTTCGAAAATACGAAAAATCCGCGAATCGGAAGTTCGGAAGGTGGAAAATCCGCCGTTCGCGAACGGGATAAATCCGCGGCGGATCCGGGTTCGGATCCGCGAACCGGCCATCCCTAGTAGTCATTACTGATGGACCTGAATCCGAGTTCGGGACGAACTTTATGAGCTCGGACAAATTTGAACTATCCGAACTCTAGCCAAACAACTGTAGTTCAGTTCTCTGAACTCTCTGACTTCTTTTCGATAATTATCGAATTCTCAAAACGTATACTTCGATATTGGTAACCCTGGAATGTAGCCTTCAATTTTGGTAGCCCTTGAATGTAGTGGTTTCCAGTTTAAATTTTTGATTTTTGATAGACATTTTCGATTTTGAGTTTTGAATATTTTGAAAAATCCATTGGATCCACAGATTTTTGGATTCCAAATCGTCAGTTTGGAATAGAAACCAGGTTCCTTTCTAAACTTGCATTCATCACTAGTTATCATACAATAATTTCATCATGCATGGTAACTGACATGTAACCGACATGATCATGCACAGAAAATATATCCTTTTATTTTTTTTAACACTGAAAATATCTGTTCAATTAGTCAATCGTTCTATTATATATCATTTTTACACACATGGACCGCTTAATGAACACATGCAAGGATCATCATATGTACCTGGCTGTGCTACTGTAAAAATGATTCATTTACTTTACATTGGAAGAAGCTATATTTACTTATTCAGTGGAGAGTGATATGGAATTGCAGTTGTTCCCCTTTAAAAAATATCCATGTATTTACTGCTTTTTTTGTTTTCATTTGGTTCCTGGATATGTGGCCCAGTAGAATTTATATCTCTATAAAGTTTAATAGCTTTGACCTCTTTGAGTTGCAGTAAACTTAATTACCTTCCTTGGGAAGGCAAAAAAAAAACAATATAAGTTTCTCCTCATTTAAAGAACAGGGTAGATATTTTTCCTAGCATTTTTGTGGTCATAAGGATTACGAAATTGGAGTTTGAAGGTAACTGCAGTTAAAAACCTAAGTATTGATTTTCTTTCCTTCTTCTTCTATTTCTCCATTCCTGGGCAAATCTTAACATTTGCAAAAAGTCGTCTTCTTCTAGTCTTTGCAATGAGTGCTTTACTGCATATCTTTGATATTCTGCACAATCCAGTAAAAAATATCACCAATAAATATATAAAATTAAAATACTATTTTTTTAGTTATTAGAAAATGAAAGGGACTGATAGTTTACAGCTATCTTTTAAAGGGCATGTCCAGCAAAAAATAAACTTTTTAAAGTCTGGTAGAGCATCGCCCCAAACCCCATTTCTGCATTATTTAGAATTGTTACCAGACACGGTCCGTTGCCACCAGGGTGCGGCTCCCCACTCCTGTTTGGAGCTTGCTTCGAGCAAAAACAAGAGCTGTAAGGCTCTGTGCTGACAGTCACTCTACTTCCTGGTCGCAGCTGTCAGGCAATTGGGTGTGTCACGTTGCGCATTGAATAAAAGATGCAACCAGGAAAAAGAGCCGTCAGGGCAGAGCAGAGCAGCAAAAATTGTGGTTGGGGGGTGCCCAACCATACTATAGAAAGTTTTTTTATGCTGGCCATGCCCTTTAAGACAATAATGTTGAAGGAACACTCTCTTAAAGGAGAGCTAAACTTAATTTTTTAAAATCCTAATGGGAACACTTTTCTCCCAAGAACACTTATACATTGAAAGATTCTTCTTTAGTAAGTTGCATTTAGTATTAAACTATTTGAGTTTGAATGGATTCGCACTTCTCGAACTATCCCAGACCCAGATTTTCAAGTAAAATGTCCATTATACCTAGACACGAGCATCAAATCCGTGAGTAAAATGTCTATTATACCTAGGCGCGAGCATCGAATCCGTGAGTAAAATGTCTATTATACATAGACAGGAGCATCGGATGTTCGAACGAGAGAGCTCGGAAGTAGCGCACGTGAGAGTAAAATTGAGTTTTGAGTTTTCGAAAGTCCTGGATATTCGAACATGTTCCCCAGACCATTTCCCAGGTCCCACAGCCATTTACATTAAGTTAGCATTGATATTTTAAATGTATTTCATTAGAAATTTTCTAACTATATGACTTCCATTGACTTTAATGGGTCCGTTTTCGAACTTTCGAACTCTCGAAACTTTCCATATAGTTTGAAATTTCAAAAACGGACAGAACTTTCGAAAGTTCAGCCATCTCTAGTTGCTGGTGGTGTATCATGTAAATTCTGTGTTTTTAGGAACACACAGCTCAAGAAGTCACAAGTTTAATTTCCTTAGCTTACTTCTAAAACAATACAACATAGTCTACTGCCTGTGTTCATTGCTTTTTGTTTGTTTGTTTCCATCGTGTTTTTGGAAACATATACATATCTACATATTTACAAACTTTATATATATAGCTGTTTTTCTATATATAGAAAATGTATTTACCAACCAGCATGAATCGCTGACAGCCTTCCTGGAACAATACATCTATCTAGCACACGGCTAAAGTACTGGGCTTGGAAACAAACTGACCTTTGGGACACAGGTTCGATTCCCCAGGCTTTCTTTTTTTTCTTTTGTTTTAATTATGTTTCTAGCAAAAGATAGAGATTCTACAGGTACTGGCCTTTCACTTAGCAGCACTTGTGGCATAGAGGTAGCAAGACACAGCATAGAAGGTTGCAGATTCCATTTCCAAGATGTCTCCTTTGTATATGGAATACCAAAACTACACTGCATATTCCAAATGAGGCCTTACAGTACTTAAACTGTCCTATTCCCTTAAAATGGATGTCCACGTTCTTGACCCAAAGAAGTGTCTCTTCTGTGCTGGGCAATACATTGGTGCAGGTGCTGTTTAGTGTCCCCACGTATAAATCTCTTAGCTACATTAGATTCCTTGGAAAAATATCAAATAAAAATGCAAGCAGATTTGGTCTTTAACCAGAGAGATTCTATTTATAGTTCACTGGATAAGTACCAAGGCTGGGGAACTAGCTTGGAAAGTCTGTTAGTTTAAGAATGTTTGTACAAATGCACCTACAGGGGTAATTATGGTGCAAACAACTTCTTACTTACATCACTGTTTGATTGTATACTCATTGCTTATGGTTTTTTATTTCACTTGTGTAATATGTTTAGAGACTGTGGATAAAGCTTTTTTTAAGTTTTAGTTGAACTGTTAATAAAAAGTTAGCCAATATGATCTAATATTTCCGACATGCTGTTTTTGAGTAAAACTGCATAAGATATACAAATCCTTTCCCCCTAAATGACTGTATATTAAAGTCTTTTGTGCATTCAGCATAGAAAGCTCATTTTACCCAGAGTTCTTATTCTTTATCACATAGTCAGATTTCTAACAGCATGTCTGTGATGGCCAGATATATACAGACAGCAAATGTATTCCATTTGTTTCATTACCTCCTTGTAATCTTTGTTGCAGTATTACTTAGAATACATTACATCTCAGAGCTTTTTCTTGAGCAGTGTGAGGGAAATAATCTTGTGCTTAAAGGATATGAATATAGTTCTGAAGATATCATAAAAATAAAGTGCTCGGCAGCAGACATTAAAAAAGCATGGCATGGAAAAATGTAGCTTCTTTTAGCTCAGTAAAGTCTGTGATACCTTTCAGTTCTTATTTGTGATTTGATATAGATAGATGATAGATAGTACACAATTAAGAAAATAATTTCTAAGCAAATATACTTTTTTTTAAAAAATGAGGACATATTTAGAATTTTGCAAGTTTTACTGTTATATACTGTTATTGTGTGTGAATTCCAATAGGCAGACAGTCCTTTCAAAAGTTTGCCAGCCAGCCCACTAATCAACGTTGCTACATACATGTGGGCGGAAGCTGTCATACTGTTTCCCATACAGAGAACTTTATATCTTTTATTAAAAGCCTTTTGTCAATTGGTGCATGTTACTAATGGCAAGTTTAGTTCCAATATCGGTTCCGCGGAACCTATTGAAGTTCCAAAAATTCCATGAATGAAAATCCAAATAAGAGTGAATCAGATTTTTTTGAATTTTCTGCAGTATTTCCAATTTTAAGACTGACATTTTCCATTGGATACGCAGATGGCAGTTTCAAATCAAATGCATTTCTGTGAAACTTGAACTACTACCGCATTTTTGGATATATCCAATGGGGAAAAGCACGGTTTGCAGAGCATGTCTTCTTATTGGTTAGGCCCTGGGCCAAAAAGGGGTGGATATACAACACTACAGTCCTTTAATAATCACCTTGTTAAAGGATAACTATACTCACTCATTCAACTTTACATTATCTGAAACTACAATTTGGGAGAAGTAAAATGAATGTTTGTACTCACATATTAATCTGTGCCTGCTTTGTAGGTAAATTGTTAATGTTATTTTGTGCTTCTGATTGTCCCCCCCCCCCCCCTCCATTACTCACTGACTTCTTGTAGGCAAAGTTTTGGGCCCACATCTGGCCCTTTATCAAGCCTTGGCTTAATCAGGGTGGCTAGGCCCCCCAAAACGTAATTTTGTGTGTTACACTTTTAATAAATAGGTTAAGGACCCTTTTCACTGATTGGCTGTGTGCGGTCACTATTCTTTTAACTTACTTCACTAAGGACGTGGCAGAACGTTAAGGTGACCAGCACCACCAGGAAACTTACCAGCGGCACATGCTAGTGCCTAGGGTGTGCAGCTTCTTTTCTATATAGTGTATTTGTATAGGTTCAGGAAGCGGCAGGGTTTGGTAAATATAACTTGTTTTTGGTAAATCCATTATTTTATTTAGTTAATATTTGTCCTTTAACACTTATTAAGGATTGGACAATGGCACATGACAAATTAAATTAATTATGTGTACATTTTAAGTTTTGCTACCACCGATACTCAATTGATGCATCTACAAGATAACCCTTGCTAATGTAAACTATATGTCTGAGCTGTTGTGCAAACAGCTGGCTGTGCTGACATAAAACACCTGATAGTAGTAGTTATCTATCAATAGTGACAAATAGCATATTGCTAAATTCCATTAAAAGAGAATGCAAGCCTCCCTGTGGATAGCAACTTAAGATTCACTGTGATGTTATTTTTCTTCAGGGAGCTGCTGTACTTTATTTCTCTAAATATAGTTTTTAGTTATCTATTTTGTACCTGATAAAAAATTACACCCGAACACATGTCAAAACCGAGTTGTACCTTGTAGGTTATTTCATTGACTATTTCTCTTCAAATCAGCTCAATGTGAAATGATTACTGGCAGGTGAAAGCTGTATTACTTTACTTAAAATAATTTGTAATTAATATATGATAATGGGTGAAGTGCAGCAGAGCTGCGTTATTTTAATGTCACAAAGCCCATAAATATCAAAATTATCTGTAGCTGTAATAGTTAAGCTGTCATTAAAGGGCATGTCCACCCCCAAAACTATAATCCCCCCAACTACTGGCCCCATCATGTAGTGTAGTGTAATCCTTACCCCACATCTCAGCTCCATATGGTTCTCCTGTAGTCCCCCCCCCCAAAGTCCCAAAAACTGCCCACCAGGAGGATAGCAGAGTCCATATAGGACTCTGCCTCCTACCTGGCCTCCGGGAGAAGTTTGGCATGCGTACTGCAGCCCTTCTCCCCCTCCCTCCCTCTCAGGATTCCCTCCCCCTAGTGTAAAACCCTTAATCTATAGTATTGCCCCTGTCCCCCAGCCCCAACCGCTATATTTATATGTTTAGAAAGCTCCCCAAACTTTACTTACCTCTCCTCTTTCCTCCGCCAAAATGAGCTCCTGGCAGCCGCGTCCGTGATTGGTTGCCGCTCAGCCAATCACAGACGCGACTGCCGGTCCCGCCCCTCTGCTTGCATTTTTTCTTTTTAGGGTGGACATACCCTTTAAAAATATATTTACTATTAACTAAATTTATTTACTTTCAGGGTTATTCAATAAAAGTTCTTATCTTTTAAAATGGTGCTAATTTTGCCCCAACCAATCAGATGTTAGCTTTCAAATGTTAAATAAGATCTGATTGGTAGGGATGTACTTTGGGTTCGAATAGAACCCAGTTTCGAATCGAATCCAGCGGTTTCAAAGTCTCGACGAAACTTTCGGAACTCCCAGATTTTTCGAAACTCGAAATCGAAAGTAGATGATTATCGAAATCGAAAGTAGATGATTATCGAAATCGAAAGTAGATAATTATTGAAATCGAAAGTAGATGATTATCGAAATCGAAAGTAGATGATTATCGAAATCGAAAGTAGATGATTTCGGTAACCCTCGAATGTATGTGCCGATTTCGCCAACCCTCGAATGTACAAGCTGATTTAGATAACCCTCGTATTTGTGATATCGGTAACCCTCGAAAGTAATGTTCGATTTCGGTAACCCTTGGAAATAGTTCGCGAAAGCTCGAAAACAGCCCGATTGTGAGGAAAGATAGATTTTAAATGAATTTTACTTATATTTACGGGTTCCCCAGACCATTCCCCAGGCCCCTGTGTTATTTACAGTAACCTACTATTACTATTTCACCCTTCAAATTGATAGAAACTTTCAAATTTTTTTCTCCCATAGACTTCTATGGGTCCATTTTCAAATCTTCGAATTTTCGAATTTAACTGTAAATTCGAAAATTCGAAAACGAGACGAAACTCATAAGTTTCGAACATCTCTACTGATTGGTTGGGGCAAAATTAGCACCATTTTAAACAATAAGAACTTTTACTGAATCTCCCTGTATATATACTATATTTACTATATAATTTACTAATATATAATTTACTATTTACCTGTTGTTAATTTACTTAATCTTCCATGTTTTAGACCTTCTTTTCGCAAATGTGATTATAAGTTTATGTTTGAACAAAGTGGGACTTGTTTCTGCTGCAGACATGTAATAAAAAATCAATGTATTTTCAGAAACAATATAGATCATTTTTAAATAAGGTATTATGCTTCCTTTTTTGTATGCATTCTATTGTTATATTGTCTTACAATACATTTTTCATGAGCACAAATCCGGAAAACACGTTACTTACCTGACCACAATCCTGCAATGCAGCAAATCCCTTTGAGAGACTTTGCGGGGTCCTGGTCAGGTAAGACTCGAGGTTTGTTCCTCCATTCAATAGGCATTAAGTTTTGTGCTACAGGGTGGCGTAAAACTTAACATAACCTATATTCAATAGGCTGCACAGAGCCAATTTTGACATTTTTGGGAAATTTTCGTCACCACAAAATTAGTGTAAAACCCACTGTAACAGGATAATACACGGGGTAGCGAGGGTTTTACACTAATTCAGCCAGATAACGGGCGATATAGCATTACCCTGTAAAGGTGCCTATACATCAGTTTACTTACATAGTTACATTGTTATTAAGTTTGAATAAAGTCCGTCAAACCTTAACATTGAAATGATAAAACATGAATAAATAACAATGCAATGTTTTGTTGCACAGTGACACCTTCACCAGACAAGACAAACAAGGGAACGTGGTAACTACGCTTAATTAAATAAGTGAGAGAGAAGTATCTAGATAGCCATCTGGCCACAATGTAAAACAATGCAGACAAATATGTTGCCAAAGAAAAAATGAACAGTATCAACAAGCATAGAATACAAAATCATGCAAAGCAGAGAAAAACAGAGCTACAAACTAATGTACATTATCTTTTTGGTAAGAAACATGATAAACACAAATTTGGGTATAATCCTTTAAGATAAAAGAAAATGGGAAGATGCAAAATGTTTCTTTATGTAAAAAATACATTGTTTTTATCTTCCCGTGGCAGGGGCCAGAGGTGGTCGATTTTTAATGAGTGCTTTTTGTTTACAAATACACCACAGGGTCCAACTTAGTTAAACAAAATCTATAAACATTTTGGCCTATGATTGGTGAAACTTTATGCCCAGATACACATCCCAAGCCTGTTTGTGCATACACTGAGGGACTATCTATAATGTAGTTAACACAATTAATTTGTTTGTTGTGTCTGATAAAGGTGTCACTGTGCACAAAAACATCACAGTGTTTATTATGAAGTAATAAACACATATTTTTGCTGTGCTCAGTGCTTTATCACCTCTGTAATAACTGTTTTCCACAGTAGTAAAGGAACCCAGCAACTTCAACGTAGGATACTCACTTTAATACACTCTATATGTATTAATATCAGTCATTTTCAATATTTTAGAATTTTGGAAAACTATCCAGTCTACTTTAAATGCCATCCAATGAACTTGCCATTACTACCTTTGCTGGAAGTTTAACCAAAGTTTCCCATTCTCACTGTAAAGAAACCTTTCCTAAATTAAAGATAAAACTTATTTTCTCCTAATCTTTAAGGATGTCCACGAGTTCTCTCAAATGACTTATTGGTGAACAAACACTTACCTCATGACTTTCCCAAAATTTTCTAAAAAACACCTGGCCTGATGATTTCATGGTTGAGATCATGATCATGTGCATCATAAACCATGACCTGGCCAGCAAACATAGTGGAAATGTTGGCAGGTAAAACTGATACATAGGTAAATCATATAAACGATTCAACGGTCATGACAGATTGAAAGCTGAATTAATCTAATGTCAAGTCAGTATATGGCCAGCATAATACAGGGAAAGGGTAATAACTATTGGTTAATATTACTTTGATAAGCTTCAAATAAAGAGTATTAGGATAGAGAGTATTATGATTAGTATATTTTTTCCCAGTTGGCTTGGCAGTTCTTTTAATCTCCCAAAGCACAACTGTTTGTAAAATATTATAACTTTTGTATAATTTGTTTAAGGAAAATTAATTTGTTGCTTCATTTTTTTACTGCATAGAACTAATGTTGTTCCCTTAAAGACTAATTAAAAAATAACTCAATATTGGATTTTAATTAAATGAAGTTAATGAGTAGGAAGAAACTGCCCTTAAAAGTTAGTTTTCTAGAAATAGTTGCAACAAATGCTGCAAAATAATAATGCATTAACAAAAAACATAAATGAGTAAATACCCACAAGGCAAATTAGTAACTAAATCAATTATGAATATTCAGACTAAAGGTTCGTATATACCTTAGATTTTCCCCAAACCTCCAAGCACCGACCAACCCCCGATCCCGACAAACACCCGCAACAGCCGGCCAATTTGGTTGATAGTCACACATGTGTATGCGTACTGACGGGTTGTTTGTCAATCTGCCAGGCGCCCGACCGAACGAATACACACGCATGACTATCGGGCCGAAACGGCCGGCCGTTGTGGGTGTTTGTCGGGATTGGGGGTTAGTCGGGGCTCAGAGGTCTGGAGAATATCTTAGGTGTGTACAAACCTTATAGGTCAACTATAGACCCCACCACTCTATGGGGACTATTATGGCTGATGTGAAGAGCCATAGTTAACCTAACGAAAATATAACAGTGCAGTGAATTTTAGTGCAGGCTTTGGGACTTTAAAACATAAATACACATTAATGTCTGCTGCCATAACATTTGGTCTATTTAGGGCTAAATAGGCTGAAAATGCAAGGCTGAGTTTCCCTTAATGTATACTAGAGGTCTAACCAATTACAAAATTTAAGTGAGGCCTGGGCACTCTTCTGACCAATCTCCATAGAGTGTAATGAAAGTCGGTCGGGTCTGTGCATATTGCCCAAAAAATGATCAGCCTACAAGTGATGGTAATCACATGGGTATGGCCACCTTAAAGTATTTTTTGCCTGAGTTTAAAATGTGCCTTTTCTAAAGGTAAATATATCCTTTATTTTTACAGACTATACAGTCTTTTTACATACATTCAAACACTTGTGTATGAATGTATAGCCATATCTCAGATAAGAATTTAAATAATGAAATTATGTGACAGCTTTCAATGGCATAAAATGTTGTTTGTTGTATAAATTCCACCTGTTCAAAAATATAGGCATAAGGATAAGGTTCAGTTCCAATTCAGAACTCTCGGAAATATTCCGGATATTGACTTTTCAAATATTCAACAAATATTGAGTCTATGGGCCTGATTTTGAGAAATATTGAAATGTGAACCCTAGATTCTGAATACGTGAACCCCCAATTCTGAATATGGGAGAAATAGCGAATATTGTGAATATGCGAGTCCTCGGTTTTAAATATTACTTTATTTATTAATAACTTTTTTTACTCCCATTGACTTCTATGGGTCCATAGTTGGATTTTTTATCTCGGATCGGAGGTTCTGTTCATCTTTATATAGAATGTTAGAAGCCATAAACATTAACAGGGAGATTCAATAAAAGTTATTTTGTCCAAACCAATCAGAACTTATTTAACATTTGAAAGCTAACATTTGATTAGTTGTGGCAAAACTAGCACCATTTTAATCAATAAGAACATTTATTGAATAACCCTGTTAGTATATAAAAGCTTAGGCCACAGCCTAGATGCTTTTTATGCAGTCTAATCATTTACACCACAATATTATCTCATTCCTGGGTACATTGAAATAAGAGCAATATTCATTAAAATGTGCATGGTTTTTTAATGTTATGTACCACTGACACAACTTAACAATTATAAGAATAGCATTTACAGACTATATGGCTCTTGTGTATTATAAAGCTTTATTGATGAGAAGATCAAAGAAATATTCTCTGTAATATGAACAGGTAATATATTTTAGTAATTAAATCTTTGTTTCTTTATCACTCCCTATGGTAAAACCAATTCTGAAGTGCACTTCTAAGTGAGAGCCCTCTATTAAGGTATTCATTTTTAATTTCTTGCCAAGCAGTTAAGTCATAAATTTTAATTCTTTATAATAAAACTATTTTATAAATCTGTTTTAAAAATTGCCCTGCTTAAGCAAAATTCAAACTCAAGAAATTCTATTTTTCTCATTTTAGGTTTTGTTCTCTGCTATTAGATAATAGAATCAACATGCTTTTTATTGAAATTGTATCTCTTGCAATATCTGAAGAAGCACCAAACACCATTTATCATTCTGTACCTTTTTCTACATATATATTACATTTTACCAAGATAACCAAGAGATACCAAAATAATGCTTTCAATGCTAATTATGTTTATATAATTTATAGAGATGGACTAGAACTATTCGAGTTCGAACTGACTCAGACTTTCGATAATTATCGGACTTTCGATAATTATCGAATATTCGAACGTTCGAGGTGCGAAAATGCGAGTAAAATGTCTATTATACCAATGCGCGAGTAAATATTGAATTATCGAATATGCAAGTAAAATGTCTATTATACCAATACGTGAGTAAATATCGAATTAACGAATATGGGAGTAAAATGTCTATTATACCAATGCGCGAGTAAATATCGAATTAACGAATATGGGAGTAAAATGTCTATTATACCAATGCGCGAGTAAATATAATTTATGGAACAATTATCAAATATTCTAAACTCAAGAGCTCGAAAGTAGCTTGCATGAGAGTAAAATCGATTTTTCAAAAGTCCTGGATATTCAAACGTGTTCCCCAGACCATTTCCCAGGTCCCACAGCCATTTACATTAAGTTACCATTGATATTTTAATTGTATTTCATTCCAACTTTTCTAACTATTTGACTCCCATTGACTTGGGTCCGTTTTTGAACTTTCGAACTTTCCATATAGTTCGTCCATCTCTAATAATTAAAAAAAAAAATTAATTCATAACAATGGAAATCACATCTATACACAACAATTTTTAGGAATAAGGACCTATACCAAAATGTTTTTCAACTTACTAACACAGCCTGGTACAATACTTTTCACACATTAAAAAAAAACATTAAAGGGCAATTCCATCTCAGATAAAAAAATGTATATAGGTAATTCACCCTCCAAACCCCAAAACTATTATATTTTGAAAGCTAACAGATGCTGGACTTACTGCTTATGCAGCAAATGTTCTTCCTATCCTTCCCATTGTCTCTCAAAAGGTTTTCATCTACTCTCCAAGCTTTCTGAGTTCATTACAAGCTTGCACATGCCCCGAAGAGGCAACTAGGGGTATAGCATTCACTCATTGGCTGGGATGTCAACTAATATCCAAAACTGACAGTTGCTAGCTGATAGAACCATGAAGCAGACATATGGATAATAGGACATTATACAGCATTTTATGTTAAGGTGCCCATACATTACAGCATACCTGCAGACTGATTCTTTGACATTTAATCAATTCCAGATGAACACAATACAAAAAGATACTAGAGAGAGACAAATCTTGTAATTAACCCATCAGTGTCAAAAATTTATTGGTAAATGCAGCACAATATATTTCGGACCTAGTTGTGGTCTTTCATCAGGTGCCACAACTAGGTCCAAAACATGTTGTGCTGCGTCTACCAATATATTGACACTAATACCAAGATTTGTCTCTCTCTAGTTTCTTTTCGTATTGTGTTCCACTAATATTGGCCTGTATGACAATGAGCTTACAGTTGACGCAATTCCAGAGGAATCCCCTTTCGGGATCATCTTTTTGCGAATGACATACGATCGCAAAATGAATAGGCCAGGTGGGACCTGGCAATTATATGTCGGCAAAAAATAATAATAACAATAAAGATTTAGTGCACTCTAAAAATGCTACTACACACTTAGTGTTAATTTATATTATTTCCCATGGCCCTCTCTACTATCAATAGGTGTCATCACCATTCATGTTTAATTGTCCAGCCACAAAATAAGATTTGTCCATCTACAAAGATTCAGTTGGGTCTCCAATACTGTATATTTAGCATTTTTACATTTGTTGCATTAAATCAAGGACACCCAGGGTCAGATTTACCATTAGGCCCAGGGGCTCCTGTAGTTGCATGGGCAGCTGTCTCTCCCCCACTGTTAGCACTAATATGTGCAGCACATCAGGTTTTCAAAAAGCATCTGAAATGTCCTTGCTTTACAGTTAATGTTTAAAAAATGTTTTTTTTTCCCCATGTTTTTTCATTTAAATTTTTAGAATAAATATACAGGGTTTTTCAATAAAAATTCAGATCTTATTTTATTATAAAAATGGTGCTAATTTTGCCCCAAGCAATCAGATCTCATTTAACATTTGAAATCTAACATCTGATTGCTTGGGGCAAAATAGCACCATTTTTAATGATAAGTACTTTTATTGAATCTCCCTGATAGTCATTTCCCCCTCCAAAGTAAAAATGGTTGTGGTTTGGGGATGGCCTGAGTTTAGGGGTGGGTCTAAGGATGCCAAGCTATTTATGCCTTTAAGCTCCTGAGCTGTACATTCATCCCTGAGTACACCACAAGTACAGCTTAAAGGAGCTCTTCTTATGTATCACAGATGTTGGTATAAAGCATACACAGTATACCCTACATGTTTATTGCCTGCGGTGTTATTTGTGTAGATAAGCAGACGTTTTGCGTACGTGGTTGAGGAATCATTTATAAATTTAGTATTATTTTCTAACATTGTATAAAAAAACTCAAAGAGCTCTATGAGAAGTTTTCTCTTACAGTGCTATTTAGTTTCCAGTTGCATTTATACAGCATTTATTTAGTTAAATGCTAAATATTTTTTCCTAAATGAGAGTTAAATAGTTTCTAATTCTGTTCATATAACTTCTGTATATATTTTGTTCCTTTCAAAGTGACCCATGATTAGAGCAATGATTAGAGTAAGTCAACTGTACACTAATTATGTTTATCTCTTGTCTGCTTCGTGTTCGAAATTTGATTTCAGACATTGATTCAAGTAGGTTATTCCTATTAAGTCCAATGAAATCCTGCTAAGCATGGTTGCCTTTGGTGCTTAAGGGATGTTCTAGGTAATTCCCTGGTGTTCTATTCATCGATGATTGAGGTTTTCTTTTTTTAATAAGATGTTGGATACTAAACGTTTTGAGAAATTACCTTTTTACATGCACCACAGATAAACTATTAACCTGTAACTTTTTATCATGTTATAAACATAGTAGAAAGCAGATGCAATTATTCTACTGATTGAATCAATGTCCTTCCATCATTTCTCAATATACTATAAAATCACTTTGAAATCCTCCAGAAGTTAAGAGTATCTTGTGTCTATAAATGCTAAGTGATGTTCGGTAAGGAAATTCTAATATTAAACTTTAATAGGGCAATGCATGGAGGGACGTTATCGCTCTCTATTGCCTTTTTAGGCAATGCACTGAACTGATAGTAGCTCTCCATTGTGAATGGGGTTTACCCATTCCGAATCTTTAAAGATTGACAGGGAGATTCAATAAAAGTTCTTATTGTTAAAAATGCTAATTTTGCCCCAACCAATCAGATATTGTAACATTTGAAAGCTAACATTTGATTGGTTGGAGCAAAATTAGCACCATTTTTAATGATAAGAACTTTTATTAAATAACCCTGTCTGTCTTAAAGAGCCGCCATCGGCTCGGTACTTAGGTTACGGTGGCTGCGTGACCTACTTTTTGTGCACACCGCCACAACCACCATTAAAAAAAAAAAGCCATGTTAACCATTAAATGTGGGTGTGCGTTTTTTTAACAAAGGTGTGGTTAGAAACTGGGCTTTTATTGTGCACCTTTATCTTTGTTAATGTGCCCCAAGAATATATTGAACATTTTTACAGCTATCATGGTAATATCAGCCCCATTTATTTTGATTCAGCTGGAATGTGGTACCTGCGGGGGAGAAGTATCATACCACAATCCATTTTAAGTACACATTAGAATATGTACAGGATATGGAGGTTTACGTCTTCAATGCATGGGGAATCAGCTCAGCATCAATTACTGCTAGTTAATATTGGTTAATATGCAGAAAATGCATTTTGTTAATATAAACTGACATCATAGTTTGTGTAATAGTTCAAAAAAATGCTATTGACATAATTAATGTTTAAACATTAGAACCTAAAACTGTTATTCTACTACAATTCCAAGGATTTCAGTAACAAGGCAGTGCTGTTTGAAGTGCTGCAAAGGACACACCAGTTTATATGTGATTTGTACATTTAGCAATGGTTATAATAGCAAAATTTTTACAGTTGTTGTATTTGTTTTCAGCTCTCAGGGACAACAGAATTGAATTAGTCCGAGCTTCATGGCACGAACTAAGTATAAGCATCAGTGATGTGACTCTATCAGATGAAGGACTGTACACGTGCTCCTTATTCACCATGCCTGTCAAAACTTCTAAGGCTTTTCTAACAGTTTTGGGTAAGTGCAATTTTCCATGATAGTTACTGTAAGTTAAGTTTTAAATATTTTTCAGAACTGAAATAAAAAAATATTTAAAAAATAGATTTATTTCAATTTAACTAACTTTAAGGCCAAGTATAACATATAATGTGGCCATACTCCAGGCAGATGTTCTTCTGATTTTCCAGAAGAACCACTTAAAGCCTAACACCTTGAGTTTTAAGAGAGATGGAGACTGAAGACTGAAGATGGGGTCAGTGGAAAACTTTCTACCTAGCCTGATCTTTGTTTTTCTGCTAAACCACATGATATTGTCAAGTGGTTGATTGAAAAATCGGAAAACTTTTTTTGATTTTTTTGAGCTTTTATCTAATTTATTGGATCACTAAAAATGGCGATTCCATGTATGGGGGTTTAATATATTTAGTTGGTTGCCTTATTTTGTAAACAGAATTTCTAGTTTTAGCCATATCAACTGTAGCATAGTCACCTTTCACTATGTCCACAGCAAAATAAGGAGCAACCGTATGTTAATTGGGAGTAAACAATAGATCTGACATTAAAAAAGATCTGACATTGTGAAAATCTGATATTTCCAGAAATACATTTCCAGAATATTTATCAAATCTTTGTGGGTTAACATAGATTTCTTTAAGAGGTGCTGGACATTTCACTAAATCTATAAAGTGAAATTCCACAGTCAATAGGCTGAATTTCAATGTGTAATAGTCCTAATAAAACTGTACAAGATGCAAAGAACCCTAATAAATGGTACTAGGAACATTCACCAATGGGCTAAACCTTTCAAGCACTGCCTAAGTGTGTCCAATGTGACTAATATAGATGATACTTCATCCATTTCAATGTTTGACTAATGTAGGTCTTAAATGCCAGAGGACATTCAGGGTATGCAATGAAAAATGTGTATACTTAAGATAGTTGGGATGAAAATATTGGGAAAACTCCAGAACCCCCTAAGTCATACATTTCAGAAATCTAGACATGCAAATGAATTCATAATATGTTACTGTATGTAGAAACATACCCGGAGGGATTGTCTAGTAATACTTAAGATTGTTTGCAAATGTATAAGATTTTAATAATCATGAAAAACGACCTAGGATGATATGAGGGTATGATATTATTATTAATGAATTATATACCGCCAGCATCTTCCGTTGGCGCTTATCAAGGATCTTCACAAGGAAGTTAGAGTGGCTTATGATTTATTTTGCCAAGGCATTTAATACAGTATGTATACGCTATGTTTGCTTTGAAATGCACATTACTACATACTGTAGAGACATAGGGGGGTTGTTACAGTACTTACCTACCGCGCTCTTCTTTCTTAAAGGTTCTCTCAATGCAGCACTCACTTAGTGTGTATTGCTGCAAAGGTTCTCTCAATGCAGCACTCACTTAGTGTGTATTGCTGCTTTGAGGTGAGGAGTAGAGATGTCCGAACTTCGCAAAATCTGGTCCGCTCGAGGATCCGCGAATTTTCGGAAATCTCGTAATTTCGAAAAACTAATTTTCCGAAAATATGAGTAATGCTCGTAATTTCGAAAATTTTCGAAAATACGTATTTACGAAAATAAGGGACATCCTCGTATTTTCGAAAATTTTAGAAAATACGAGAAATCCGCAGTTTGGAAGTTCGGAAGGCGGAAAATCCGGAAAAATCTTTAATGCACCTGCGCCATTATATAAAAACAGAGTAGGTCCCAGAGATAATAATGTAAACCCACATCGGGGGCATAACTTTTTTTGGTCATTTTTGCTACTTTGTGGAAGATATTGCATCTCCCTCATAACTATCTATACGTATTTGTAAATTGGGAATGATTTATGAGGACCTAAGTAGACTGCTTTTATGTAATAATGGTCATGGATAGCAATGTACTCGTGTTCTCTGACAAAAAGGATTGTGTAGTGCATTAAAATGTATGATAATATGCAGTTATAGATCTAAATAGCAAAGGCAATCAAAATGTCAGATTTGTTCAGTCTTTATTAATGTAACTTTGAACCTAGGTGTGCTAGAAAATAAAGGCAATATTTTGCTTTTTCTAACTTAGCATATTGCAGACAATATAGGGTAGAACTTAATGTAATGGGTTTGACATACTATTATGTTTAAATTATTCAGTAGGAATGTTGCAAAATAAACGCAGACATTATAGACCCCAATGTATTGAAACAATGAGCTGAAATTAAGATTAAGGTTATTGTACCTACAAGCTTTATACAATAACAGTGAGTGTAAGCTTTGCTCAATATATCTTCAGTTTATGTTCACATCTAAAGCTTTGCTGCTAGTTTACTTAAGATGAAAAATGAGATTATGGAATATTATGCAGATAGATACCTTTGTAATAGTGCAAAAAAATGCTGGTGTAATTTAGTGCAGATCATTAAAAAAATTGTGACCCATAAATATTGCTACAATTTTTACAGATGCAGCATTTCAACTAAACCTGTCTCTACAGCTCTGCAAATAGCATTCATTAGTAGTCAGCCTGATTAAAGGGGAGGAGCTGGGCTCTTTTCCTAGTTTCACTGATTTAAAGGGCATCTATACAAAAATTTGTTATTTTAAATTGACCATAACTGTAAACTATCAGGGAGATTCAATAAAAGTTCTTATCGTTTAAAATGGTGCTAATTTTACCCTAACCAATCAGATCTTATTTAACATTTTAAAGTTAACATCCGATAGGTTGGGGCAAAATTAGCACCATTTTTAATAATAAACAGGGTTATTTAATAAAAGTTCTTATCGTTAAAAATGGAGCTAATTTTGCCCCAACCAATCAGATGTTAGCTTTCAAATGTTAAATAAGATCTGATTGGTTGGTCTGATTAGCTCCATTTTTAACAATAAGAACTTTTATTGAATCTCCCTGGAAAACGTTTATTGAATAACCCTGTATAGTTCTTCCCAACCACCACTGTATCATTTTTTGTTGATCTGCCCCCTATTTCTTTAGATATCCATTCTAAAACTTCTTATATTTCAGCTGTTAATCAAGTTTCTTACTCTTAAAAACTATTCTTCTGTGAGTAATTTTACTGTAGCTGGAATGGTGAGTTTTGACAGTTGGAATGCTGTATGCAGGCTTGACAGTTGGTTTGTGAAAAAAAGTCAGGTAGGATGGAAGTGGGAGTGGTTAAAAGAGAGAGGAGGGATACTGCTCCTAAACAAAATGTGTGCTGGATTGAAGGCATGCAGCAACACACACAAATCAGAGTAAGTGTCTACTTACATGTATTCAATTATAGATTAAGTTGAGGCAAAGTCATTTTTTCAGTATAGTTTCCTTTAATATCAGTTAAAGGGTAAATTAGACTTTTTTTAACATTTATTTGAAGAACGGGAGGTAAAGGAGCTGTGTCTTACCTCCCATTCTTCAATTAAATCTTCAGAATCAGGCAGGGAACACTGAGTACTTATTTGTGATCACGCTCCATAGCTGTTTCCATGACACGTCACAACACGCCGTTTTTATGTCTGCACAAGCAAGAAACCCTTTAACTAGATCTTAGCGCCGGCTGCGTGGGTATCACAAAAGACACCTGCAAAACCAGAGCTTACGATTTATTATTGCATTAGTGTTATTTTTAGAGCTAAAGGGATTTACCCACAGTTGCAAATGTGATATTGAATCGGGTACTGGAGATTTACCCAAAACAATAGCGGCTCTGGGTAAATCTCACCCAGTATATTTTAATATGATTTTTTTTTCAGACTCAACATGGAAGAAAACTTTCATGGCCATACTTTTTCTATAGCTTAGTATTTTTTACAATTATGTTATTTCTTCTCTATTTTATTAGTTCCTGTTGTTTTATTAGATTCAGTTCACCGTTTATATTTTATTCCCTAAATGATCTTTATTTTTTTTTCTCCAAGGATTTTGGTGATACTAAAAATGAAAGAGATTCATAGGAAAACCTATGAATACCACTTAAACTCAACACTTCTGAGATTTATTGAATGTCAGCGGCCGAATCAGATGAAATTGTTATAGTTTATTGCAAACATGCCTATGGACCTAACCTGTTATACAATTTTAAAGATTGATTTTTTTGTCCCTGAACTTCACTTATTTTAGAATGTTTTTCTTTCTCCTAATAGGACTAATGCAGAATGCCAGTCATATTAAAGTTAATCTAGCTAGTGAATTGGTTTTGTGCATACAACGTGAAACCTGTTTTTTAAGTCCCTCTGAGACTATTTTACAAAAAAATCTTTACACATTTGCCATTAAGGACAAAAACTACCCATTCTACACACAGTATTTCAAGATAATAACTTTCTTGGCTTAATGCTTTTCCATGGAGACCCATCTTTAGATCCAAGGGATAAATGTCTTTCGAAATCCTCATGCTGTACTGTTAGTAAGACAAAATTCTAACCTGGCAACAACAAAAAAAAAATTAACCAAAATGTCTTTCTTTCCTTTTTGATAATTGGTTAGCATTTCCAAGGATTTTAAAGTAAAAAATATTTGTATATAGCCTTTTATCAAAAAGTGCATCATGCACTCCAAATTTCCCTGGTGCTGCTAAATTAATCCATAGTATAATCCATTGTGCAAATAGCAACGTTTTAGCCCTTTGGCCCAACGTTTCCGGTTGCACTCCATATATGTATGCACAAATATTTTATTTTATATATATATATATATATACAGTATATATATATATACAATCACAAAGGTATGGAGCACTCAACGGTTATAAGAATTTAGCTCTCTTCTTATATATTAGGGCACCAGCACTTTGGATTTCTATGGGTACACTGATGTATGTGATGACAGTGCCATCTACTTTAACATGGTTACACCTGCACTATGTGCTGTATGCATTTTATATATTTTATTGCACATTGAGGTCCATGGGCACTTTTAACTCTGGCTGTCCTACCATTGGTAGGAAGGTAGTTACTTCCTACCAACAACTAGGTGGGCGTATATAGGAAAGGTCTATATGTATGTGTGTAATTATCACTATTTAATTATAATCACCATAACAAATAACACTATACAAAGTATAGTACTACTACCTACTACTGAATTACAAAACAAATGATACACAATTAATAAAGTATACTTTACTGGACACCCCTAAGTTTGAATGTAAAACTCAAAATGATTGGTTTAGGCACACCTCCATGATTTCTACAGGGTCTCCCATGTAGACACTAAAAGGAAGTGGAATTTTACTAACATGAGAGGGTTGATTATCCTAAAGAGGAACGCATTCCATTCTCATTACAATATTCTCCATTCAGTAAAAGTGTGTGTAACATCATTCATAGGAATTGGGATATTATATCCAGCGATGAGAGCCTGACATGTTCTAACAGTAGCCCCATGATCGCATTTAGACGCGGTAAGAACCTCAGAAACATGCTAGTAAAAACTGATCTGGGGACCCCAAAAAGTGGAGGTATTACCTCCTGGTTACCCCATAACAAATGAGGCTGTTATAAAGGTAGCGGCTGCCAAGCCTGCAGACTGACAGGGGTAGATTTCCCCCATCCCCATAATGGACGTCGTATTAAGATTAAGGCAAGACTTACCTGTCTTGGTACTTTTGTAATATACATTATAACATGCCCATGTGGCTTGTACTATGATGGCAAAACAACAACTACCCTCCGTGATAGGCTAGCCAACCATCGCCAAGCATTGAGACAAATACTTATTGAGGGTGTTAAGAAAACTGGCCCCTTCGGTGAGCAGTCAGTTGCTAGACATTATAGGGAGATGGGTCATCCCCTGTCGAGTTTCAGGTGGATGGCCATTGATTTTGAACCAGCCAAGGAGGGAATTTATCGGGATCGCGCCCTTTTAAGAAGAGAAGCCAGGTGTATTAGGGCCCTGGACACATTAGTTCCCAGAGGCCTGAATGAACAACTGGCACTATCTTGCTTCTTATAATACTTCAAGTATTTTGTCCCCTTTCAGTATGAGCATGTGATATATTGCTCTATTGGTTCATGGGTGCATGAGTTGAGCACCGGTGTAATGGCCTTATTAGCTTGTAGTGCCACTTCTCCCTGCCAGATCATTCGAGCTATTGGGGTTACTCAGAGCTTGACGGGTGACCGTGCGCGAATACGCTTTAATTCTTTCCCCTTTAGCGGGACTTACAGCATTTGATTTTGTATAATATAGTGGTGGTTAGCTAATAACCACGGGTGTTCCATAGAATAGCGTTTAGCCTTCGGGTCTTCCGAATTCCTGGCTTGATACGTTGTTTTCATAGGTGTGATAACAGACAGTTATTAATCTTTTGTAATCTTTTGTAACTTTTTATCCTTGGAGTGTTTCTATGTTTTTAGTATGTATCCACTTCTGGCATATATGTGTTATGTAATTGTATTTATTCACCGTGGGTGACGTCTGAGGGGTTGGGAGGTGGAAGGGTCAGAGGGGGGGCACTTATCTTTATAGAGGGTTGTAATTCCAAGATGGAGTATCCTGATGACTGCCGAGTGTTACGGCTGAAACGCGTAGAGTTTGCTACTAATAAAGAGATTTTTTAAAAGTCCAACGGAGTGCCTCAAATACTTCTACATTTATGCGATATGGAGAGCAGATCTATGTTTAGGAGACCACCCAGAATGTAAAACATAGCTTTTCCCAACATAGATCCTCCAAAAATGGTTATATATCTCTGCCTGTCCCTAAACATTACTCAGAAATGGGACACAAACCAGATGATATAAGGTTCTTTGTATTGGAGAAAGTTAATAAATTAGAAAGGGGGTGACAGACAAACTGGATAAACAATGGTGGAGGTGCACTCTTACCCAACTGTAGGTGCAGACGCCTCTGTAGGTTCTACCCTTCACCTGAAGAAGGGGGTATCCCCCCGAAACGTTGTGACGTGAATATGTGTGGTTTGAAATAAAAATTTCTTGATGATTTGGAGCTACTTTCTTTTTCCTGCGAAGTGACAGACAAACTAAATGAAAACAGAGGGAAGTATCCTGGATACATAGGCTGGATAGCCTTTGGCCTAATGGCCGTAATAAAGATTCTGACTTGTATGTATATTTGTAAACTGGGTATAAATGTATAATATGAACTTTATTATGTTACTATGTTGTGTATTAAGGATATTTCTAGGTTGTCCATATACTTGTATATTGGATAATATTGTGATACAATTAATGGAATGTATAACACCTGAGTAACTACATTTGTAAGTCTAGTCATGTGGTTCACCTTGATCACTTGATTGGTGATTGATGATCATGTGACCAGAGGATTTTAGTTCTAAGGATGCACCTCATAGTGGCATGTATAATGATTGTTGCTTGAGAAAGGGGATGGACAACCCCGAAATGTTGCAGCCATGTCATTTATGATGATTTGAGAGAGTGCCGTGCCTAGAATATATACTACTCAGATTCCTGGATGCCAAAACTTTAACATCTACAAGTTACTCTTGAACATAGGGGCACTCCCGGGACTTCTAGCAAGAAATATCACAAGTGTCTAAACCACGATCTACAAGTTTTGGCCATGTTGTCAGATAATGATGATGTCTGGCAACATGGCTGAAATGTCAATTGAAGCTGGAATATACTCATGATATATGAAAATATGTATTGTATTGAATATAAAAAAATTGGTCTCCAGATTAGAATGACAATCATTCATTTCTTTATGTTTCCTAGGCGTTCCTGAAAAACCTCACATTACTGGTTTTACTTCCCCCATCATGGAAGGAGATATAGTTCATCTTACATGTAAATCATCTGGAAGCAAACCAGCAGCAGATATAAGATGGTTTAAAAATGATCAGGAAATCACAGGTAAGAAAACATAGTAAAGTTATGATGACAGATTACTGTATGTATGTATGTATGTATGTATGTATGTATGTATGTATGTATATATATATAAAGAATTAAACACATGTAAGCAATGAAGGGTAATCACCTACATTAAAGTTAAAATGGATACCTTTAGTTACATACAGGGATAGATACCTTTAGTTACATACAGGGAAATTCAATAAAAGTTCTTATCGTTAAAAATAGTAAAAATAGTGCTAATTTTGGCCCGACCAATCAGATGTTATCTTTCAAATGTTAAATAACATCTGATTGGTTGGTGCAAAATTATCACCATTTTTAACGATTAGAACTTTTTTTGAATCTCCCTGATAGTTTGTGCAAACATGCTTAAGCTGATGCGCCCCTCCAAGGGAGTATCCAAGCATCAGTCCTAACCTAGTGAGTCCAGAACAGTCCCTGGGGGGGAACAAGACCATACCTGTTCTCTCTTTGTTAAGTATGACCTCTTTCAATGAAACCATGTGAGCTTGCAGACTTTATAAACCTTTGGTTAAATAGAATTTGGATCTAGGTGTCAAAATGAATTTGAACTAATGTATGCAAAAATATGTGCTGTTCATAAAACACATTGTAAATCAATATTTATACAATACACTATATGTGAAATTGAATAATCTCTCATTGTCCTTATAATATTCTATGACTATGCATCTATCAGCACAGACTTAAAAATATCTAAACTATTATGCACATATATGATAATTCCAAAGAATGTCTCATATTCTTTTTAATCTTAACTGCATACAAAAACATATGAGCTTATATGTATGAATTAATATTAGAAATTAAATAAACAGGATATATGTTATTAAACATCATATGTAACATGATTTCCATATGTAATATTCTCAAGTTTTAACTTACCTGACTGCACTCCCTTAATGCCATAACTACTGCAGATAAGCTGTGGGGGTTGAATGCATTGATGGAGAAGGCATTAAGTTTTGCAAAACTTGATTTAACCCTTTCTGCATCAAGCACAGTTTTGTTTTGGACTTATTTTGTCTAACAAAATAAAAGATGAAATATTAACCGTTAAACACTTGTTAATTAGTGGAAGAATCTGGGGAAATGTTGCCAACTTGTATTGTTCAAAACCAGAGGCTTTTTTAAATGTAAAAATAAATTGAAAGGGTAGTTATTCCCTCCTAGGTCCCCTCTTGCCAGTTTATAGTAACCGTGGTGACGTCCTAAACCGTGGGGTTCTGACCCATGGGTCTTACCTCAAGCCTGAAAAGGAGCCCTGCAAAGTTGGCTTTGTAAGCTGCTGGCAGAGCTCCTCTGCCATAGATCCAGACAATGGCAGGGGTGACCAATGCTCTGCAAGGAGAATATCTTCCCATTGGTTGAAAATGCATAATTGAAGGGGGGGGTGTTTGGAGCAAGAAGGTAAGAAACAGGGGTGAGGACATATCGGCTTAGGTCCGCACATCATGCTGTTAACACAATGGCCATCCACATTATGATGAACTGGCATGCTATTCTCATGTGCTAACAAATCACAAAATGCAATTGTAAACATGTGAAAATATCCCTTATTAACATTTTTTCACTGCAGGAAAGCTGTCTTCTCTATTGGTGATTCAGATTGCTGCTACTGTATAATGGGTTCAGAATGACCATATCTGAATATAATTGGCTTAAACCAAGTATATAGCATTTAGATTTTTGATATATTTATAAAGCACGCCATTTTTAATGGATTGCCTGTTTATTTAAGATAATATTTGTAATACTGTTCATTATAGCAAACTTCTTCTGCAAGAGCAGTTTGTATGTGGATACATATTAATAGACGAACAATAGTTAATAATCAAATCTTCTATGTTAAGGAAAGATGGTTTGAGGCAATATGGAAATCTCCCAGGACCATTGATAGTGGATTGTGATCTTGCCAAAGCTAATGTTTAATGTAGGTGGCAGAGGACCAAAGCTTGTTTTTATAACCAAAGCTTGTTTACTGCCAAAAACTTGATGACAATAAAATATGATTCAGAGCATCTGCATGTAGAAAGAGCTCCAAAATGCATGTGTGTGTTTGGTCTCATGGAAGGGTTGTAAAGTTCAGAATTTATCCTTTGAGTTACAATCATTTTAAACGTATCTGCCAGGATGCCGGACAACCTTAAAGACAAGTTCTACTACAAAGCCCTAAAATGTCTTATTCTGAAGAGCTTGAACATTCTGAATTATTGCTTGAAAAGAACATTGTGCTTGCCAGAGTGATGATACATGTTTATTGATATTTATTTTACAGAAAAATAAAATTAAACACTGTGTATTCCAAAAAAAATTATCAGACACAGGAAAACAGAAAATTCTGTTTATCACCCAACAAGCCTTTTATTTATTTTAATAAATGACTGAAGGGGTTTTGTGCCAGCAAACATATTCTGTGGGCTGATGGAACTGAAAGTGAAAATGTTGGCATCAGAATGGTGATAAAAACAAACCTCTTTCCTGGCAACGTAAAAACAAAAATATTTAGAATATTTTTTTTTAAAACAGGTTGCCCTTTTGTCAATAGTACTCCTTTATTCATTACTTCATCGTTTTGAACTCTGGTAAATTATTGTGAAGGTTTTTACATTTTACTGCAGATAATGGTGATCATATATTAATATTTCAAAGATCTGCAATAGAGATGGGCTAAATTTTCATTCTAATACTGATTACCCCCCCGAAAAAACATAGTACATAGTTCCCAGGGTGAGGACCTAAATTGCTTAGTCCTCATGCTAGGTACTTTACCTAACTACTGATATACTTACTCAAAGTCTCTGTCGGTGCTCCGGTCCATTCCATTCCTCCCCACTGGCACTGTCAGTCTGTGATCTATCCATTGGGGAAAACTTAATATATCAGCAGTTAAGTAAAGAACCCAGATGTGAGGACTTAGCGTTTTAGATCCTCACCATGGGTACTACTAATGGAAGGAAGAAGAGGAATGAGGGGGAGGTGACTATAATTGTACTTTAAAATTTTCAGTTTTGTCTTTTAAATTGCATGGACAAAACCACAAATTTAAATTATGGGTTTATTTAAAATTTAAATTAAATGGGTTGTTGCATCAACCACCCATTTGGCCCAGGCCTAGCCAACAGGAAGGCACAGTTTGCAAGATATATCCCAGACTAAGGTGGGGACAGAACTTAGACAGTAAATTTGTGCCTTACATTGGGACATTTTAACTTTTTATTTTTGTCTGTACGTTTCTATGGCAATATTTGCCAGCTTTTTGTGATCCCAATTGCAGAACTAAATCTCATGAGTTCACCCATCTCTCATGGGCAGTTCTAGCTAGTAGGGATGGCCGGTTCGCGGATCCGAACCCGGATCTGCCGCGGATTTATCCCGTTCGGGAACGGCGGACTTTTCCGGATTTTCCGCCTTCCGTACTTCCGATTCGCGGATTTTTCGTATTTTCGGAAATTTTCAAAATTACGAGTTTTCACGTATTTTCGAAAATACAGCAAAACATGTATTTTCGAAAATTTTCGAAAATACAAGGATTTCTCTTAATTCCATACATACGTACTTTCGAAAAGTTTCGAAATTACGAGGATTACTTGTATTTTCGAAAATACATATTTTCGAAAATACATGAAAACTCGTAATTTCGAAAATTCCCGAAAATACGGAAAATCTCGTTATTTCAAGGGTATTTTTAATTTTAACGGGTCCGCTCGCGGATTTTTGAATTTTAACGAAAATTCGCGGATCCTCGAGTGGACCGGATTTTGTGAAGTTCGGACATCTCTACTAGCTAGTAGTGTGTTTTTAGGTATGATCTAATTGTTGAAAAAAGGTGAATAAGGTCCTTGTCCACAAAAACTTAATTTAAAATTAAAGTATCAAGGTAAATATGATCTTTGCTAGTAAAACTTTATTTACATTGTGTGTCTCCAACAAGCAGGCATTTAATTTTTTTAACCATTTCCCCATACCATTTTACTAGAGATGGCTGAAACTCACCAGTTTCCCGGATCTCAGGAAAATCACAAAGATCCGAAAATCCACAAACGGAATGAATTTTCGATTGAGTGAATTTTCGTCTTTTTTAGATAATTTTCGAAAATAGCCTTGAACATTTGATAATCCTCGAAAATAAGAAACTACTTTCCAGTTTCCGATCGTCTTTTCGAGGATTATCGAACGTTAAAGCTATTTTCGATAATTCGATAATTATAGAAAATAGGCTCAGATACCCGAAATCCAGACAATCTGTATGGGTTTGGACGGATCATTGGGATTTCAGAACCATCTCTACATTTTACAAGCTACCAATACAGTCTGTAAGCTAAATGGTTTTACACTTTGAAATAAAATACTGTAATGTTGTGCTAAAATGTCCTTTCCCATAGACATTTTACATTTACATCTTAACTGCAAATTTTGATCTAAATTTGTGAAAATGCCAGCAAAATGAAATCCAGTGGTTTTGTGTATCTCTCTCTTGAAGTACAAAAGCCTGTAAGTGTCCTCTTCAAAATCAAACCCTGTGCAAGGTGCTTTAAGAATTAGAATTCAAGTTTGGATTTGAATTAACTAAATGATGTTGCTAGACTTAAAGAAAAAAGATTGTATACCAGAGGTAATGAGCAGCTACAGAGAAGCCAGATAGTTAGAATATCTTTGATCCTGTTTTCAGGGCAAAACTAAAACTAAATAAATCCCAGTAAATCTATCCCTTTTCACTTTACCTTCAAACTCCACTGTTTGATAACTCCTCAAAGACCCTGTGGAAATTTTGAGCTTAAATTCACCATGGTAAACTTCATTAACCTTGTAAATCCTGCTAATCTTGAAAGCTTGATATGACTTAGTCTTGGTCCCAAAGGGCAGCCCGCCCCCTTATCTATTTTAATATTCAGTAGAAACATTTAAAAATTGCTGGCCCATATAGCAAACATGATGACCACATACCAGAATCTCTATTAATTAATCACATGAGACGTTTTCCAAGACTTTCATCTATATAAGCTGCAGCTAAACCAACACCACATTGTCAGACTAAAAATAAACAAACAAAAAACACAATTCTATACCTTAGGATATTTTATATCCATATATCCATACAGTGAGGATCTTGTATTGCACTAGTAATGTTATTACTTCTTAGGATTATCTTACCTAGCTTTCTTTCCCCCTTCAAGGAAGAACTACATGACAGAAGCTACAGTAAGTATGTCCTTTCATACAAAATTGAACTGATTACAATTTGTTTTCCATTACAGATGTAAGAAAAGTACAAGAAAAGGACAATAATGGAAAGACATTCACCGTAATTAGCTATCTGAATCTCCAAGGAGACCGCAAAGATGATGGTGCTGTGATTGGGTGCAGAGTCGACCACGAATCCTTAAACTCAACACCACAGATAGCTTCACAGGTTTTAGAAATCCACTGTAAGTAAAACATGGGAATTTTATGATAAAATATTATTAATAACCCCATGTTGGAGTTTATCGCCAATTAATAGTGTGTTATAATTGATTAGGGTGGGTTTAGCACTGCAGCAATACAAAAAGGGTTATTCTATAAAAGTTCTTATCATTAAAAATGGTGCTAATTTTGCCCCAACCAATCAGATATTATTTTAAAATTGAAAGCTAACATCTGATTGGCTGCGGCAAAACTAGCACCATTTTTAACAATAAGAACTTTTATTGAATCTCCCTGAAAGAGTTTAGCAAACAATCACACTTAGGACTATTTGCAGGAGAAATTTTGAGCTGAAATATATATCAAATTTAAGCAGTTCTCAAACCCACATAGAAAAATAGTTCAAATGTTTTATGCTCCTGTGAGGGTCAGAGAGCTTACTGCATTGCAAAATGTACATCTGCCTGTTTGTATGTAGCAGGTGAGCAGCAAATTATTAGCAAGTTGTAATGCATGGCAACCCACCAGAAGGTTTCTCTATTGTACTTTATTTCTAAGTATTGCTCTATCTATATAGGAATACAATAGGTATATAAATATGTTTGCAGCTACTCTAGTCAATGGATTTACATATATATTTAAAGGGGCATATTTATAAATGATTGCTTATTCGGTAACTCAGGCCATCGCAATTGCATTAAGTCTAAATTTTGTGATGGTGGCGATAACGTCTGAGAAGAGTAAATGAATGTTAATAAATATGCCCCCATTTATTTAAGTGGGGCCTATAAAGTTTTGTTTTCTGAATTTTAGGTTTGTAGTTGGATTTGCTGGTTTTCAGAAACTCTTCCTGGGAGTCTAAAGCCTCGTATACACCTGTGATTGTGGGTCCCAACCCGCAATGGAATGTGTCCAAATGTTGGTTTTGGCTGATAAACGGCCTGTGTATGGGCCCTTTATCAGCCGAAACAGCCGGTCATTCAGAGATCCGCCAAGTCGGTTGAGCAACGATGCCCGACCAAACGAGCATTTTGGACGATAAAGTGCCCATACACGGGCCGATCATCGGCCAAAATGAATGTTTGGACACATTGTGCGTTGCGGGTTGGGACCCACGATCGCATGTGTGTACAAACCTTAAGTGCTAACCAGTCTTCACCTGAGCCCCTGGTGGTGGGCATTTTGCACTGCAAGGTTGACACTAGGTCACTGTCCCAGAAAGAACCACAGCAGGCAGTGGAACAGCCGGGAGAATAGGCAAGATATGGTGCAATAGTCAGGGCTAGCGACATATTCAGATATCCGGTAAAAAATTTAGAGGTCAGTGCTGGAGGCAAATAATCAATGTGTGATATTTAATGCATATGTAAGGGCAGGTGGCAGAGAGTTAGATGTCCGGTAAGCAGAATAGCAGGGTAGAACAGCCATAAGAGACCGGGAAAAACTCCAGCTAGATGATATATATGAAACAGCAGAGGGTAAAAGTGCCAGAAAGGTTTAAATAGGAAGAACAACCAATTAGCAAAGCCCACAGAACAGATGACTAATGAGATTGGTAAACCACTAAATAAGCCCAATTATCAAACAACACCCATTTAAAAAAACATTTAAAAAAATATTAATAAGCTGAATTCTAAAAAGGATTGGCAATAATACTCAAGGTCTGTAAAGTGCTCTTGTGCAGTTCATCAATATGTTTAAATGAAATCACGTGAATCAATAAAGTTTCTTTGTTGACCAGTTCATTAATCTGTCCATATAAAGTGCTGACCATATACATATATAAGTGAATATAGATAAAAGTGCAGATACATCAAGGGATAGTTATCCTATTATTACATAACTGCTGCCACTCCTTGCCCCTCTCAACTATATCTGTCGGCCCAGGATGATGATAATCAGAAAGAAAGAAAAAAAAAATCTGTTAATCTCCCCTTTGACCATGTACAGGTATACTAGCTCCTAGTAGGACAAAATCTCTGTCGGCCTTTATCCAGCTTGCAAGTCTAAAAAGTTGCGCTCCCTATATTACTTACCACATATGGATGGCCAAGCTCCTTACAGGTACATGCTTCTGTTGGAAAAAATCAGGTGCACCTGACAAAGGGGCACACCCCCAAAATGTGCACATTTCTTTCAAATCAACACTTGAAGAGCATGTGAGTGCGTCCTTCATTACATACTATTTGGGTTATATAAATTCTGTCGGCATGAACACTTTTATGTAAAAAAGTGGATTAGTGCTGGTACCGGTAGTTCATATGTGCTTGCCTGAATGAGTGTACTGTTTAACTCAAAAGTGAACTTTCCCTACCACCCATTCGTCTTCAGGATTTGCATATGAGCACTAATGACTTTCTGACCATTTCCTTTATTGTACTTTTGGTGCCTGAATAGGAAGTAAGAAAATTCCATTTTACCTTGTTTTAACTTGTATTTAAAAATCTTACTAAAAAGACTCTTACAGTATTTAAAAATGTACATTTTAGTTTAATATGCCCTTAGACTCAAAAACTCCCGCTGTTTTTGTTCTGTTTTCTGCTGTGTAAGACCTTGCCATGACACTTGCAAAAACAACAACAAAAAAGTAACAAAAAATGATCACAATGCAAAATTAGGGAGAGCAAATGAAACCTATTTGTAATGTTCAGGATGAAGGACATAATAAATAGGATGCTGAAACCTTAGAAATGGAATAAAAATTCCAATGAATAAAAAAACAAAATTACTGTCAGTTTTCCTGCCTTGCATAAATAAAAGGCAGATACTGCCATGGCCAGAGTCAGTGATTCTGCTGCGGGATATGTTGTTTGGTTGTTTTTTTAGAAAGGGTAAGTCAATTTTTTTGTGCAATTGCTTTCATGTTTCTGTTCTCTGAAACCATGCTCTTGGTGCAGTCATTTTAAAACAAATGTATCTAAAGTTTGCATTTCGTTATACAGCAAAAGAGTCCTATCATTTATACAAAATAAAGCTTTTTGTTTGTTGGCTTGAAATTTTAAAAACTGTAGAAAGATCATATTTAGGGCAACTGTGCTCTACCAGCCCACCTCCCTTAAAAATATAGTTCTTTCTTAAAAGTACCCTGGGTGAGGGACGTGTCTTCACCCCAGGGTTTTGCTCTGTATCCCCAGTATCTCTACGGAGAAGACAAGCTCATTTTCCTGATCAGGCCCTGCTCCCTTTGAATGGGAATATGCTTTATAGAAGAAGCCTTCTTGACCAGAAAAAAGATGATGCTAAGGGCCACCATGTTCATTTCTACTTGGTTAGTATTAGAGATGGTCGAACTATTGAAAGTTCGGTCCGTTTTCGAACTTTTGAACTATTGTAAAAGTTCGAAAGTTCGAAAGTTCGAAAACGGACCCATTAAAGTCTATGGGAGGCAAATAGTTCAAAAAGTTCGAGTCAAATACAGCTAAAATATTAATGGTAACTTAATGTAAATGGCTGTGGGACCTGGGAAATGGTCTGGGGAGCATGTTCCAATATCCAGGACTTTCGTAAAATCGATTTTACTCTCACACGCGCTACTTTCGAGCTTTCGTGTTCGAACGTTCGAGGTAACATGGACATTTTACTCGCAGATTCGATGCTCGCCTATAGGCTTTAATGGAGACTTTACTCGCAGATTCGATGTTCGCGCCTAGATACCATGTACATTTTACTTGCGGATTCGAACGTTCGAACATTCGAACATTCGAAAAATCATCGAAAGTCCGGGAAATATCAAAAGTCCGTGTCCGAGATAGTTCGAGAAGTCCGGGTCCGTTCGAACTCGAACAGTTCGGCTCGAACTCGGGTTCGAGTTCGAGTTCTATGCCATCCCTAGTTAGTATATGATTAGCTCATATGTTAAATTCATCATGGTCAAGGTTAAGGTCTGGCTTCCTACAATTTATATGGCTGTAAGAACACCCCAACACCACTCAGGATTGCAACCATACCTGACATTTATATTATTAGGAAGTGACCTGCATTCTTTGTGTGAAATATATAACTTCACATGCTGATTAGTGATCTACTATACATTCATGAGGGAATGGAGCTCTATATGCGTGTGTATTTATGGAAATATTACAATTACATGGAATTAAATAGTTCATATAAATATAATAGAATATACAAGGAAGCATACATACATTCAATGCTCACACATACACATGCTGAAATACCACCCAAAACATTGCCTACGATGGATCTCATAAATGTGTGAGCTCACTTAACTTGTGTTGTCATACATACAGACACAGATATTGGACACAAAGATACCAACATACATGCGTACAAACAGCCAGATGTGCACATGCTTTCCCCCACACACACCCACACAGATACAAATGCCAACCTACATACATTCACACACATGTACATGCACACAGATACACACATGCCTAATTACATACAGATACACACTTGCATACATATTAAAAAAACACACTCAAAAAAACCTTTGTTCTAAAATGTAGATTACCCTCCAAACCCCACTTTCACCATATTCACAGCTTCCAACAATGCTCCTGAACATGTTTACCTAACCTGGTCCATCACTGTCTAGGTGCGGCCCCCTGCTCTTGATTCAAGCAAAAACAGGAGCAGGGGACTTCTGCACAGACATTGCTGTCAGGCAATTGGGCGTAACGCCGCACCTTAACTGACAGCCGCAACCAGGAAGAGGAGAAACAGCGGAGAGTAGGAGTGACAAAGGAACTGGGTCAAGTAAGGAAGTTCAGTAGCGTCTTTTGAAACTGTGAATATCGTGAAATTGGGGTTTGGGTGGGTAATTTACATTTTAGAACAATGTTTTTTTTTCAGTGGACTTGCCCTTTAACCAAACAGTTTAGCCCCTCAATAGTTCTGAAACTCTTTTGTATAACAAGTTGCTTTTTTCATTTCTTTCTTAATAATGTTACTAAATACTTTAATTTCCCATTGTATGTTAGAATTTCACAGTTTTGCTTCGCCATACAGAGGAATTGAACACAGTCACGCTTATTATAATGGAAATACATTTTTATTCCATGGCAATGTTGTGCACCTAGAGCAACAATTAAAAAAATTTCTTGTTTTCCAATCTAGATATTCGATTTAATGCTATATCCAACTTTTTTTTTTTTTGGTAAATCAATTATTTATTCAGTATATGAAAAGTCGCAACAATACAGCATTGTGTTAAATGGAATTTTAAGCTTTATACTAATTATGTGTTCCCTTCGGGTATGTAATAATTATCTTTGCCGTTTCATACTTAGTTTCGTATATTACATAAATATTCATTTAAATGTCTTTTTTTTGATCTCACAGAATGGATAGAAATAAAAAATAAGTAAACAGTCCAAAAGTGTCTGTAAATCTGATTTCGGCAAAGAGATGCCGGGAGCTATTGGTCAAATCCGTGGGAAAATGACGATAAGCGATGTGATATCACATTGGCGTGGGGTTTCTGGTGGTTTTTAGTGTTGGCTCAGTTTCCAGTAGTTTTTGGAAATTGTGCCGGACACCTAATTCAAAACTCCGAAATCCAAAGTCTTTTCAATGGCGGAATTAAAAAAGCCGTAATTACTGAATCGCTGTAATGTGGTCATGTAAGTAGCGACCAATAGCGATATCACTTCTCCCTGATGATTTTATTAATCTTCTAAAATGTGAAAGTAAGTCGATAATACCAGCAGCGTTACCCAATACTAGCAGGCATGGTACCCTCTTTGTAACTAACTAGTCCATAAATTAACCAATGACAAGGAAGGAGATTTATCTTGCTAATTTCTGTAGTTGTTTCCTCTTTTCAATTTAAATATCTCTCCAAAAATAATTGTTACATAGTTGGTTTTGTTTAAAAAAAGAGACAAGTTTAACCTTTCAATGCAAATCCCAATAAAATCAGAGAAAAACTGTCACCTACACTTATTTGGACCATGTTGTCCCTTTCTCATAGCAAAAGAATATAACCAATCCCATATATAGCTATACCTATAGATACAGTAAATGAACTAACCCTGGATAGTCTGTTCTGCAAGGAGACATCCAAGTCTTTTTTAAAAAAAAATGTATTTTGTTATCTGTCATCAGTGAAGAACTAAGATTTAATTTGCTTTCTTATGGGACGATGCACTGAGAGCCACTATCGCCACACAGTGCAATGGCTCCAGACGTGTAATATGCCGATAGCTATTCTTGGTGCATTGCAAAAAGGCATTAACTATTTTGCCAGCCATTAGCTGTGCTAAATAGACTGTCGCTATCGGCATATAACATCTATTGTGGAGGCTGTGTAGTTATCTTCCGCATTAAAGTTGTCATAATCAATATCACATGGGTTAGCATGACTTTAATCCAGAGCAGGAGCATTGCATGTCTTGGTGCCTCACCCTGTTAGTCTTTAATGCTATTAAACATTAGAGATGAACTGAACCTGAACCTGAGTTCGACCCAAACTTTAATATTTCAGACAAACTCGAACTTCTAGATCTTTCCGAATTCCGAACTAGAATTAGAACTCGCGGACATATTTTTTTGCTAATTATCCTAAAATCGATAATTATCGAACTTGTGTACTGTTCGCTGACCTTCAATTGCAGCCATAACCCTTGAATGTACTGTTTCAGTGATAACCCTCGAATGGGGCATTTCGGAGCTATCCCTCGAATGTTCAGTTTTCGCAATAACCCTCTAATACATTGTTCGGTAATCCTCAAATATATTGTTTAATTTTGGTAACCTTCGAATGTATCATTCCATAACCCTTGAATGTATAGTTCCGTAACCCTCGAATATATCATTCGACTTTGGTAATCCTCGACTGCATCGAAGGTAGTGTTTAAAGGAGATTTGGAGATATGTATGTATGTATCATTTTATTTATAAAAAATACAGAGTATACAAACAAGGGGATAAGTGCAAGCCATTATACAGATGCATAAAAATTAAATTAAATACAATTTTATACATCGGCTAAGAAAGCATATATATAAATTATGTATAAGTTGATATAAGTGCAACAAGCCTTGACACATTAGGAATGAGACCCCTGCCCCGAAGAGCTTACAATCTAAGTGGGAGGCACAACATACAGATACAAGTATGGGGGGATGGGTTTAAAGTAACCCGTCCCCCCACACTTGGTTCTCATCGATGGAATACCATCGGTGAGAACATCTCCCTGATGGTATTTAAAGGAATAGTTCTCTCAAAAAGTAAACTATTCCTTTAATGTATTGATTAAAGCCCAGGAGGTTAAGGTGCTATGCCTTACCTCACATTCTTTAATCACTTGAGCAGGAGCCAGAGACGAAGGTAAGTCATAGCTCCTTAACCCCCCAAGCTTCAATCAATACATTGCATTATTTATCACATTATCCACATAGTATGTTCACTATTTCACAAGATTCATTATATTATATATATTATTTTGGCTATTTAAATGCAGTTTTGCAGAATATCTTTATGTTAGATAGAAAGTATGCATTATCAAATGGAAGATACAGATGAGGTTATGAACATCCATGTTATAGTCGCCTTATGATCAAATATCATACATACAGTACAAACAAAGTACATCACAGCACAAAAATATTCAAAATGTATTCTATATTTAATTTGGCTTGAAAGAATTAAATTACTGGTCTTTCTTCTTCTCTTTCCTGTATATTCTTCTTATTTTTTGAACTGTATCTCCTCCCATGTAGACTTTAATGGAAATGTATCACAATCAACACCTGCCTCTTGATTGCATTAGCTGTGAGCGGACCCAATCAGCTCTGATTAGTTTCCGTGATTGCCTATGTCACCGAGGCAGGTTTGTGCAAAGCACACGCAGACACTTACATTAATAAAGCTTTGCACAGCCTTTCAAACCAAATATTAGTTTATAATTAAACTTTCTATATTTCTTCAGCTGAGTTTTAACACTTATACTTTCCTCTAAAAAACAAGACATGAACTGATGGCCTTTAAGAGGGAGGAACTCAATTAAAATATCTTTCTAATTTAAAGATTGGTTTTTGGTAAAAAGCACAGCGATCCCAATACAAATCCCCTAGAGTTAAGTTTTGTGCTACCCTGGGGAACTTAAGGCGGCTCTTACCTTTCCCTGATCCCGCAATGCATTACCAGACTAGTATTGCATCACGGGATTGCCTAAAAGTAAGAGATGCAACTTAGCGATATTGGATATCCCCGTATAAGATTAACAATTCCATATAGCATAGATGAACTCATTTTACCTTGTTTTAAATATTTCTACATTGGAGGGGCATGTTTGTGGTACAAGAGGGGTAAAAATAAGCTAAATAAGGCCACAGTGATTATTGAAATATTGGCATCATCATCCTTCTGCAGAAGGGGCTGGACTGGCAGAGGCTCAGCTTTCGTGAAAAAGCAGCAGAAGGAGAGTGATAGAAGTAAGTTTAAAATTCGAATTTGCACACTTTAACCTAGCGAGGTCTAGAATGTGGGGCTTTTCAAGTAAGATATTCGTTTTTTTATGGGGTGGGGGGTTGGATGTACCTTTTAAGGTAATTTTAGGTATTCTTTGTAAAAGATAACTCCATACTTCGTTATTTGATTCCCCCAGTTTAGTTCTGTTAGATATACTAGCAGGGAGATTCAATAAAATTTCTTATCGTTAAAAATGGTGCTAATTATGCCCCAACCAATCAGATATTATTTAACATTTGAAAGCTAACATCTGATTGGTTGTTGCAATATTAGCACCATTTTTAACGATAAGAACGTTTATTGAATAACCCTGTAGGTCTTTAGGTGTCACATGAGATTATTATTTCTATTTATAGCATAAAAGACTGCATATATCTAGTCAACATAATAAACTCTACGGCACACATTTTCTTTACCATTATTCTGTTTCATTGAGTATTGAAAGAACTCCAAAAGTACATCTATAATTCTGCCAGAAATATGTGATAATGTTTAGTTGCTGATTTATGCCCACTCTGTGAGTTGTTACTGCATTTTCCCGCACATAATAGCTTTTAGCAAAGCAGAGAAAGTAAAACTAATTTATAGTTGCAAAGCTAAATTTAGATTTTTAGTATGGACACAAGTTATAAAAAAAGCAGGCTAAACATAATCACTTTCTATTAATGGAGCAGACCCGATTTAGTACTTTACTTGCATGTTTAAGGAGAGTAGAACGTCAAACCTGCAATCTCTTTATTGTTAAAAGGAACATCTCAAGATTCTTCAATGCAATTTTAATAATAATAATGGAAGATAAATGATATGACTGAAAATTCCATTGATGAAACACAATAGCTGAGAGCTACTTTAACAGTGACTCAATAAACCATATTCTTAAGAATATTAACTGAACACCCATAATAAGAATGCTGTGAAAATAATACATACATTGTTACTAACTAACACGTGCATGGATATCCATTAAAATGAGTTTGTGTAAAAAATATAATAAGTGGTTAAATCCAAGTCACTATAAATACTTGATTTTAAAGGGCATGTCCACCCCTTTTTTTACATTTTTCATATATCGTAGGGCTTCCTCCCCCAGCCCCAACCGCATTATTATTATGTTCAGAAAGTCCCCCGATCTTTACTTACCTTTCCTCTCTCCTCCGCCGTACTGCCCGGCCCTCTGCTTGCATGAAACTGCAAGCAGGGGGCCGGAATGGCAGCCGCGTTCGTGATTGGCTGAGGGGCAGCCAATCACAGACGCGGCTGCCGGCAGTTCAGAACACCGGAGGAGAGAGGGAAGAAGTAAAGTTCGGGGGAGTTTCTGAACATAATAATAATGCGGTTGGGGCTGGGAGAGGAAGCCCTACACTAGGGGGAGGGAGATGAAAACGAGGGGACCAATTTCCCTCCCTGCACTGCTCCTGGTGCCCAGTTTTTTGGACTTTACAGCTACATTACAGGAGAACCATTTGGAGCTGGGATTTAAGGTAAGGATTTTACTACACTACACAGTGGGACCAGTAGTGGGGGAAATTATAGTTTTGGGGGTGGACATGCCCTTTAAAAGAAGCCTTTATTAAAATAAAATACTACTACCTTTAAAATGCTACTGGGATGTCAGAGTCCATTCCAGAAGTATCTTCCATTATTTCCTCTGATCTATAGGAGGAACCAGCTCAACTTTGCCTTTCATAACCTGTGCATGTCCGTGCCATTGCTACAAACAGAACACCAATAACGTGTGAATGAAAACTTATAAAAGGAAAATAAATCTCTGGTAAAACTACTTGTAAACCGACCAGGAGTGCAAAGTGCATTAGGTGTAATTTAGCTAGTTATTTATTTGAACTAAGGCCATAAGAAAAACACGGGTTCAAACAATTCCCCCCTGTAAAAAGATCTACATCTTTTACTTTTAATGCCTAATCAATAATCTATTTATGAATGTCTTTAGTCCCGTTCTTCTCTGCATCCAGAATTCTATAGGAATTCTAAACAAATCTTTTAAACACAATAATCTTTCCCTGGTTTGAAGGATGTAGTGTAAGTAGGAAAAGAGGCCAAAATGAAAAGAAACATAGGTAAGGTAATTCAAAGCTTTTCTATTTTATTGGAGTCCGGCTTTCTTTTGGCTTTCGTTGTGCTTTCATTTCTTACATGCTTGTACGGTTCTTTTTCCTTTTTCCCTTTTTTATGACTAGAAATAATATGGAGATTTTTTTGAAGGAAATATTTTACCAAGTAAAAGTGAACAAAATAATCTACATGTTTAAATGAGATCAATTAGGTTAATGATGAATGGAGACAAGAAATTAATGATTTAAATGAAAAATTATTTGAAATTCTGGTTCATTTGCTTTGAAAAAAATTCATGACAGAAAATAATAAGTCTGAATTGCTGAAGGTTAATTGTGTATTAATTCTCAATATACAAGGCTTTGCATTAATTAGCAAGTAAAACACTTTTTAAAGGGTCAATTTGTTCATTGTCTTATTAAACAAAGTATGAATTCTAGTTACTTTTGCCCAAAAGTATAAAGATAAAACCACAACAGGAATATGAATGTTTCATATACAAATATATTTTTACAATAGAAAACAACAGTGCATTATATTCCTATAACCCACCCTTTTTGTGGAACCCAATGGGGTCCAACTGTAAATAATTCTGTTATAATTTGCACGTTACTACTAAGTAGTATGTCCCCAAGGCACATAACAAACCTTCTTTGGTTCATCGTCTCCTTCCAGACGTGTGTGATGTTACAAAGGAAGTAAAGTGAGAGTAGGCATCTGCTTTCTGCAGCATTTAACTGCTTAATGATCAGTGTGCCTAATATTGTGTGGCAAGTATCTTAAGGGGGTTGTGTTTTCAATGCACAAACTGCCGCAAATTAAAGGAGAACTAAACCCAATTTTTTATACTCCAGAATCTGAAAACAACCCCCCTAAAAACACCAATAAACTATAAAATGCCACTTTAGTAAGCTCTGTTAAAGTAAATCAAAGCCTTTTAAGAACTGGATGAAGTATCTGTGTGTATGTGCAGTGTCAGACCACACCTCCTGACCTTAGTCACATGCTTCCTTGCTTTATCTGTCCTGTAAAAGGATTGGCTAGAGATTATTAATGGGTGTGACCAACTGTAACAAGTTTGTGCCATAGCTAAGGACTGAGCATGTGCAGAACATAATGGTCGTTGACCAAACTGTCTGATACTAGAATGCTGAGAAGTAATGCACAAACCATATGTTATTTAGGTAAATTTCCCAGCGCCTGTATCAAAATTAGAGGTAAGACGCAGATTACTGGTTTTATATCAAGGTGTCCTGACTTCTGGTTCAGTTTTGTTCTGTGGCTTTAGTTGCCCTTTAAGGTGAAAGGGTTGGGTTATAACCAATAATGAAAAAAAAGCACACAATCTGAGTATCTCCATGGGATCGACTTACCCTGATTCCTATTAGCTGAGGTGCTCAGCGTTCCACACTCTTGAAGTAGAGCAGCAATTGGCTAAATTCAAACTTTATTAGTATGGGCAACTCATCACAAGCATAAAAGGATTCAAAGCTTCTGATAAAGTGACTGACATCACAAAACACGTTGAGCAGTTTCCTCCTCCTCCGAACTTTGATATGAGGTTCGATGTTGCCTATAAATGGATTTTACTATGAAGAAATAAAGAGTTTTTATCCCTATATGCTGCCGGTGCGTTGCCAGTTTTGATGAAGTTTGAACCCACAGGAAATAATAGATTCCTCCTTAAAACAATTAATCAATTACATGCACCCTTAGAGATGCACCCAAAGCTAATCCCATAAAGACAATGTGAAATACACAAGTACATTACTATTATTTGTAAGATTTTAGTAATACTTTTTGGCTTTAGGCTATCATATTAAAGGTATCTATTAAACCATTAAACATTATTCATGGGATATTACAGAACACCACCTATTAAACAAAAACTATAAAAAAAACACATAAAAAAATTAAAATCAGTTCAAATGAAAAGTACCTGAGGCAGGAAGGTAGGCTTGGTTATTCCTACCTCCTAATATAATTCCTGTAAAGGGCATCAGCAAAAAGGAAACTGCTTTTCAAAGATTCCCCCTGGCTTAGCATCTTCAATACAGAAAAGCCCAGAATAATAACCTGGGGGGGTGAAAACTGGACATTTTGGAAATTCCTCAATGAAAAAATATTGTATAACATCAGATACAATCATAAGTCCAATGGATCATTTTCTCCAAGATCCATTACATGGATCAGTATGCACATTGCACGGCAGATACAAAACTGTCCTTCCTAAACACTAATACACATACAGCAATCATGATTTAAATCCCTTCTTATTTTAAACATTTAATGCCCTTACACCAATGCCCTTAAAACAGACAAAAAAGGCTGCACACTAGCTCTGAAAAGAAGAAATAAAGATGTACCCATAAAATAACCCTACCTTTTTTTTCCATCCAGAAATGGTGCAATACAATGTGGTCACGAAATAACACCACTAACCAAGTGGTATTCTGCAATAAAGAGTCATATGGTGATTTAGGGGTATAAAATATAGGGATATTCTATGAATATTGTGAAAATCAGTATACGTTTTTGTGGGGGGGCTTGATTAGCTCATAGAAATGATTCCCAGACTATAAAACTTTGAAGTAACTGAAGTGAATTTTTTCAGTATCAAAACCCTTTTCCAAAGCTGTTTCTATTCTTACGTTTAATATAACTCCTATTACTTCCAGGCTCATGTTCCTGATAAGCAAATTTCACAGCAGAATTTTACATGTAACACAATTTTAGTCGTTTCAGCTTTACCCACATTGCCAGCAATGTCTGCAAATCAATACACTATAGTTGCTAATGTTTAATAAGCAGCTATTGCACGGAGAATTTCTCATTAATGTTAATGCAAATTGTTTTTCCACTTGCATTCACTGTTGTTATATGTGGATGAACAAATATAGCTTTATTTCCTCTTTTCTGTAAAGTTAAAAAAAAATCAACTTATATTAAAATGATACGCTGCCTTTCTAAAATGAGAAACTGTTTATTTACTGTATCTGTTCTTGTGTGGTGAGATGTATCCGGCCTTTAGAAAAACTGCTCAAAAACAATTGGTTATTGAAATTTATTTATTTCATTTTTTTTGTCGAATGATTTTTAATCAGAATAAAGTAATCATGTAAACTGAGCAATAGAACAACACACTTAGTTTTCCACACTGTTGTATAGTTTTAAAATGTGTTTGACTAAAGGACAGTGCACCGAGAGTTACTATTACCCTACAATGCATTCGCTCCGGGGACGTTATGTTTTTGTGGGAATTTGAAGCCATCCATAAGCTGCCATTGCTATTTCTATATTACACTGCTTGCTCCGATTGCAGTTAGTATAAAGCCAGTCTGAAAGTCATATTAACCTTTATTACATTGGTTAGTGTGACTTTAACTGTTTTGCTTAGCAACTCTCCATGCTTTGTCCTGATCTAATTAAAATTAGTTTTACCAGCATAAAATCTAACAAAAACACATAATAAAAACATAATAAAAGGACACATAGCTAGTTAAAAAAATCAATCAGATAAAATTGCAATCTGCACACACAACAGATCACGTCTATAGTTTAGTAAACATGAAAAGAGTGAAAGAGAAAATGACCGATTAAAGAAAAGATTGCAATCTGCACACACATAGACATTTTCTTTGAGACTGGACTTTTACAGGTACTACTTAATGAAGCTGCTAGAAAAGGAACCATGAGGAATTTGTTTCTCATACTAAAATAAGGAACAGAGACTTCTGGGGAATTTCCATGTTTCCACAGAAGCTTTTAGGAACGCTATATCTTTAAAAAGACTTTTATAGCATTCCACAAGCTAAATGCAAAACCAGAGCACCAACTACAGACCAGTTTTGGCTTTATTGAGTCATCATCAGTGTAGTGCAGGCCTCATACTAAACACTCCAATATATTTATTATAATACATAAGGCTCTAGCATTTCAATGGGGAGGTGCAGTGGCGAGAATCTATATTTCAGTCACTCAGTGATGTCATTAAGTGACTTCCTGTATTCCACTGCCCCTCCCCATTTCTCTCTCTCTCCCTGTATTAGTAATGTAGATAACAAGCCTGTTTATGAACACTGACTGACTGACTGAATTACTGTGCTGATAAGGAGGAGCAAGCGGCTGAGTCAATTATGACTCACAGGAATGCGCTCACTCCTCCTTATCAGCACAGTAATTCAGTCACTCAGTGTAACAAACCGGAACTGCACTGGTTAAGAGACGATGTTCATTGTCTTCTTTTAGTTTGAGATAGAAACGGCAGTTATCTATTTGTATTTACAAAAACGGGCTTGTTATCTACATTACTAATACAGGGAGGGAGAGACGGGGAGGGGGGAGACAGGGAAGAGGGAGACAGAGTGCCTGTGCTGGGTTTTTCTTTTTTTGACCTTATGTACTAAATGGAATTATATGCTACCTACAGTATAATATAAGGATATTACACTGTAGATAGCTATTATCCCTTATCTCTTGCACATATGCACACTGGGGCTACCCACTTCTCATTTGTCAGTTAAGCCTGGAATGGAACCCATAATAACTGATGCTCCATATACCTAACTAATCTAAAGAAAGCAAGTTTTTCAGCTTGTAGCTTAAAATGGTTTTTAAATTACAAAATGAATAAACACACATTAGCAAACACAACAATCCATTGTATTACAGGAACAATTGATACTGATAATGGGCCTCCATACACATTACATTTAGCTCTTTCTAGGTACGACAGTCATTTCCAGTCTACACATTATTTTTGAAGAATTTGCAGTTATTTTAATGGACTCAACTGTTGCTTTTCTTTTAAAAACAATAACATTTCTAAGTGTCCACAAACTTATACTTAAGTATTGCACATTATATATGGAAATAAAGACAGATATAATATTTATATATGGGAATAAAGACAGATATAGTATTAAACTCAGAATGTAAACTATTCCTTTACTGCATTAACTGAATAATGGAGCTTTGCCTTACCTCCCATTCTTCAATTAATTTAGATGGATCCAGGAACAAAGGAGTGAAATTTTCCTTACGCAAGATCCACCGCTGGCTCCACTGACAGGTCCTGACTACAGATGGCCGAAAACTGATGGGTTTTGTTCTGTTTTCGGATCTCGGGAAAATCCCGAAGATCTGAAAATCCAAAAGTGGAACTTAAATTTGGGACTTCGGAGCACATTTTCCATTTTTATCGAACGTTCATGCTATTTTAAAAAATTCTCGAAAATAGCCTCAAACGTTCGATAATCCTCGAAAATACAATCGGAAATTATTTTCACGTTTTTGACCGTATTTTTGAGAATTATCGAACTTTCCAGGCTAAATAGCTCGAAATCTCTCACACCATCACATATAATAAATATATATAAATATATAATTAGAAGTAGTAAACCATTAAATTCAGTTTAAAAAATACAATAACCATAGGGAAAAAAAAGAAAAACCTGTTTTATTCCTTTAAAATATTAAAAATAGTACAGGTCCTTGCAAGCCAGTTATAAAATACCAGTAAAATCCTTATAAAAACCTCCCAAGATTATGGGTTTGTTCAGGGGGTAGTGTACTGCAATAAGAATCTCTGGGTTCCTCTTCTGTCTAAAGCTGGGTACACACGATTAGATATTTCGGTCTGATCGACCGATAGATCAGTGTATCGGTCGATCAGACTGAAATTATCACATCCGAATGCACCCATGTCCGACCGACCGTTCGTCTGAATCGGACGAAAGGACGATCGGACATGGTGGAAAACCTCGTCCGATCATGCAGTCCTCTATGGACCGCACGATCGGTCGCGGTAACTATCGGACGCGGCTGCTTTTGCCGCGACCGACAGTCCTTCCTCCTGGCCGACCGGTCGAAAATATTGAGCGGTCGGTCAGGAGGAAAAATCGCTAGGTGTGTACCTAGCTTAAGCTCCTAGCTCAGAGCATATAGTGGGCAGAAAGATAAAACCTCATAAAAACATCCCCAGCTTAGGGTGTCATAAAAATGGACAAAATGAGCAGTATAAGATCTGGTATCTCTGGCTGACCTTGCTGTAGATACTTCAGTATCTGATTTTAATAGTTTACTACTTCTAATTATATTTTTATATATATTTATTACATGTGATGGTGTGAGAGAGTTTGTGCAGCCTACACCTACTTAACTTAGCAACACACAAGTGGAACCTATGCTCTGCAGCAGACACCACACCCCCACCTACTAATCCTACCCACTGAATCCTGAAGCGCAAATCCGAGTCCGAGTCGTACCCAGATCCCATCTCTAGTCCCAACCACTTCCGGTTTCAGTTTAACTACAGTATAGCACACATTGTTGTGCATGCGCACTAATTAATATAGTTAATGAATAGTTCACTTTTTAAATGACCTATTTCTTTGAGTAATAGCTATTTCTGGGTACTTACGTGAATTGGCAACATAATCTTTTCTGAATGTATAATTCCTTCAAAAAAGGTTTTAATGAGAATGGAAATCCGGAAACATTCAGCTCTAAGGGCATTGATTTTGCAAATAAAGAGTGTACTTCTCTGCTTGGTAATAACTAAATGTTAAACTTAAATTGATACAAAAATGCACAAAAAAAACTGTTCAGCTGGTATTAGTACAAGGAAATAGTTTAGTTCTAATGTGCTTACCCTTAGTAAGTGAAACAACCATAAACTCCTTAGTAATTAATAAACTAAATTAAAAGGCCTTAGTGCAAATAAATGACAGATCAGTATGCTCAATTGGGCATTCAGATTTACTATGGGAAAACATGGCAGATATCACAATGTTTGAGCTGAAGGCCGGGTACACATGAACAGGTTTTTTTGACCTGATTTACTGATATTACGATAATCCTGTCAATTGGGTCAAAAATATCTGCAATACATTTTTTGCTGTGACCAACAAGTGTTGGTCAAACCTTTCTCCAAATTGGATGAGAGTTTAATCAGATAGTTTGGTAAATTTCTGTCAGTTCTGTGGTCTTCTATAGACCACACAATCTATTGTACTGAAATATCAGAGATGGCAATTTTCACCCCGACCAACAACATTTCATTCCAGCCAACCAGTAATAGCATTGTTTGGTCAATCGTGTCAAAATATTGGCCAATGTACTGTATGCCTAGCCTTACATCCTTTGTCAAGTCCTTTGTCAAAGCTTTCTAAAGTCTGTTCAGTCCCTTAATTTATTTTTGCTGCTTCTGGTTTTCCTTGATAGAAAGGTGGCCATGGTTCAGCTTTATATCAGGGATCAGTCCAACCTGCAGCCCTTCAGATGAAAACAACATCAATATCTAACCCCAGTAGGCAGTCATCTGCAGGGCCATACTGTAAGTTGAACATCTCTATTATAAATTCTTAATCAACACCCAAAAACATAACCTTAAATGGCATTAAAAGCAAATACTGTATATCTTGCAGGCAGTGGCATAACTACTGCGGGCCACCCCGGTGACCACGGGGGGCTCGGACAGTAGTAGGGCCCGCTACAAACCCAAGATCAGCCGTTTTAAACAGCTGATCGTGCGTATGAATGAAACACACACAACCAGCTGTTTAAAAGACCAGACCCGAACTTCCGGAACTAAACCGGAAGTTCGGGTCCAGTCTTTTAAACAGCTAATCGTGGAAGAGATCTTGGAGGGAGGAGGGAGTCAGGGGCCCAGCCTCCAATCTCGCAGGAGGTGCCCAGGGCCCTGCAGATACGCCCTTGCTTGTATAAAATGACAAAATCTAATCTTATCCATTATGGTTATTTACATAGTTACACAAACTGAGAATTATATTTGCAGATCTGGAGAGAAAGTAACATATACAATATTTTCTCTAATAGAAAGCAAAATATGAAATGACAAGAAAATGGACACAAATTCTATTGTCATGAAAAACTGTCACAACCACTTCAATGTAACATTTGTAAATGGTACCAGGTTGTCCGTGATGGAATAAAACTTCACATATATCCAAATATATTTCTTAGCTCTCAGAAACCGAATGCTTTATACTTTTCTCTAAAGTGAACTAATCACATTTTGGGGATTTTACATGAGACATTTTGCAATATAGCTTTAATTATACATTTCATTCCCTCTCTAAGGAGATTTGACTTTAAAATCCATCTCAATTCTAAATAACACAGACACGAAGTTGTCTAAAAATAGACCCTATTTCTTGCCTGCAATATATTAGAAAGTCATCTTAGTAGCTGTCTTTTTGCATTTCGTTATGAATATACATATATATTTCCTATCAGTTTAAAGGACATCTAAAGCTAAGATGATCAGGCACCAAGAAGGCTTATTTTACCTCCTAATTTAGTTTTCTAAGTTTTAGAACTGATTATAAAGTTTATCTCTAGTTTTTAGAAATTTAAACATATTAATCCAGTATACAGGTTTATATTTTAGCAGAAGCATTACCCAAACCGTTCTGTCACTAATTAGGGAAAGATCTACTGCAATTTTATATAAAGAATTAAAGCTTTACTTTAAATCAGGTGAATGATTATATTTTAATGTTAATGAGAGTAAAAAAAACCAACCTGGTATATTACCTAGAGTCTTACTGTACATTTACATTTTTATGAGCTGTAAAATGTTTTATGGGAAAACCATATTTGTTAACTTGATGTATACAGTAAACGAGGCTGGGAAATGACCTCTTAAAAATGTAAATTCAGTAAAAACTTAAACTGCTGAATTACTGCCATTAGTATTCCACAAGCAAAAATTTATAGTGTACCCTTTAGGGGAGAAATGAGTCCACTAGCATGTAGATGTGTAGAAATACAGTTAAATTATATTTCAAGTGAGTTCAACCATTTCCCACTGAACATAATTATTCTATATTATTAATAGTTGCTAAATTCCACTGAAACCAATGAAATGCTGGAAGACATTAAATTTTCATTGAACATGCCTGTTAAAATGTTGGAATGGCTAGATTAGCATTAAATGCAGGTCCAAATAAACTTGCTTTATGAGTTAATGACTGGAAATAGTTAATGACTGAAACAGTTTACCTGGAAAACACTAAATGCAATATGCAAACCTAGCCATTTCAATATATATACACACAGTATATAGCAATCAGTTTAAACTGCACTCACGTAACCTCAACATATATATGCTGGTCCAATGAAGACATCCATCCGATGATCATGATTTTTGAATAAAGTCTCTTTTTAATACAAGTCCTGTGAGTGCTTCCAAACTTATTTAATATATGTTTACACAAATATATATATATGTATATATATAAAACTTTCAAAACACAAAGTTTATATATATATATATATATATATATATATATATATATATAATATATATATATATATAAACTCGGTGATATAGGAACTCACTTCCAGCTAATCTCGTATCTGGCTGCAAATGGCTAGGACTAAAGAGAAGAAATCCAATGAATTCCTGGGTAGTTTTAGAAGTCAACACAATTTATTGTAAGGTGCAAGGCAACATTTTGGTCCGAGTTCTGGGACCTTTCTCAAGTTTTAAGAGTTAGGCTTGAGAAAGGTCCTAGAACTCAGACCAAAACGTTGCCTTGCACCTTACAATACATTGTGCCTCTAAAAATAACCAGGAGTTCGTTGGATTTCTTTTATAATATATATATTATATATATAATATAATATATTTCTATGTAAATGGTGCCCGTTGGTGCTAGACAATTATAAGTGTGTAAGGTTTGTTTTTTTTAATGATTTGTGTGAATACAGCAGATTTAACTGTATATACCCTATCCAATGGGTGGCATTTTGATATATAATAAAAAAAGAAAAAAATGCAAGCAGTCAAAAACAAATAAGAAACAGTTTAGTGGAGAGAAAGAAATCCTACCAAATCCTGATTGAATTAGTGTGCACACCCCCTATACTTCAGTTTGGTTGAGATGGACTTGGCATTTTTTGTGTACAATTTATAGAAATGTCAGATAAAATGTATAGGCTTTTGTTTTGCTTGCCTATCCTACAACCCAAACATATCAGGAATACAACTGACTGTTGTCACTTGAAGGAAACAACCAGCCAGTACTTGCCTAGAAATCCTGCAGCTCTTTTAATGTGGTCCATAGATGGTTTAATCTTTTTTGTGTTCCAGTCTTGATTGATACATTATAATAATAGGATCCCTGTTGTATGTTGAAAGTTCTTTGCAGTTTTTTAGTATGAGGCAAAGAGGAATAATCTAGACCTGTTCGATATTCTGATAAACTCAATGTTATATTTAAACTTGTGCTTGTATTACGAAATTACTCAATTACTGAAATGTGAATGACAGTTACACAACACCAAACATTTTCATTGTGCTTGTGCACCCTATGTCAAGTATGTGACATAAAAAAAAAGTCTTGAAATTGTGGAGAAATTAAGGGGCTCATTTACCCAAAGCCGCTATTGCTCTGGGTAAATGTCCTGTTCGCGATTCAATATCGAGTTTGCGAATGTGGGTAAATCCCGATAAGGGATTTACCCACTGCGGGATTTTAACGTTAGCTATTTGCTGGCATTAAAATTCTGCTATAAAACTAGCTCAAACACCACATTAAATCGCAAGCGTCGGATGCGCGGGTGATTTTTGCGGAACCCGCATCCGACACGAATATGGAGTTAAAGTTGCGCTAACCGGTAGCGAACGTTTTAGCGCGACTTTAACACATGCATAATTATGTAACACGTAACACACTAACAGGGTTATTCAATAAAAGTTCTTATTGATTAAAATAGTGATAATTTTCCCCCAACCAATCAGATGTTAGCTTTCAAATGTTAAATACTATTTGATTGGTTGGAGCAAAATTAGCACCATTTTTAACGATCAGAACATTTATTGAATCTCCCTGTAAATGCTTAGACAGAACACAGACTACAGACATCTTAAGTAAGGCTTACTTGTGGTTGGGGGTGATGCTGATACATACATTTAATCTGCAAGATTATAACCTGTGGCACTAATTCATTACTTTGACCTACAGGTCTGTGACCTAAGACCCCTGACTGGCTCCCATATCAAAGGCCGGCCCTGCGGCCTTTGATATGGGCGCCGGCCAGGGGTCTTAGGTCACAGACGGATGTCATAACTAGAGATGTCCGAACTTCGCAAAATCCGGTCCGCTCGAGGATCCGCGAATCTTCTAAAAAATTTGAAAATTCAAAAATCCGTGAGCGGACCCATTAAAATGAAAAATAAATCCCCGTAATTGAAAATTTTCGAAAATACGTATTTTCGAAAATTTGTTAAAATACGAGAAATCCTTGTAATTTCGAAAATTTTCGAAAATACGTATTTCCAAAAATACGAATAATCCTCGTAATTTCGAAAATATGAGAAATCCGCGGTTCGGAAGGCGGAAATTTTCGGAAAAATCTGCCGTTCATGAACGGGATAAATCCGCGGTGGATCCGGGTTCGGATCCGTGAACCAGCCATCCCTAGTCATAACTCACTGTGCTAGCAGGAAACCCAATAATTACAGAAAAAAAACAATCACTTCTACTTTTAAAGAATGTACCTCTTTCTTTCCTTCTATTTGTACACATGGTAATATCACTTATACACATCACATTTGTACACATTGGTTCCATATTATATACTGCATTACTTTAGTGCTCCATGTAATCAGCAATACCCATTGTTCCTGCAGTGGGAAGACTAAGTGGTTCATTACAACTCTGACACAAGCATTTCAAGGAATATAAATTCTGGCTGATGTACTATTGGATCCATTGTTTTAGACTGTTTGTAATTAATAATCAGAACAAATCCTAAACCAATAGCTAAAAATGTGTCAATTTCATTTTCTGAAATCCTGTACTGATTTTTCCTAAGCTTGATACGTAGCTATTAAAAACACTTAATGGAGTGAATCAGGTTATAGCATTATATGTTCAAAGCCCCATTTACTTCGTTCCTAAAAATCCAGTTTATATCTCTGTTAAAGTGGAATTGGACAACATAACGGCCCAAGTTTAGAGACAAGTATTTTACTGTCTTTCTGTGTCTTTGATTAAATTTAATTATCTTTAGAGTGGCTTTGTATAGAGACACATTATTGTAATAGACTTCACAAATAGCTGCACAGATTTATATACACACTGCAGAATACCAGGAAATTACCTTTCAAGTGTTGTAATGACTTGCGGCTACTTGTCAGCGTGATTCAACTGTTATCAGCACAGCTCAAGAAATCATATTGATCAAGCATGCCCATTGTCCTTTATCATAACTAGATCCATGTGTGTAACTGTACCTATAAGAAACTAGATTAGGGAATGACCAAGATTTAAAACTCTTTTCAGTATTTAATAATTGTTCTTGATAAGTAAATTAAGGAAAATTAAGTCTTGTGAGAGACTTTAAAGCATCGCAGGACCCCAATCTGGTAAAACACAACCTTTTTTTCTCTGCATTGGCCCGTAAGTGTTATTATATCTACATCATTGGCTGATTCTGCACTGATTTAAGATGTTGACTTTGAGAGATGTTAAATTATACAGACAAAATGGAAAATGACTAAAATATATGGTCCAGCTGTGTCTTTTCATCTTTTGAAACAAGTCTTTTTATTCTTGTGAAGGTTCTCATTCATCCAGGTCATGGTATATCTGTTTGTATTCAATTAGATCAACTGGACTTGAAATAGTTCTTGAAGACGTTTCGCTATCATCCGACTGGCTTTCTCAATTCAGAATGACTTGTACAAGAATCTGTGGCAATTATGTACCCTGGAAAATCCCAATTAGCATATCACAGCCAGGTGTTAAGGGTGTGATTAGATAGTGCTAAGAGGTGTTATGAACGCCAGAGTAAGGTGTCAAAACAGCATTGTACATGCAGACAGTTGGTGTCGAACCCCCCCCCCTATTTAGGCTTGGTTTCTTTATTTCACATAAATGGCCTCCTTAACACCTCTCTTGAAACCAGTCCGTTCCTCGCCAGTATGTTAACATTACAATCTTCAAAGGTATGTCCTTTATCCTTAAGAAAAAACATCGTATCCCTGTCTGCTTTAAACCAAACAACACACTGAGGCAGCAATTGGTATATCCGAAAGACCCAATACCAAAACACAAGAAAAGCGACATCATATATGCAGTGCATCAGTGAAGAATGCTCTGATTTGTATGTGGGGGAGACCAAACACAACTGCATCAACGTATGGCCCGCACAGAAGAGCCATTCCTCGTCAGGACTCAGCCGTGTATCTGCATCTTAAGGATAAAGGACATACCTTTGAAGATTGTAATGTTAACATACGGGGCGAAGGAACGTGACTGGTTCAAGAGAGGTGTTAAGGAGGCCATTTATGTGAAAATAAAGAACCAAGCCTAAATAGAGGTGGGGGGGTTCGACACCAACTTCTGCCATGTACAATGCTGTTTTGACACCTTACTCTGGGCGTTCCTATAACACCTCTTCCCACTATCTAATCACACCCTTAACACCTGGCTGTGATATGCTAATTGGGATTTTCCGGTACATAATTGCCACAGATTCTTGTACAAGTCATTCTGAATTGAGAAAGCCAGTCGGATGACTAGCGAAACGTCTTCAAGAACTACATTTCAAGTCCAGTTGATCTAATTGAATACAACAGATAAGTCTTTTTATTCTTCTGCAGCTAAGGCTGTAATAAAACAATAGAGGTTCTGCCAGATGGCCACCCATGTAGTATGTGCGGCCCAATTAAACAAAAATAAAGGAATGCCAATAGATATACAGTCTTTAGATAGTTTAATGTCAGTAACAAACCAGCTATGACATGTACCTTCTTCTTTATACCTTAACTTGTGATACAAGTGTGATATTTTTTCATCAGATTTTTATCAGAAGTGGTAATCTGTTAAAAAATTACTTGCTCTTTCACATACTTGAAAGTTGAAAATTTCTATCGAAAAATTAAAAATGTTAATTGAAAAGTCTATCGAAAATTCTAATGTCTATCAAAAAAATCCAAAATGTTTATCACAAATTACTATTCAATCTAATTTTCTAAACTAAAGCTAGGTACACACCTAGCGATTTTTCCTCCAGACCGACCGTTCGATACTTTCGACCGGTCGGCCAGGAGGAAGGGCTGTCGGTCGTGGCAAAAGCAGCCGCATCCGACAGTTACTGCGACCGATCGGATGAGGTTTTCCACCATGTCCGATTCGGACGAACTATCGGTCGGACATGGCTGCATTCGGATGCGATAATTTCGGTCCAATCGACCGATACACTGAACTATCGGTCGATCGGACCAAAATATCTCATCGTGTGTACCCAGCTTTAAAGATGTTTTGTGAATCTTTAATGTGGGAATGTTTTGTATACTGTAGATCTGTACCTAATATGATTATCATTATGTTTAACAAAGCATTTCCCTTGATAAAGGCCTTTTTGGTAAAAGAATGTTTGCTTTGTCTGCACAAATAAATATGGAATCACCAATTTCAATATTGTTCTAGACCTTTATGTATTTTATGTTATATTTGATCACTCTATGTGTCTTTCTTTGGTTGTGGACCTTCCAAGCATCAATAGAGATGACTGAAACTGGTAAGATCTGTTCCTTTTTCGGATTTACAGATGTTGGAAAACCCTCCGAAGATTCGAAAAAGGAATGTTCTTTCAGGACTTTGGAGCGCATTTTCAATCATTATCAAATGTTCAAGGCTATTTTCGATAATCCTTGAAAATAGCCTCGAACATTCAATAATGCTCTACTATTTTCAAGTTTCCGATCGTGTTTTGAAAGGATTGTCGAAAGTTCATGGCGATTTTCAGGGATTATTGAAAATACCCTAATCATTGAAAATGCCAGAAACCGAATGATCTGTTATATATTAATATCCTGTGAAATCACTGTTTATCAGTAATATGAATGCAACTCTGCTGACCTTTTCTCACTGTATGCTTTGTAGATATACCTACTGTTAGGATCTTGCCCTCTACCCCTCTTCCACAAGAAGGACAGCCACTCATATTGACTTGTGAATCTAAAGGAAAACCACTGTAAGTATATGTGAAGTTATCACTTTTCAAATTCTTATTTATTATGTCCTAATTTCAAAGCATCTCAAAAAATGTTTTTATAAAATTTATTTTTATAGTTCCATGATTCACTGATCATACATATAATTACCTAATTACCAAAATCAGTTCGTTTTAACTTTAGTTGATAGGAGGATTTAAAAGAATGTTGTCCCTTAATTTATTTGTTTTAAAGGGTATCTCAACCCCCAAATAAACCTTTTCTGTAGTGTAGGCCACCCCCTCCCAACCCTAACTGGTTTATAAGTTAAAAAAAAGTCCTTAGTGCTAGAGTCCTTAGTGAGGATAAGGATGTAGCAAGCACCAGATGATACACAGACAGCTCCTACTCTTCAGTTTCCTGGATTTCAGCAGCCCCTGCATGAGAACCATATGGAGCAGAGTAGTAAGGTAAGGATTTTTGAACACCACATAATAGGGCCAGCACTAGGGCATTTTTTACTTTTGGAGGTGGACATGCCCTTTAAAAACACTTTCAGGAAAATGTGAAAAAAGTTCTCATTGCTAATTTTGCTCCAAACCAATCAGATGTTATGGTTGGGGCAAAATTATCACCATTTTTAATGATAAGAACATTTCCCTGCTTCTTTTTATAATATATGAGTAATTATCAGGCACACTGTTCCTTTTATTATTTTATTTTAATGTTTAGACATCTCTTAGGGTGTCTTTATCAAGACAACATTTCATCTTTATTTCTTGTTCCGAAAACAGCTGTATGGCTTTATTTTATTGCTTATACACCCAAGGTATAGGTTCAGAATTAATTTGTCTTCACTTTCAAATGAAAGAATCTTTAATTAACCAATATAAATATATTGGGCCAGTGACCCTAAAAAAATATTGAGTTTTGAATCTGGTTATTTTATATTTTCAATAAAAAAATAACTTCCCGAAGTGACTTTATTTTTACAAGAAATAAAGAACTTAGAATAAATATTGAACTTAGATTTGTCTTAGTTAAATGATACAGAGATTTGGAACTAAACTTTTACACAAAAAAAAAAAATCAGTTTTGGGGATAGATAAGAAAATGATAACTTTACACATTTTAGAGGCTCTAACATATAAGTATTGACCAGAAGAAAATTAATACCTACCCTGCTAAAGAAATCCAATTCTGGAATGTTCTGGCTGATGATGTATTGGTAGAATTCCTAAATGCCCTTTAAAAAGCTTGAATGTCTTATTGGTTACACTTAATATTGATCTAGTTAAACTGTATGCATGCAAAGGTGTGTCTAGGTAATTGTAGGTGAATAGATATGGCTTTATATGTAGTATCACTAACAACAATGCACATATGGCTAGGTACTGTATACACAAGGAGATATTTCAACCTAACTGATCCATATAATGGTATTTCAAAGGGTTGAGTTAAAAATATCGGTGGTACTTGTCAGTCAGATTGCATAAAAGTTCAATCAGACATGTGGGTAAATAGTTATCTATGGACGGTATAATGGATTGGGACAAAACATTGTTACTGGCTAAGGTCTGTACAATGTTATTTACATGTGTAGACCTAGGGATTTAATCTCTGTAAAGGTACATGTGACTTTATTTTTCAAACTTTTGGGTAAATTGGGACAGTGATTTAATGTAATGCTAATTTGAAATGGTCACACCTCTATTTGCATGGACAAATGTGAAGCCTAAAATGTTACTTTAAAGGGGAGCTGTAGTGTCCAACCAAGTTGATTTTAAATGAAAGGCCAAGTTCCTACCTTTAAAATTAGCCATCAACCACTGCTTTACATGCAGCACAGCCCAAGATGAAAAATCACTGGTCAGAAAGTTAGCCACTATCTTAGCCACTATCTAATCACACCCTTAACACCTGGCTGTGATATGCTAATTGGGATTTTCCAGGGTACATAATTGCCACAGATTCTTGTACAAGTCATTCTGAATTGAGAAAGCCAGTCGGATGACTAGCGAAACGTCTTCAAGAACTACATTTCAAGTCCAGTTGATCTAATTGAATACAACAGATATACCATGACCTGGATGAATGAGAACCTTCACAAGCTTAGGGGTGGAAGTTTCTGAATCTGCAGTCACTCAGTGCAGGAGAAAGCGGAAGAAACCAGAAAGAGATTGAGTTACAGTGACTAAAGAATGACATAAGAGGAGGAGAAGGAGGGTGTAGAGAACAGCACAGCCCACAGCAGAAAGTGTGTAAGCTCTGTACATATACCTTTAATATCACAGGGACTGTCACATGGTTCCAGAGCAGGAAGCAGGAAGTGCAGTGGATCTGGTGATGCTGTTACCATATCACATATCAAAATGTAAATATCTTCAAAGCTATGTAAATTGCAAAAAGTCATTTTTGGACTACAGTTACCCTTTGAAAGAAACTGATTACATTTTTTATTTAATGTGTCACCGTTAACAAAGTAACTCCTCTAGAAAAACATTTTTGCCACTAAGTATATCAATTCCAGCATTGCAAATCATTTCAATTTCTTCATGTGTTTCATGTTGTTGCTGGCTCTACCATGGATCTATTGCTAGAGTCAATTACCCTATCAAGCTGTTTGCTGGAAATTTTATTTTTACTTTATTTATTTTGATTCCATTCTTCAACAGTAAACAATTTGCCAAGAGTTAAAAAATAGGTTAATAATTAGCAAACTGCCTTTCTTAATGAAAAGTCCCTTTTTTAAAATAAATATTGTAAAATAGCACATTTTTTGCACATACAGTAAACAAAGTTTTAGTGTTTATATTTTTAATTAATTCCAGTAATTTGAAGAAGTTTTGGTTGGCTAAAGAATTGTATCCATTTTCTACAACATAAGAACTGCTATATCCAAGTTTTTAATGTAGCTGTTGCTGTACACAACATACAATCCCAACAGACACAAAATTCAAACAATCTTGTATTAAATAGTCTACTTCCTTGTAGCAAATCTTCTGCCTTTTTAGTGAATATAAACTCATTAGCCATTCTACATTACCAAAAAAAAAAAAAAAGCACAGATCTATGATGATTATTCACACAGTTGTACTAGAACTATAAACCAAATAGTTGACTTTGGGGAAATTAAGCTTTAGCTGGTTTGTCCTCACTTTTTTTTTTATTACAAACTGTGTTTAATTGCACTTCCTGTAGGATGTTTCTAAGCTGGCCCAGAAATTGTTGACATTTCACTTATTTTGAAATATTAATGCAACTTTTTTGTAATTATGCTCTGCCTTTGAGGCTTAACATCTGATTGCAAGGAAATGTGAAAGTTGGTCCCAGCTGATATATGTTTTAATGTAGATTTAGAATAATTAAATTTGGAAGGAATGGTGTGAATACAAATACAGCAGGTTACTGAAATTGCTTCATAACTATATAAGACATAAGAATGTCAAACAGCATTTATAGAAATAGCTTGAGAACAATATATAATCATATCATTTAATGCATTATCCACTTCACTTAGGGCTGGCCCTGTGAGAGCAACACCCCCCGAGACAAGATTGCAAGAAACTCCACCCCTACTTGTCAGCATACACATTGGCAGGTAAAATCCCTGGCCATTTTGTTTTCTTGTGGGGAGAGTGGGTCTAATGCCAAGGGTAAACATATATCCAGCATGGCAATTTATTGTGGACGAGCACATGTCATTATATTTTGCATCAATATGTCTTTATGTTTTCAAATAAACATAATTTTTAGTCTTTTTCCTGACATGGACATTTTACTAATTGAAGCCACCTCTAAAATAGTGGTTTTGGATAAGTATTTTGCCCTAAATACATAAATCCACTTTACTGGTAGCATTATATGCATCAGAAAAGGACATTCCAAGTAGTATATTTACCTTACCAACATACTGATTGTCTTAGCCCACTTTCACACATATGGTTTATGGTTTCTGCATATGTATTGCCACTAGAAGAAACTTAGAGGGATTTGCAACCTGAATACCATGATATATGGTATCCAGGATATAGATGATCTATACTCTGTGTATCTTCTTATTATGCAATTTTAAATAGTCTCATTTCCCCATTGTAATTCATCTGAAATCCCGAGTATTTCCCCATTATGAACTAAAACAAACAAATTACATTTTTACCATTCTTTCCTTTTGTGACAGGTCATTGGTTTGATAATAAAAACTCTAGCCTACTCTCAGTATTACAGTTCTAAATGATGTGATATAAAGATTTGCTTTCCCTTTATGATCTGTCATGAATTCCTATAGTAGAACGGTGATATTTTTTGATACACTGTAACATCTTGTAATAGCAATAATAAAGGTCACATCTATATGATTCCTCAATGAAAAACTTCTCAGTGATGTTGTTTATTGTTTCATTTGAATGCCTGAAAAGAAGCATGGTGTAATTTGATAAGCCACAATGTCATACAATATAACCTCTTGGGAAAAAGCAATATTCAAAAAGAATGTTAAATGTCACAGTCTGACACATTTACACAAGAAGTCTTTACTCTTGTCTTCTATTTAGCTTTAAATCGGAACTGTATTCTCCAAATAACTTTTCCCATTATTTTATATAAAGTAAATTGCAGTTCTTGACCCCTTACTACTGGTATGTTGCAGCTTCCGTGTCATCAGTTTTTCTGCGGTAAACCTAAGCATAGATACTAGGATTGATTAGACTGTGTGTGATTTTTTTTTTTCAAATGTATATGGAGATTCATAGGGGAAGTTCATGCTTGAATCATTGAAAATGGTAAAAAAACAAAACGATACATCACTTGACTTTCTAAATGATACCTAACCAGATAAACACCTGTTTGTGAATACTACATGTAGAGGCATAGACCTACAGTGTGCAATGTAAAGCCTATCATTTATAACTCCTCCTCATCCCCACAGCCACTGGCTTTTTCGTGTGTGTTTAATGGAAATAGAAAGGGAGGTGCTAGATTGTATCACCCTTTTGATTAGAAATTGCTTTAAAAGGCAAGTGCTACAATATTTTGATCATCAGAGAAATGTGTTTTAGCTTGAACTTCTCTTGGGACCTGTGTTTTGTCTGATGTTCATAAAAATGGCAAATTTTCAGATTTAAAAAAAAAAGCTTTTATACCAATTTTAATTATTAATAAAGCTATAGAAGGTTTAAAATTGCTGCTTTCGATTCTTCTGACACTTTTTTAGTGTCTGTCATGTTTCACAAAATGGCACCTATAAATTTCGAATCTTGAAAACGCGACAAATTTAACTTTCATTGGGGACAGATTTGTACATATTCCAACAATTTCCTTATCACTTGTTGGAAGTCTAGGGCATTAAAGCCCCATTTAGAGGTTAAATAAGTGTTGGCAATGTAAGAAAGTTAAACATGCTGGGAGCGATGTTATAGGCCTATAGTGGCTCTTGGTGCATCAGTAACTATTTCTGCACCTTTAATTGCAGCCATTAGCTGTAGTTAAAAAGTGCTGAAATTGAGTGCTGCTATCACATATAACATCACTTGCGGTGGCTGGGTGGATAACTTTGATGCTTGTCATGCTGCTGCCGCAGAAAAGGAGTTAAAGTTGCACTAACCAATATAACATCAGTTAAACTGTTTCACTGTCTGTTCCTAGGGAATATTTTCTGTTTTCTTGATGATCGTCAAGTGATATTTTATTGTCAAGTGATATTTTCTATTTTCTTGGTGATCGTTGCCAATGTCTAGCAGTGAACCTGATATCCATCCTTTATATTGCTTTCGAGGACCTGTTGGATGGTTGTAATACACTTTTGGTTGTTGAAGCTGGGTTTTGTGTATAAGTGTATATGAGTTGTCACTAGGTACTCAGTAGAGATGGGATCCGGGTCCGACGGATTGTCTGTATTTCGGGACTTCGGAGCCTATTTTCTATAATTATCGAACGTTCGATAATCCTAGAAGGTACAATTGGAAACTCAAAAGTAGTCTCCAATTAAATTTTTTCTAGGATTATCGAACGTTCGAGTTTATTTTTCGATAATTATCGAAAAGAGCCTTAAATATTTGATAATAATCGAAAATTTGTTCTATTTTCTTTGGGATTTTCCCTAGATCCGGGAATCTGAAAGCAGAACGAAATTGGTGAGTTTTGGCCATCCCTAGTACTCAGTGACTTTGCCTTGGCATGACTGACATACAGTATGTATATATAATAACATAAACGTATACTGTATAACTGCACTTAACTACCAGCACTTTTTACAAATGGAACCAATACTTTAAATGGGTATGCCAAATTAGCAAAACAAGTATCTAAAGGGAATTCAGAGGCAGATCAAGGCAATAATATTAACATTGTCCTAACGCCAAATATTTCTTCATCATATTTATACAAAATGTTTATTAAATATGTGTAGATAGATAAATTATGTTTTCTTATTCTGCTTGCACATACAGTCAGATGCACCAAAAAGCAAAGTTGCCAAAAGACACACTAACCGGTTAGTGCAACATTAACTCCATCATTGTGGTGCCTATGTAGTTAACATGAAAGCAATGCTATATTCACGTAGCACCTTACCATCGGGACTATTTAAAGTTCCTTAATGGTAAAACTCCATTTCGGAACACATGGAGAGGCGCTACGTGAATGTAGCATCAACAGAGTGAATGCATGGGGGAGCCGAATCTGTCTCTACATTTATCGCCCTGACAGAGCTTATTTTGTGATTCCTGCCAGAATAAACAAAGGAACCTTTTATGATTTATGAGTAGATACTTTTAAAACAAAATTCTCAAAAAACTATTAGCGATATTATTAATCTTAACAACTTTGTTTTTTTTTTTTTATTGTTTGACTGGAAAGGACAGGCATTTTATAAATGTTAGTAGATGACAGTATGAACATAATACAATTTTACAATGACAGTATGAACATAATAAATCCATCTGTGAAAAGGGCATTGCTTTTTTTAAATATATATAAGAGGCTGTCCATGATATAAGGTCAAACTAGGTTAAAATAGATAAATTAAAAATATTCATCCAAACTGTATAAAATATTATTTGCATAAAGTAAATTAATGTTTTCTATTTGGTTTATAAATATACCATCGCATTTTTATATTTGCAACTGTCTATCAAGGCTGTGTCATCACCTTTCTAAATCTCATAAAAGCAAAATAATTCTTACTGCTAATATAATTGTCCACCATGCAAATTGCTCATAATAATAAATACAGTATGTTATAAATAATATTTAAGGAATAGTTCACACAAAAAGTGAACTATTCCTTTAAAGCAGAGATTGAAGACCGGGAGGTAAAGGACCTATTCCTTACCTTCCGTTATTTAATCACTTGACCAGGATCCAGGATCGAAGGTGAATATATTTACCTCATGCACAATCCACTGCAGCTCCATTGACAACTGCCGACTGCTTCCTGGTTTGGTTTCACTATAGCGCGCATGCGCAATATTGCGCGCCATAGTAAACCAAACCAGGAAGCAGTCAGCAGTTGTCAATGGAGCCACAGTGGATCGTGCTCGAGGTAAATATACTTACCTTCGATCCTGGATCCTGGTCAAGTGATTGAAGAACGGAAGGTAAGTAATAGGTCCTTTACCTCCCGGTCTTCAATCTCTGCTTTAAAGGAATAGTTCACTTTTTGATTTAAAAAAATATATATAAATATGTTTTATCAAAACAGTGCCCCCCCCTATTTTCTAACAAGCTATTATTTTTATTTTTGAAGTGGCAATAGACATTAACACAGATGTAAGTCTGAAAATTGTATTTTGCTGTATCCCAGCAAATATGAAAGAGGGTTTAATCTTTTGCACTTTTCTTTGTAATTTACAATATCTACAGTATGCCTTATATTTTCTGTTTCTGGTATAACTATAGCAAATGTACAATGGATGGTGATTGCCTACTAAATATTTGTGCTAGAGCACAATGGCTTAGATTGAATTAACTTAGATCTAAAAAATTGGTTTGATCTTATATTTATTAAATTATATAGTATTGTAGCTAAAACTTTTACTTAACCTGAGGATTTGCATTGTAATAAAGTAACACAGTATTATATGTACAAAAACATACTGTGTGACCATCTAGTTATTTTGACCCTTTCTGTAATGCTAATGTAGCAGTCAAATAAGGGACTTGGAGGAGAAAGACTTCTGGGTAATTTCCATGTTATCCTTAATGTAATGCTATCCCTTCGTAGTAGCTTTAACATATTCCATGTGGTTTGATTTGTACAAAAGGTAAGTTCTAAAGTAAATTAGAAGAATACCTACATCAGTGTGAAACTTCATGCATTCAAAGCAAAGGAAATTCAAAATAAAACATTTGGTGATATTTTAGGGCAAAATTCAAGCACCATAGTTCTTTTTCATAAGCTTCTTGAAAGTTAGATTTACAAGAGATACTTACAGTCCCATACTAGTTCTCTAGAGTTTCCCCCGCAGAGATGCTAAAATAATATCATGCAAATCCTTCCAGATTTCTGATATATAGAAAAGAAGCTGCACACCGTAGGCACTAGCATGTGCCGCTGGTTGATTTTTCTGGTGGTGCTGGTCACCTGAACGTTCTGCCACGTCCTTAGTGAAGTAAGTTAAAAGAATAGTGACCGCACACAGCCAGTCAGTGAAAAGGGTCCTTAAAGGAGAACTAAACTTCAGTTTTTCAGATCCTCATGTGAATGTTTCTCTCCCCAGAACACCTACACGTTGAAAGATTCTTCTCTAGTTATTTGCATTTAGTAGATATGAGTAATAGATTCTGTAACAAAGGACGCTTCCATCTTGTTGCCAGTACAACTCATAGCCCATGTTGGCTTCAAAGATCCACGCCCCCTGACCCCAGCATTCACTGTCTCTATGTGCAGAGTTTCTAGCATCTCTTTCTAGTGAAAGATAAAGCCTCTAAATGTACCTGGAATCACAGTTGAGTTGCTGGTGGCGCACCATGTAAATGCTGTGTGTTTAGAAGCAATCAGACCAAGAAGTCACAAGTTCAAATCCCCTAGCTTACTTATGAAACAATATAACATAGTCTACTGCCTGAGTTTAGTGCTTTTTTTGTTTGTTTGTTTCCATGTTTCTAGAAAAATATGAAGTTTCTACATATGTACAATCTTTATATATAGCAGCTCTGTTATTTATTTACCAACCAGTGTGAATTGCTGACAGTCTTCCAGTAGCAATTCAAAACAGTGTACTGATTTTACTGACATTTACTATCGATTGAGAGTTCACCTGTGGCGTGTTCTGCTAAAGTGCTGGGTTAGGAAAGAAATCAGACTACTGGGACACGGGTTCGATTCCCCATGTTCCCTTTTTTTGTTTTTATTATGTGTCTAGCAAAAGATAAAGACTCTACATGTACTAGTCCATTACTTATTAGCCCTTGTGGCTTAGTGGTAGAAAGCTTTCTTCTTAGAAAGACACAGAATAGAAGGTTGCTTGTTCGATTCCCCATACTTACTTTTATTTTTTGCTGAAATGTTAAATGTTCTGTTTCTTTCATCCATGCTAGCAAAGACATACACTGCAAAGATTACTTTTCTTTTTTGTTTGTAAAGCATAGGAATTTATCATTGTTAGGGACAGGAGTATTTCTAATGTGTTTACACAAAAACTGCACTGGTATCTGTGTTCTGTGTCAGAGGGAGGGAACTCTGAGCTGTAACATGATTGGCTGTCAGCTTCCAGGAAGCAAGACTGCAGTTTCCTGTGAAGTGTCCGGCGGACACTTAGATGGGTGTTCCCAGATAAGGTGAATTATGGGAGCTGACCCCTAGTACACACAAGTTATTTTCATAAATCACCCAGCATCCACAGCAAAGGGAGACATGAGACACAGCTTGTTGTTCGTTTGTGAATGTGCTCTCTCTATTGGGACAATGTTGTCTTGGGACTTTAGTTCTCCTTTAACCCATTTATTAAAAGTGTAACAAACACAATTAAGTTTCAGGGGGCCTAGCCACCCTTCATCAGATACTTGTAACACAGTGCAATACACAATTTATAAAAAAACACAAACCACACCCCCACATAGAAAAAGAAGGACATTTAATCATTTGATGGTTGTATGGTGTGTGTGAAAGTTTGAAAATAAGAATTGTTTGTACTGTGTTAAGGACTTAATGTGCAGGACTGTGTGTGCAGTAAGCAGGCTAATCTTTCTTCTTCCAGTTAAAGGGGTGCGCTGGGCTTCTATATTCTAGTATTGCACCTGTTGTAATCACAAACAGGTTGTGAAAGGGTTAATAAGTGTTTTTTCCCTCTCTTCCTGGCTCTTGCACTAATTGGTGTGGGGGCTGGGGCCTATTAGTTAAATAGGATTCACATTGGTTGTACCTGTGGTTTGGACCTAGCAAAAGGAAGTTTCCTGTGAGTGAAATGAACTAGAGTGAGTGTGCCTTGCTCTAAAGGACCTTGATCTCAAGGACGTAGAAAAAGAAGGACATTGAAACAAGAAGGGCAATTAAACAAGGATTGTGCATCACTGTGCTGTTGTGGTGTATTAGAAGGGACAGTTTTGTTGGTACCATGCAATGTACATCCTGCCACATGTATAGGAACCTGGAGCAGACGTTCCGGGGAACCTATGTCTGTGTCAGGTGTGAGTGGGTTGCCTGTTTGGAAGCTGAGGTGGAGAGTCTAAGGGGGCAGCTTGCAGCATTGCGGGGATTAGCAGAACTGGGGGGTCAGCAGGCACTGGCTGGGGCCAGTAAAGAGGTGGGTGGAAATTGGACAGGGAAGGTTGAGGGGGGAGGTAGTTTTGTTAGGGTTACTAGGGGAAGTGGGGGACGGAAGGGTAGGGTGGCTTCTTCCCAGATTGTCCATCCCAACAGATTCGCCGCCTTAGGTAATGAAGTGGAGGAGGACACCTTGGAATTAGCGTGTATGGAGGGGGCTAGTCCCTTGAGCACGCAGGGGACTGCCATCTCTGATACAAGGGAGGAGGAATGAAGGATCAGGAATGCAAGGCAGGTGGTAGTGGTAGGGGACTCCATTATAAGGAAGGTAGATAGCGTAATCTGCCGCCAAGACCCTACATGCTAGGGTTCGGCATGTGGTGGATAGTGTAGACAGATTATTGGGTGGGGCCGGGTGTGACCCGGCGGTCTTGGTTCACATTGGTGCCAATGAAAAAGTTAGAAGAGGAGGTGAGGTCCTTAAACATGATTTGCGAGAGCTAGGGGCCAAGATAAAAGCAAGGACCTCCAGGGTAGTGTTTTCAGAAATACTACCGCAGCCACGTGCTAAGCCCAGGAGACAGCTGGAGCTTAAGAGCATTAATGCGTGGCTAAGAGAGTGGTGTAAGGAAGAAGGGTTTTGGTTTATTGAGAACTGGGCAGACTTTGTGGTCAGCTACAGGCTCTTTAGTAGGGATGGGTTGCACCTCACTGATGGCAGTGCAGCTGTTTTAGGGGAGAAGATGGCTAGAGGGTTTTTAAACTAGGTTTGGGGGGGTGGGTATTAGCAGTCTCAATGGGATAGATAGCCCAGGAGGAAAGCAGGGTTTAGATAGGCCAGTGGTGGGCGAAAAGGGGGGTGGGGCTGGCATAGGGGATAGGGAGGCATGTGTATTAAAGTGTACAAATAAATTACAGTATCATAATCTAAAATTATGTATGTTTCCAAATGTGAGAAGCAAGGCTGAAAAAAAATGGGTGAATCATGTAATAGGTATAGTAGAAACGTGTTTGAACAGTTCTCACGACTGGGCTGTAAATATAGAAGGATATGCCTTGTTTAGACAGGACAGAGAAAAAAGGAAAGGGGGAGGAGTATGTGTTTATGTTAAAAAATAATTGAAGCAAAATTTAAAAGAAGAGATAACTGGCGATATGGATGATAAAGTGGAGGCAATATGGGTGGAATTAGGCAACAGGAAAGGGGGTAATGTCATTGTTGGTGTCTGCTATAAGCTGCCAAATGCTAGCAGAAAGGAGGTGAGTCAACTTCATATGCAGTTGGCAAGGGCTGTTTGGGGAGTGTGCTCATTATGGGGGACTTTAATTACCCTGACATTGATTGGTGTGGTGGAACTTCCATCACAGAAAAAGGCGATGAGTTTCTGAATTTGCTGCAGGATAATTTTCTATCACAGGTGGTTGAGGTTCCTACTAGAAAAGGAGCTCTGTTGGATCTGGTAATATCTAACATTGTGGAGCGCATTATAGATATAAAGGTAACTGAAGGCTTAGGGAATATTGACCATGAAATAGTGGCTTTTGGACTTTGTTATCGAAAAGAAAAGTGCGCTGGGTTAACAAAGACTTTAAATTTCAGGAAGGCAAATTTTCCCAGGTTAAAAGCAGCTCTTCAGAATGTCAACTGGGATAATGTATTATCAGGAAAAGGTACTGAACAGAAGTGGACTGTGTTGAAGGGGATTTTAAGCCAGTTCACATCTAAATTTATACCCTTGGGAAATAAATGTAAAAAAAATAAATCCGCGCCCATGTGGCTGAATTCTGATGTAAAGAGGCAAATGGATAGGAAGAAAAAGGCATTTAAAACCTTTAAGGCCGAGGGAACGGAAAGGGCCTTTATGGATTATAAAAACTATAACAAGGAGTGTAAGAAAGCAATCAAACTAGCTAAAATTAATAATGAAGTTAGGATAGCTGAACAAACATCACTAAGCCTAAGATTTTTTTAAAGTATATTAATAGTAAGAAGATGAGGACTGAGAATGTGGCACCATTAATTAATGGGGATAAGTTAGTTATGGAGAATGGCGATAAAGCAAATGTCTTGAATAATTTTTTCCCCTCTATATACACTATAGAAGATCCAAGTACAGATATCATAGAGTATAGTAGCAATAATGGTATAAAATATTCAAGTGCGCTTTGGTTAACCGAGGATATGGTACAAAAAGAACTAAATAAGGTTAATATTAATAAATCTCCTGGACCGGATAAAATACATCCTCGGGTACTTAGGGAGCTAAGTTCAGTTTTATCAAGGCTATTGTTTCTTATTTTTGCTGATTCCCTTATGTCCGGTGGTGTGCCTCTGGACTGGAAAAAGGCTGATGTTATTCCAATATTCAAAAAGGGTAGTCGTTCACAGCCAGGTAATTACAGGCCTGTAAGTTTAACTTCAGTAGTGGGGAAGATCCTAGAAAGTTTAATAAGGGAACATGTTCTAGAGCATGTTTTAAGCACTGACATTATAATTAGTAACCAGCAGGGATTTAGGAGGAATAGATCTTGTCAAACTAGCTTGCTTGGCTTTTATGAGGAAGTAAGTAGAAATTTAGACTCTGGCATAGCAGTAGATGTAGTTTACTTGGATTTTGCAAAGGCTTTTGATACAGTCCCCCATAAGCTAAGGTCTGTTTGTCTGGGGAGTCACATTTGTACATGGATAGAAAATTGGTTAATCTATAGGATGCAGAGATTCGTTGTAAAAGGGGCATCATCATTATGGACTAAAGTGCTATGTAGGGTGCCACAGGGTTCTGTATTGGGGCCGCTTCTATTTAATCTATTTATTAATGACTTGGAAGTGGGTATTGTTAGCAAGGTTTCTGTGTTTGCTGATGACACAAAATCTTCAGAGGATGTGCAATTGTTGCAGGGGTATCTAGATAGATTGTCACATTGGACTGCTAAGTGGCAGATGAAATTCAATGTTGATAAATGTAAGGTGATGCATTTTGGACTAAATTCTTGTGCTGCTTATGCGATAAATGGCTCTGTGTTAAGTCAATCCCTGTTGGAAAGGGATCTTGGAGTTTTGGTGGATTACAAACTTAAAGGTAGCAAGCAGTGTCAGGCGGCAACAGCCAGAGCCAGCATGGTATTGTCTTGTATAAAGAGAGGTATGGATTCAAGGGAGGAAAATGTAATTCTCCCTCTTTATAAAGCATTGGTAAGGCCTCATTTGGACTATGCAGTGCAATTTTGGAATCCTGTGTACAAAAAGGACATCTTTGAAATGGAAAGGGTTCAGAGAAGGGCAACTAAATTAATAAGGGGATTGGGGGAGCTTGAATATGAAGAGAGACTGGAAAAGTTACAATTATGTACGCTGGAGAAAAGGCGCTTGCGTGGGGATATGATTACTGTGTATAAATACATTAATGGGCCATACAATAAACTATCTGGGGCATTGTTCACCAATAGAACATGTCAAATGACACGAGGACATCCCTTAAGACTTAAAGAAAAAAGGTTTAGGCTTGAAGCTCGGAAAGGGTTTTTCACTGTGAGAACGGTAAAGCTATGGAACTGTCTCCCAGTGGACGTTGTAATGGCAGGTTCATTGGTCAGTTTCAAAAAAAAAGCTGGATGAGTTTCTGTAAACAAGGAATGTTGCAAATTACTGGTATTGATACATAAAGTAGAGTTGATCCAGGGAAATTTCCGATTGCCACTTGGAGTCAGGAGGGAATTTTTTCCCCCTTCATAAAACTGGATCAACAGTTAGGCAGGAAATGAGGATATTGCTAGATGGGTTGAACTGGATGGACATATGTCTTTATTCAACCTCAAATACTATACTATACTATACTATACTATACTCCAGGCTCCGCCTGTGCAATACGGGAATCCAATGAGATTCAAGTGACCCCACCCCCTGTGGGCACATCTGGGTTGATGTGCAAAGTCCAATATAATCCATTTCTGGGAATAGTTCAACGAGCCCAATGTCAGGTAATGGATCCAGTATAAAAGTTCATAAGACAGGTGTATCCATGTGGGTTGTCCCATGTAGTGAAGGGTGAAAAAGCATAAAAAGAAGAAAAAGCTTAGACTATACTATGAAATTCTATATAGTTAAAATAAGACATACCAGCTGGGTTCTAGCCATACCAATATTCAGTTCAGTGTCATATCTCAGCCGGTTATCTGTAGAGGAAAGTAAAAAGGAGGTATAGTAATAACAAATTCATACAAATCTTATAAGAAGCAATTCATATTCCATTGTTCCTTAAGACCTCTGTTTCCATATCCAGTGGCATTCCCTCTTTAACAAAGTTTTGGTTATGTTTCCCCCCTCTTTTTTCTGTACCTTTTCAAGGATTTGCCACCTTAGTTGTGAAATATTGTGCTTGCTCTCAAAATTTTTTTTTGCCAACAGTGTTTCTCTTTTGTAGGGTTCTGTTTCTTTAGTTCTCTTTTGTACTTCACTGTCAGATTTGTAATTTCTGATGGTGTTCTTATGTTCACTCTCCTTTAATGACACTGTGACAGTTCAAAATCAGGTTGAGTGAACATAAGAACACCATCAGAAATTACAAACCTGAACAAAATTCAGCTGCAAGTCTGAAAAAACAAACTAGTTAAAGCCCAAACTAGTTCAAATAGTTTGAGTTTGTCCAAACTCATAAAGTTCAGCCAGAACTTGGGTTCGAGATTTTTTGTGTCATCTCTAATTCTGGATGATTTCATGTCCCACACCACATTGGGAAATCATCTATAAAGGTATCTCTTGAAAATGTAACTTTAAATTTAAAAATGTAAAAGCAACAACTTGGGATTGGTACTGCTTTTCCCCAAAAGCAAAGTTTTTGAATTTGGACTTAGTTCTGTGTTAGTACCAGTAAAGCAGAATATTTTTGATTTAAAAAGGCATTCAGCCCATTCTTATAACACATCTCTAACATATCTGGTATTCATAGCCATTTATTGCATTAGTTTTTAGGAATTTAGTTCAGGAAAGCTTGCAAAGAAACTTATTCATCCAGATCATGGTTTATCTGTGGTATTTAATTAAATTGGACTTGAAGTTTAGTTCTTGAAGATTTTTTCTAGTCATCTGATTGGCTTTTTCATTTAAAATCAAAATCTTTTGGAAATAAACACCTTGAAATGTGTTTCAATCACCATTTAACAGCAAGATGCCAGGGACCCCCTAAATGCAAGGTGTTGGTTGTATTGTAGCTAAGAGGTGTTATTAAACTGCTCATTAAGGCATTAAAACATCATTGCATATGGCAGACAATAGATATTGAACCCCCTACCTCTATTCAGTCTTGGTTTCTTTATTTTAAAATAAATAGCTTCATCCATACTTTGTTTATACAAGTATTTTTCTATGTAAAAGATGTTAACTTTTCAGTCTTTAAACATGTTTATATTTTTTTAAGATTCAGGTACACAATTTTAGTCCTCATCCAAGGAATATAGACATATATAACATATAGGATGTTGCTGTTCCTGTTTTTCAGTATTGGTTCTTTTTCGATGCACCAGTCTCAGCGTCTTGCTGGGTTTAAAGCAGACAGGGATACAGTGTCTCTTTAATATTCTTTCTTATTTCTATGAAACTCCCACTACATATGGGATAACTATGCTTTTTTTATACTATCTTGCTTCCCACCTTCACTGGTTTTCCCGTTGGGATGCCTTACCCTGAGCAGTTAAATCTTAGCTAAAATACAATCAGACGCCTTTATTGGAAAAAAAAAGATAGTTGTTGCGATTATTATTACAGATTTATATAGTCCCAATATATTTCTTGGGGCTCATTATAAATTACTTATAAACATATGAGAAATGCATTCATGTAAGATACAAGGCAAGTGCAAATAATACAATGGCAAACATGTTACATTCAATTCAAAATTAATTTAGAAATATGAACGCCAGTCAGATGACTAGCAAAATGTCTTCAAGACCTAAATTTTAATCCAGTTTATCGAACTGAATACCACAGATAAGCTCAGGAAAGATTAGAGTAGCCTTTCAAACTGTCGTTTTCGTATGATGTAAAAACATTGAGGACTTCAAAGCAAAAAAAATATATGTATAGATATGCCGTATGAGTTCAGTAAAGTAACAGTTTTTTCTCCATTAAAATTTTGCCATTAAGTAGCAAACAGGGAAGACCAAATAACCTACTTTTAGGTTGCATATTTATTTTCAAATCCATATACTACCTGCAAAACTTCCTCTTTAAGTGGCATGATGTCAGCGTTACAAATGCTTGAAATTGTTGCATTAACTTTCTCCTGATAATGTTAAATGAAATGTAAGATCGGTATGAAGGAATAAAAGTAAGCAATATAAAATTCCCATAATCAATTTACCATTTTTTTTTCAAATTGAAATGAAGTTTATATGAATCCAAATTCTGTATGTGAAAATCTGGTGCCCAAAAGAACATGTGGAGGACCTGATAATGTTTTGCCACAATTTTTTTAAAAATATAAGCAGCAATCTCCCATTAAAAACACACAAGAAAGGTATTAAATTATTTCATTCTACATTCGATTGCATTAAATATAGAACACATCACTGGCAATTTCTGACGTGCCTAATGTTTATTTCACATTTTCCCTAATTAGAGTGAAAATTCTCCGAAATTCCATGAAAGTCTCATTATCTTAATATTGTTTCTCAAGATAAACAGTAGCTGACATTAACTAGAACATGGTTATTGACTGGGGTATTTGCATCTGGCAAGGGTTGGCCCATGTGTATCCAGCCTTAATAACAAATACTGTATATACTCGAGTACAAGTCGATCAGAGTACAAGTCGAGATACCTATATTTACCTGAAAAAATTGTAAAAACTGATTGACTCGAGTATAAGCCGAGGGTAGAAATTAGTTGCCCTTTAAATGGACAGCAGGATTCCCATACATGAATCCCATACATTAATAGCCAAATCCAGTACCAGTAACCCCCAATTCCTTGACACTCCAGATGTTTGGAAACTACAATTCCCAGCATGCTTTGTTGCTGGGAGTTTCAGTTTCTAAACATGTGGAGTGGCAAGGTTCAGTAAACTTTTAATTAAGATTACCATAATTTACAATTCTACTGATGCCCATATTGTAAAGGGCCCTCTGACTACCATATAGTACAAGGCCCTCTGGCCCCCATATAGTAAAGGGCCCTCTGACCCCCATATAGTAAAGGACTCTCTGATCCCAATAGTTAAAAATGTCACCTTAGAGTTGTAGTTTCAAGCTGCCATTTGCACTGTACTAGCAACTGTTTTTTGCCCCAAACTGAGAAGACCCATCAGATTTACAGCATCCAGATGAGCAGTGACAGTGCTGAGTGAGTCCAGCAGCCAGACTACAGGAAGCAGGAAAGATTGTAAAGGCAGAACAGCTCCTGAAACTTTCTATGCAGGTTAACACAGCGCCACCTACTGGTTACTATCCGCAATTGCAGAATTTGGATCTAAATTAGGACTTGACCCGAGTTGGGGTTAGGTTTTTAGGCTAACTTTAGAGCCTGAAAAATTTGACTGATACTCGAGTATATATGGTATGCCCTTTTTGTCAAGCTTAAGCCAAACTACTAAAATTGCTCATACAACTTAATTTCTTCTGTAAATGATGCTGCTACGACTAATCACTTATGATGGCTGCAGAGCCACTGCTCGCAAAGTGCTCAGAAAACCATAAAGGAAGCGTTACAGTGAGTGGAGGGACCAACAAACTTTAAGGTAAATATCTTCTTTCAGGAACTTTAGGGAGAAAAGTAAGTATTACAAAAATAGGGTTTTGGGGGTCCAGGTTGTGGGGTTAAAAGTTAAATAGGGGTTAACATGCCCTTATAGATTAGCAAAAAGCCAAAGTTACATATAAAAAGGTGTTACTGTAAGTTAGTCCAATTACTAATGTCAAAAATGTGATCTATACAAATGTACAAAGTTATAAATGAAAGAAAAAGGCAATAACAATGCTTTAATATTTTCCTTTATCAAGCCATGCCATGGATATAATTTGCACCATATCTTTTTTTACTTTGATCAGTTTATGTTAATAAAAAAAACACAAAGCAGAGCACAGAATATGAAAAATGATATTCCAGTAACGCAGATGAATAAAACAGAAGTTTATTTATTCTGACAGTTTTCGATAGAAACATAATTTAATGTTAAATTTCTAGGCAATTAGGATTTTTAATTGTAGAATCAGTTCTGACATTAGAAGAAATAACATCTGTAGTTCAATATTATATCCAGCCTACAATATCATTTGTTCCTTAAAAGATCCTGTCATATTAAAATATTGTTATTTCTCTCCGAGTGAAAGAAATTTTCTTTTATTGCATGCAAGTCAGATACAATTTTTTGGGGAGAAATTTGATGAATGTATATGTGTTGACACTACAACTGGGATGGTTTTGGAAAGTAAAATACTGTGTAGAATTCTGTATAGATCTATTACATATTATGCCCACTCATCATTGCAATGGCAAGCAAACAAAACACTATTTCTACAAGTGATCAAGGAGTATTTTTACTATAGTATAACTGAGGGGATATTTCTTTTGTCCAATGTGCTCTTTCTATGAACTCAGACCAGTAATACTAATGTTGACTAAAGGTTGACAGAGAGTTCTGACAAAATCTGTGCAAAAATCTGTAAGTAAAAGGCAAACAGGATTTCCAGACCCAAAAGCTTTAGTGTGTGTGTGTTGCAAAGTGTCATCAATACTGTAAATGTATGGTAATAATTAAGTGTCTTTTAGGTACAATTCATTACTGAAAATGTTTGAGGGGTCACATTAGACTGCAAGTGCTCAGAGCATATAGTTCAGTTAAAAAGAAATTTTAAAAAGTCCTACAAATGCTGTTTCTCTAGGAGACAGTCAAACCTTTACTATGGGGAATCTAGAGATAGTAAAAGCTTTGCTGTGTACTTGGTTTCACAGCTGAAAAGCCATTTTTCCCATTATTATTCTCAACATTTTTTAGTTTTAGAAACATATCTAGCCCACTTTTAAAGCTAATCAGTGAACTTGCCATTACCACATCTGTTAAAGGACAGTTTCACCGTTCTCACTGTAAAGAAACCTTTCCTAACCTGAAGATGAAACTTCTATTCTTTCAACCTTAAAGGATGTCCACGTGTCCTCAATATGACGGATTAGTAAAAAATGCACCAGAGAGTTTACTGTATGGCCCATTAATATATTTGTGTAAAGTGATCATATCCCCACGCAAACATTGCTTCTCTAAAGCTAGGTACACACCTAGCGATTTTTCCTCCTGACCGACCGTTCGATACTTTCAACCAGTCGGCCAGGAGGAAGGACTGTCGCGTCCGACAGTTACCACGACCGATCGTGCAGTCTGTAGAGGACTGCACAATCGGACGAGGTTTTCCACCATGTCCGATCGTCCTTTTGTCTGATTCGGACGAATGGTTGGTCGGACATTGGAGCATTCGGATGTGATAATTTCGGTCCGATCGACCGATACACTGAACTATCGGTCGATCGGACCGAAATATCTCATTGTGTGTACCCAGCTTAATGTAAACAGCTTAATGTAAACAGCCCCAACTTGTCAAAGTCACATCAACAAAATGAGTAATCTGTTTATGATAAACTGTTGGAAATGTCTAACAGCCTATTTTTTGTGGAATTTAATTAACTATTCTTTGACATTTAATTGTTGAATGACCAAAATCCAAAAACAAAACTGCAGTTTTTTCTATTATATATAATAATTTGAAAACTGCACTTTTCTATTGAGTGTAACCACTAAATTATAAATTAATTTTGTTTCCCCTTTATGCTCAATACTACTGTAAGAGCAATAAAGCAGTCTTGAATGGAGAACTATATCAAAAGTGAAGCTTTGTCTGGGTGATTTTCAACTATATATGATCTTCACCCATTAGACTTACAAAAGCAAATAACTGCTAGTACAAGTTAGCAGTGTTCCAATCTTCCTATTTTTTCTAGTCTTTTGTGTCTGTGAGCATATTAGTTGTCCTTTCTTAGGCTGTGTACGCATAAACAACTATTTCAGGGCGGCCAAACAATATTTCGGCATTTTCAACCATTTTGTTGGGCCAAAATATCTGCCCATTTGTACATTTGCCTTCAGCATTCTCACATATCTGGATAGGTAACAACATCATCAGCCAAACACGAAAAAAACTGAAATGGAAAACTGGTGGAGAATCTCACACAATAACTGTTGTTATTTCTAGATACATCGTTAATGTCCATGTCCCCACACTGTACATTAATAAATCACCTGAACAGAATTTTACATTTTAATTTAAACTTCTTTGAAAGTTAAGGCAAATGTTAACATAGTAGTGGAATTCCAAAAAGAGATTTTTTTTAACTTTGATCTCAGGTTTAGCAAACATAAGCGGTTTTTCCAGGTAAATGTTATCACTTAAATACAGAAAAATCAAACATTACTAAACCCGAAGTAATCTGCCCCAGTCTGAGATTAAAAACTGTTATTTTATTTATATCTTGCAGATGTTTATTTAGAAAGATTGTTTTGCTTATAGCAAATAAAATGAAAAATATATTACTGGTGAGGGATGTGATTTTGAATATACTGGATTGATATAAAATATTGGTAGGCAACATATTTAAGCAGATGTTCTCTCAACTGTAAGATGAAAAATAAAATGTACAATCATAGCTTCATGGCACCATAAGCATGCACTTAATCTGAATACATTTGCTTAGAAGGGAAAAATAAATGAAACTTTTAGTCTTTTAGAAATGTTTTCATGTTTCTTAACTATGAGCCCTATATTAAAAACAATTATAGAATCTATTGTTCACTGGTTATGGAATACTCTTAATTCCTTAATTTGTCTTCAAATATTCTCTGATTTGTCCTGCTGTTCTTTGATTTCATAAATTTAGTACTGCTATCCCTAGGGACATTTGTAAAGGGTCCAAAAGAAGAAAAGAATCCCCCCTTATAAAGTGCATATAGAGGGGGCATATCCCATGGAGGCTTGGCCGATCAACCCTCTTTTGATTGGTCCATTGCTTAACCAATAAAACTACACAGGATGTGTAGTAAGGTTTATAAGGGGACACACACGACCAGGAATTAAGCTCCTGGGCGGAGCGAAGTGCGTCAGGCAACTAGTAGGCAACTAGTGTATTCTGAGTGTCTTTTTTCTATTTTTTAACTAGATCTAGCAGTTGAGTTTCCTTTCTATTCTTTTACCAGTAAGATCATTAGACTAGTCCTTTATCTTTGAGACTAGAAGGGCACCGAGTGCCTAGGGCTACCTGCTTGAAGTATTAGGGCTAGTAGGGTGGAGAGACTGCTCCCACCCTCCTGATTGATAAATAGCCTCCTTCTCTTTACTTTGCCTTATTCTATTACTACGATTAACATTAGCTGCTGTGATGTTTTTTTTTTTAATTACACTGATTTTAAGTATATTTATTAAAAGTTATGTTTTAATCCTCCCCTCTTTTTTGTTTGCCGGTTGCACATATGCCCCCTTAGCTATATGCACTTTATAAGGGGATTTCTTTTCTCCTTTTGGACCCTTTAAAATTGAGTTATCAACCTCCAGCACATAGCACTGTCCTTGGAGGGGTAGCAGTGCGCCACTGCCATTTCCTTTTTATCCCCAGGAACATGTCAGTGGATTGATAGAGAAAAAAGTATTGAGGGCCTGCAAAAAAAGCTGATAAATAAGGCTGATGATAAAATTGTTGTGTGTGTAGATCTAAAGACTAAAGACAGCATGAATGCAAGTGATTGTACAGGTGATGTATGTGTCATGCTTGGCAGGAGTAATTGTAATTAAAAATGTTGGTTCAATTTGCTCAGATATATTTGGAACAGTGACTAAGTTAATGTAAAAATTAATACTAGAAGGTCTGATCAATTAGGTGCTATTTTGAATGAATTTGACTATAGCAGTGGCCTTCATTAACCCCAACTAACTAAAGGCTAAAGGTGACCATTACCATTTTTCATTCATATTTAATTTAAACTCAAGTAATAAAAACTATGGTGCTAATTTATAAAGGTTTGCTAATATAGCCGTTTTGCTATCACCGTGCATCGACATGGCAAAGATCATTATTTCCACCATATTTATAAACCCAATCTTTTTCATAGCAAAAGGTAAAGCCACCTCAATGTACAGTGATAGTATTTTCTCTTTCTGTCGTGATACTGTACTTGTATATTGTATATGAATATGGCAGTGATTGCCGGGGCAAACTGACTTATTGATTGCGTTAAATACAATATCATGGCAAAAAGAGAAAATGTCTGCTAATGAATAACAGGGATCCTGGACCCGCGCCCCACCAGAGGCACAGGAAGCAATATTGACTGATCTGCAGATCATCCTGTGACAGTTTGTGGCTCATTCTATTTGCTCTCTTTCAAAAGGAAGATGCATATATGTACAAGCACATTGATTAAACTGATGTTCAGCAATGACGTTAGCAAATTGACTAAAGTAAATCAGTGGCAATATCCTAAACTTTTTCTCCAGTCAGGATGATCCAGTCTATCTGTGTTCTGCTTTGGCAGACAACCTATGAATGTAGGTTGTTTTGACTTCTATGCCTTTTCAGACTGGAAAATGTACACGGTGATCTTTAGTAATAACAGTAGGAGGAAATAATGTAACAACTTTACTTTAATTCATTAATTTAAATCAGATTTTGAACATTTAATGTATATGCAGATGATTCTTTGAGTCACTGTTTAGTGTTTAGTTGGATATTCTGCTCTACATGATTCCCTGTGTTCAAAAGGCACATACAGGGAATTTTATACTTTTAACATAAGAGGGAGATAGGAATAAAGAATTACATATTCATTCTTATACAAACTTACAAAGAGTCCTACTAGACTTTTGTGAGTATGAATTTTTAAAAAGAAAAAATCTTTTTTAATAAGCCTTTTTTAAGGTTAACCGAATTGTTCTTATTTTATCAACATTTAAGTTAAAAACACTAACTTTTAACTAAAATATTAAAGTTAAGCAGGCTCATTTACCCAGACTCGCTGGGCAAATATATGGAGTTAAAGTTGCGCTAACCGGTTCACAGCTGGTGTAAAACTCCCGCAGTGGGTAAATCCTTTACCGGGATTTACCCACATTCGCAAATGCAATATTGAATCAGGCCATTTACCGAGAGCAATAGCGGTTCTGGGTAAATAAGTCTAACGAACTTAGAAATTCCTGACAGTGCAAATTTTCTCTCCACTGACATAAAAGAACAGGTGATTTAAACTATCACACTTGGATCTATCAAAAGTACTCGACTACTAAATAATTAATCTACGCTCATGTGAGAACATCCTTAACAAAAAAGGAAAACAGCTCTGCTCTGTTTATATTTCTACAATTGTGTTCCATATAACTTTAACTGGACTTTGTTTAGTCATTGTGGGGAAAAAGAAAGTTATAATTTTCCTGTATTTCATAGACAGTTCTGTGCTACCATGAAGCAGCCACAACAATCTCTAATTTCTACTATATTCAAGAGATGAGTCAACTTGACATTATTTTATTATGTTGTTTAAAAGACAACTCCACATATATAAGCCCAATCATTTCTCCCTCCCCTCATTAAAGTACCTAGGGTGAGGACCTACAATGCAAGGTCGTCATCCCCGCTTTAACAATAGCTTGGAAGATATACTTAAATAAACTTGTGCTTGCTGGGTCTGGTCTGATCCTCCTTCAATCTAGACTTAGCGGAACACACATTTCCACAGGCCAAACCACCCAGGCAGGATGGACCAAACTCAGTGAGATTAACATTAGGTAAGTACAGCTTATGGGTGGTTTTGCCCTTTAAGCTATAACAAAAGGATAAGATCTGCACATTTTAATACAGTAGCAGCCTTTACTAGGAAATGTTCATAATGATTGCAGCTATTAGAAGTAATACACATATATACTTAATTCTAACACACTTATTTAATGTACACAAAACATATCTTCTAATCTGCTGTATTTATTTACCTTGTAAGCTTTCATAAATACTGTGTCTCCCTGCTTTAATGGTATATATCACTAGAGATTAGTAAATTAGCCTTGAAACTTGTGCGTTGAAATTATGCAAAATCAACAAAAATAAATGGACAGAATCATACAAAAACTGTAAAACCACAACTGTTTTTAATACCATAATATCCTACATGGCTTTTACACTCCAGTCAGCAGGCTGATAATTGAAGTTGGACCATATATTGCACTTGTGTGTGAATTCCAAAAAACAAACCTTCCAACCAGTCTACAAGTCAACTTTCCAGTCAGCCTATCAACATTGGTTTTTACATATACTTGTATTAAGACATATGACTGCCATACTGTTTCTCATTAACAGTATTTCTAAACGAGTAATCATATAATTGTTTCCCTTAATCTATTATTTCTCTCTCTCTCTCCCTCTCTCTCTCTCTCTCTCTCTCTCTCTCTCTCTCTCTCTCTCTCTCTCTCTCTCTCTCTCTATATATATATATATATATATATATCTTATGCACTTTTCTATGTTTCTTAAGGCCAGAACCTGTTTCCTGGACGAAGGATGGTGGGGAACTTCCTGATCCTGAAAGGATGATTGTCAACGGCCGAGAATTAACCATAAGTTTCTTAAACAAAACTGATAATGGTACATATCGATGTGAAGCCACCAACTCAATTGGACAAAGCAGTGCAGAATATGTTTTGATAATAAGTGGTAAGTTGAAATAATTAAAGCTAAAAAGTGATTTTGTTATTCTGTTAAAGCAAAACCTTTTGTTCTATAGCTATTTAAAAGAAATATGTTTGGTCTACACATTTTTGCCCTTTAAGCAGTTGTTGCAGTATTTTTTCCAATAATGTATTTGGAAGCATTAAAATAGCATTGAATACCTATGACATGCGAAAAGTATTGTACTGTAACTTGGCTACTTTACAAAGAAATTATATCTACAGTATACAATACCATGGAGAACAAACTATCTACACAGAAGGGGACCATGGGTGCACTCCTTAAGCAAAATAACTGTTTTATATAGTGGAAGCACTACTGATCTGACCAAAACATTAGAAATAAATTGAGAAAAAGATGATCAATGCACATTCCTGGGTCCCATATAATACCATAGTATCTGTTCTAGTGCAAACAGTAAAATCAGGGTTTTAGTTACAATTTTATGCATTAAAGAGAAAATCCTTCCAACCATATCAAGGTAACCTCAGTATGGAACAAAAGTAAGGAAATTAACTTGTGCACGATTAACCGCCAGCACAATCCGCTGCCAGCTACACTGACAGGTCCCGATTACTTCCATCTTAAGTTTAACTATAGTGGACATGCACGCTTATGCGCACTATAGTTAAACTGAAGCCGGAAGTGGTCGGGAAATTTCAGTGGTGCACAAGGGGAATTTCCTTACCTTCTTTCCTGCCTCTCAAATTAATTGAAGAATGGGAGGTAAGGCATAGCTCCTTTTCCTTCCATTCTTCAATTAATGCAGTAAAGAAATAGTCCACTTCCTGAGTGACACTCACTTTCTGCCAATTTATAATTTAGCTTTAATTCTCCTTCAAGATATTTATGGAAAAGGGTACATTTTCTGTTCTTTTCAAGTGACTGAAAATATCTGTTGTATATTTATTCACTACCATATTTATTACCGAAAAGTTTTAATAGATGTAAAATACCTTTATTTTTTTTGCTGCCATTTAAAAAACACTAAAAAACATTATCTTTTAAATTGGTAACTCTATCATGCCAGAAGATGGAGATCCAATACTTATATACTAATATATATATTATATGTCAGATATTATTGACAATGACTGTGGAAGGAGCCAAAAAAATATCAGTTACTACATGTGTATATTTCTCCTTTAATAGTAATATTGTAATCACATTGGCATTCTGTCAGCTACAACATAAAACATCAGCATCACGGAATATCCTCCATTAATCAGCATGGTATGCTGTAAGTATTCAGTCTGTATTCCCACACCGATTCAGCATAATTTATAATTCACGGTATTTAAGCTTAAGTAATTTTCAACATACAGTAGGTATAAACTGGAATGAAGATATTTACAGTAAAGTCCTTAGAGTTATTCATTTTTCAGCCTATTAAAGTGATATTGGCTAATTCAGACGATAAAAAGCTGTTAACTGCTATTAAATATCGACAAGTTGACATAGGGAAATGACTTCCTATTGTGTAGAATTTACATGGCGTGGGAACCACATTGTTTTTTCCATTGTACAACTCACTAATGTTTGGCATTTGCTATTTGAAACATTATCCAAACAACCTTAAAAACAAATCCGTCCAAAAGACACTGCATTCTATGTTCATTTTTATTTATATGCAAAATGTCACTTTTTCACTTCAATTATTCTTTTGCCTTTAGTCTGCTACAGAAAGAAAGAAAAGATTTTTGTTCTTAAAGATTCTCACAATAACACCATAATTTAATGCACTTCCTTAAGTGCTACCAATACCTTTGCAGAATCTCTATGTATTGTTTTCTGAAGTTTGAATGTTTATTCTCTTTAATTTTATGAAATCTAAGTCCTGAGGATTTTTTTTTAAATTTACAAACATGTCTGATCAATTGTTTTCCTGGTTTAGACAATAATTTGGCCCAGATAGGTCTGTAACATTTAAATTTTCTGTCAATATTTCAACCAGATTGACTGAAATATTTCACCAGCTGGTCGATTGGGCTGAAATAATTCCAAAGGGCAAATGTGGCCTTAAGGACAATTATGACCCTTCATAAAAATACTACTACATTAGTCCAGAGTCCTTTTCCTTAGTTGTCTTCTTCTAAAGTTTAGCACAATTCTCTCTACTCACTTGGTTGGTGGCAACAGTCCTCATTGATTAATATGGAGTTTGTCATGTCAGAACCCAGGAATTGACATTGGCTGAAAGACGAATAGTAATGCGAACCACCTCAGAAAAATTATTTTTTAATTCTAGCTGAGTTTATTTTTCAATCGAATTGTATTTCAAACTATATTGTCCAGCCAGGATTATATTTTGTCCAGTCAGGATTATATTATAGGAAACCAGTAAACTGGTACTTAAAAGCCTATTACTGAACTGTAATTCTTAAACAAGACCAAAAGGGAAAAATAACTTTCCTCTGTACTATACTATACTATTTACTCACTAGAGGATGAGTAATGGTAGTTTACAATTTTTTTCAGCTGCACCTCAACACTCTATTCTTTTTTTGGCACTAAAGGGGGCATTGTCGTACTGGATGGGCAAACCAGTTGGACACACTATCCAAGACGTTTTTAAGTTTTAAGTAATTTGGACTCGTGTCAAAATGAGCTTTACTTGCAATCCTTGTTGATAAGCACTTGAAACAGGACAAAAGTAGAATTTACTGTATGGCTTTAAGTTTTAGTTTAATATTGTACGGGCCATATGGGGAAATACTGTGAACTTCATTCAAATTTGGTAAGCAAGGGAGGTGAAATAGCCTTTTCTCCTTTTAAAATAGTTTTATATAGTTTAAGATGTTCCTTATTCATGCTAAAAAGAAAGAGGAAATTATTTCATATTTATCTGGCCTTCTGCCTTCTGTTATCCATAGGGGTTGGATTTAATTTTATTAGAAGCAAAAAACAAACCCATATAGACTACAAATTGTCTTGTCGTGTCTCTACTTATATCACGTTCCATCTTTCTACAATATATAATCTGTCAGAACTGACCGCAGCCTCCAAATAGAAACTGTCCTAGAAATGTGGCTTTGGAAATAAAAAGGTGTTTGGCAGAGTGTAAGATACATAATCACATAATACTACCGGCAATGTAATCACTTTATAGAGGCCTATGACAGGAAGTGCATTAGCAAATGTTTTATCACATAAGCTAAAATATTACTGTAAATTCAGGAGCTCCTGGTAAATGCATTAAAAATTCCTTCAAGGAAAAAAAGCCATCATGTAAATAATATATCATTAAAAAAAGGTATGTTACTCGAAGCCAGTGGCACAAGGTGGGAGACAGAAAAGGATGACATTGATAAATGTTTTGGTGGATTAAGCAAGCCATATTTTAGATACTTTCTCAGATCCCATCTCTTTATGCTTGAACAGCTCATTTGCACAAATACAGAGGTGACATGCTGTGGTAACAACCATCAGACGACATCAGTTTGTTTCTTCTATTAATATCCTGCTAGAAACATAATATTGCAGGTCACATTTTCAATCTGAATCTTCTCATTTGAAAGCTGGAAAGCTAACTATGAATTATTTATTAAGTTCAGATCTGCCACTGTGCCGAGGTCCCTATGAAGAGTGTTGCTTAATGAACCTAATCCACGCTGTGCCATTTTTTTGGTCTCAGTGTGAGACGCTTAGTAGAAACATGGCTGTTGCTCACTGTTCATTCATTAGCAAATGGGCAAATTTCTGTTCTTGTGGGGGAGGGGGGGAACTTTCAAATAAATACAACTGCATAAAGTTTTACGTTGCTTAAACAACACACAAATGGATTATAGCATCGTTCACAGCAAAGTGTGATCACCACCAAACCTATTGGTCCCCATTCTACAAAATAATAGAGAAACTTCCAAAAATGTGTTTTTCTTATAAGTTGTACAAATGTATTCTAAACCTTCATTATCATCTGCAATGTGATGTGTTTCTGAGCTGCAACTTGGAGACTAGAGCAAATAGAGTGCCATGTAATGAATATGCCCCATTGCCCCTTGTTAATTGTAATAATTTTACAGATTCTCTGCCTGCCCTAGCACTAGCTAATGGAGTTAAAGTCCCACTAACTGATTAAATATCAGTTAATGCGACTTTAACTTCATGCTTGCAGCAGCTGTGTGGGTATACGCAGTAGTTAACCATATAGAGGCCATGAGCGATGTTATATAGACATAGCGGCTAACCATTTTAGGTTGCAGCTCTCGGTGCATCGCCCTGTGAATATTCTCAGTGAGTGAAAGAAGGTTCTCACCAATAATACGGAAGATGTTGGCGCTATATAAATCAATAATAATAATAATAATAATAATAATACGACTAACAATGCAAAAAAGCAGGTAACTGAAAATATTTACAGAGAACTATACTAGAAAGTTTTTTTGTTTTTTTAAGTACCAGGAGCAGGGAGATATGGTTGGTTGGGTTGGTAGAGAAATATCCTGGTAGAGGAAAACAGTACTTGCTGGTGCTAGCCAATGAAATGATATTGGGAGGTAGGAATAATATATCCTACCTGCCTGTTTCTGGTATGGTTCATTCAAGTGTTGTTGTCCTTTAAATATTAACAATAGATATTGCTAATACACATCCTCTTCATATCAAGGTATACCAAAAACCTTTCCCATTGTTAGTCAGGATCTCTCCTGAAATAAATCTCATGCATTTCAATTTTACAATACATACTTATCAATTATTTATATAAGAAACATAAGCTGGAGCGACCTTAAAAATGTATGTGGTCTGCCTGTAAGTATATTTCGACTTGTTGTTCTTTTACCGATAGAAAGTTGTGACTTTTGATGCATTATAACTGCATGAGAATTAACAGTGATAAATCAATGGACGAGGTATAGCATGTTTATTTATGAAGTTTGCTGAGTGCTCTGGAGAAGTTAATAATCATTTATTTATTATCTATGGGACACTTGTAAGAAGGTTAACATGGTTCTGATATGTTTCTAGACTAGAGGAGTTGGATAAAAATGGGATGTATCATAAGCAACATTGTGTTGCTTTGCTTAACTCCTGTCTGTTCTCTTATACCTTTTCGCCTTTGCCTTCCATACCTTATTTGTCCTCATTATTGCTTGTTTCTTTTGCTTCTCTTCCCCATTTCATTTCCATTTTCTCCCAAAGCCATCAATATAACGAAAAACAAATTAATACAGAGATCTGACTGCAGAAACAAAACACCCTAGTCTTTCCTTACTCCCTGAAATCCAATTAGATTTATTATATGCTAAGACTTGACGTATTTAAATTTTTTCATGATTGTGGCATCAAATATTTTACTCCTTCTTGAAGTGAATTTTATGAGTGTACTGTGTACTCTGATAGCTCTCCACAGTGCTGAGTTTCTTAGATTTAGAATTCTGTGAATGGAATCTTAAACTATTGTAGCATCATATTTTTCTTTAATAATGCTCCCACTAAAGCAGTTACCCTCCATTTCCTTAAGGTCTTAAGGCTCACACGTGAATAGGGATGGACCAAAACTTGAACTGGAACCCGAGTTCAAGCCAGATTTTTTGAACTTCCGGGTTTTCCAAACTCGCAGACATGTTTTCGATAAATATTGAAAATTCGAGGATTCTCAATTTTTTTAAGCAATAACCCTCGCCTTTAGCGCTCCTTGACCCTAGAATGTGGCATTCGGTACATTTGAGTGTTATCTCCGAAATCGAGGGTTAGCGACCGCTACATTTGAGGGTTATTGAAGAATTCAAGGTTTAGTGAATGCTACATTCAAGGGTAATCTTTGAATTTGAGGGTTACCAAATGCTGCATTTGAAGGCTTATGGATGAATTCAAGAGTTAGTAAACGGGGATAACCCTCAGATTTAGCATTTGCTAACCCTCGAATTCGGCCATAAACCTCAAATGCATCATTCAGTAACCCTAGAATACAGTGCTAACCCTCGAATTTGGTCATAACCCTCAAATGCAGCTTTTGGTTATCAATGAATTCGGCAATAACCCTCGAATGTGGCGATCGATTTTGGTAACCCTAGAGAATTCAATGTGGAAGCCCCGACAATTGCCCGATCATAAAGGAAGTTTCCCAGGTCTGAGACCCATTTACTTATCATTTCTATTTTAACTGCATTTTATCAGAACTTTTCAAACTATTTTTCCCCAATGGGTCCGAACCGAACTTTAGGACATTTGGCCATCTCTACAAGCAAAGCATGAGATATTCTATGTGCGAACTGGCCAAGAATCGTCCGATCCTCAGGGTCAGACCACCAGCGATACCTGACTATATGGCCATTCACGTACGTTTATTATCGGGTACAGCTGTTCCCAGCCACTTGTTCACTGTTACAGTAGCAAAAAGATTTGATTAATTTATATAAATATTACACTAAGACGTGCATGCTGTTACATAACAACAAAATCAAGCTTCAAATAAATGTTTAATATAATGTCCGATGCAGACAATGACATAATCTATTTACACATGGTACATTAAGAATGTTCATAATGATTGTTAGATAATGAGTCTATTGATTTTTCATGTAATGGATTCCCACTCGGCAGCAGCTGAGAAGCCTTTTCTATTCTTTGGAGAGGGAAGAGAATGATGTGGGACTGCCCCTGCAATGTGGGAAAACACAGGCTGTCATTCCCCCGATAGCAGATAACTAAATTATATCAGTGGAGCCTTTTCAAATATTAGATTATTTACCAAAGTGAACATCATCCACCAATTTGGCCAACAATTATGTATCTTTTGGCCAGCAATTATCTATAATGTCTATAAGCCTTTACTCAGCAGCAACTCCTCCCCCTTTTCTATAATATAATTGTTTTAAACCTACATCAGAACTCACCTTTATAACAAAATAAAACAAAATTGATGAAATATATTGCTGTTTAGTTTTTCACCTCACCTAAACATTCATGTAACTTTGAATGCACATCCCATGACATTCTATTCTTTGTTTTCTGTTTATACAATTAAATATACAACTACAGATTGATCAGAATTCCATTTGGTACTTAAAGCAAAATATGAGTCATGAGCCACCAGGTGTGATCTGATTCTTTATTTTATTATGCATATTTTAAAGGGCTGAACATATGGCAGTTAATAAATATGTGTAAACAAATCTCTTATAAACAACACACTGCTTCTCCTACCTAGTTCACTTGTAAGAGATCTGAGTGAAATTAGAGCTCCAAAAAATATATAAACTCTCAAGTTAAAATAGCCGAGTCTATTAGCATGGGCAATGTATTTTTTTCATGTCAAAATCTATAAAACCCTATTTGTGAATTACAGGACATTCCTTCAGACAACTAAACCTATTTTATGGAACCCTGTGGAGCTTCCAGTGCTAGAAACACAATGAATATTTTTGATCTCTAATTGACTGAAGTGATGAAATAACTCTTATAACAAGGTCACCAGTGATCACTTTTTTGCAGGTGTTGAGAAAGATGAAAGGCAATATACTTTTATGTCAGTGCAGCAAATGATATCTGAAATCGATACAGCTATGAGCGAAATGATTACAATTTGCCTGTAACAGTTACTTTTCACCAACGTCAAAACAACAATATTATTTCCATTTTTCATTGGCAAGAGAAAGCTATGGGGATATGTCTGTAAAGGAGCTTATGTCTTGTAGAAAGATCAAACTGTTAGAATTCTCAGTGCTGCATTTGCTGAATCAATACAACTGCTGCTTTCATTTGTCTTGGCTTTTATTGTTAATAATATATGTCAAGGAAACACTTATAGATATTGGAAGTTGTTCACAAAGACGCAGATATTGGCAGCACATCGAAACAAAGAATTGGTGTCCACTAAAAGCGTATCGATGCACCCGTAACATTTAAGAATTGACATACTGTAACTTTTGTCCTCGCCTACTGTAATTCTAATTGATAGTTTTAGAACCCTAAAATATATCAATATATTTCCTTCAGAAATCTGCTGTTTGTTGTTTCAACAGGTCAGCAAAACACACTTCCATTCGAGTATTTTAGAATGAATGTATTTGGAGTCAATTAACGTCTACATGACAAATGTTTACCTATATGCTTTAGGATACATTGTAAGGGTGATTTGGCATGCAGGGCAATACAATAATACTAATATTTTCACTGTTCACCTCTAAAGGGCTTAAAAAGGACAATTATAGTAAAAAAATGGGAAATAAGTTATTTGTTAAATACAAGAATGTAAAGAATTCCTACTTTGAAATCTGGCTCATTATAGCCACTGAACTCCGGAAGCTCTGGGCACGAAGTTAATCAAACCATTAGCATGTTGTAGATAAGGGAGGGTGAGAGATTAACTGGCATATTCTAATTAAAGGGCCTCTTATAAAAAAAAAATAATTCTGTAATGTAGGGGACCCTGTTCCACCCCCAATCTCTATAATTGTCTATAAAAAAACGAATCCAAACTGTACTTACATGAAACTGCAAGCATTGGGCCGGATTGGCAGCCGCATACATGATTAGCTGAGAGGCAGCCAATCACAGACACACCTGCTGGCAGTGCAAAATGCCGGGGGAATGAGGCTCTATAAGTACAGTTTGGATTAGTTTTTTTTACAAACAAATATAGTGGTTAGGGATGGGAGAGGGTCCACTACACTACAGAAAAGGGATTTCATGCTAGGGCACACTGCAGCAAACATGGCTGGGGAGGGAGGGGTAAAGTGCTGCACTAAGTAAGCCAGAAACCTCTCAGAAAACACCTAAGAGGCTTAAATGTTTTCCTCCCAGACAGCATAGGGGGAGAATGTAGTTTTGGGGGTGGATATGCCCTTTAATGTTGTTGGATAAAGAGTTTGAGGCAGGATTTATGGTCTGGGGAAGGCTGAGTGTTGACATTAAAATCTTCTTTTTGACATAAAACAGGAACACAAGAGTAGGTGGGTTTTATTTTATACCTATTTAAGTCTGCTGACCATGTGTTTGTTTCACCAGTATAGTTGTCCTTTAAAGAAAAAAACAACCATATTTGTAGATAATTTAGCAACCAATGTGACCTTACCAGCTTGAACAAATATTTTATACTTTTTAAAGATGATTCCCCTCCTTTAAAATTCCCCTCCTTTAAAAAAAGCCTTGTTCCCCAATGCTCCACACATTTTGATTTGTACCCCCCTCCCTCCCTCTCGATCCCAGTTTGATGACAGGTGTTCTAGCTTTTAATACTTTTTCTGTAGTGTAGTGGACCCTATCACACCTCCAACCGCCATATTTATAAGCTAAAAAAATTACCGGTAATGTACTTACTGAGCCTTGTTCCCCTGGCATTCTGCACTGCCGGCAGCCATGTCTGTGATTGGCTGCCTTTCAGACACGTCTGATGGTCCAGCCCCCTCTTTGCAATTTCCTTCCCTTTTATATTGGGCCAGCATAATTGTCCAGCATAACTTAAGCAGCATAGCATAGAGCATCTGGCTAATTGCTCCTAGCATATATTTAATATAGTATTGCCATTGTAGCACATCAATGCCGTGTTTGTGGCAGTAGGGGGGAATCAAACACGCAAAAGGGTTAAGCGCAGAAAACTATAAAATTATCTTTTTTGCCAAATGGAATTACACCTAGTGATCTGTAATGGATTGCATTTCATGCTGACACTTTCATTCTTCTGCTGTACTGCTTTTGAGCATCTTCTTTTGTAAGGTGTTTCACTCAAAAAGATAAACAGACAAAAGCCTGGCATGAAAGAAAGAAAAAGAAAAGCAACCATGTGGAGTGACATGCTGCCTACTAACAATCTAGCCCTGTGGCGAGCATCCTCATTCTTGGTCAGAAGCACGCAGACTGGATGCTGGATGCACATGTTTTATATGAAACATACGGAAAATATAAAGCTGTGAAAAAAGCTTTTAAAAAAACTATTTTTATTTATTTAATTTAATGTATTTGTTTATTTTGCCTTTTAACTATAGGCCAAGATTTTTAGTGGTTCATATATGGCATCATTTTTTACCTTTCTCTGAATCATATTGATGATGGATATAAGACAATATGCCAGATCTAGGTATGCAGGAGTTTTATATCAGGTTATTTTATTCCATTGCCTCTTCCCTTTTTTCCAGATATCTTTTCATTCAGTGAACACAGTTTACCATGAAAATCTTTCACAAAGCATAACCTTGTATGTATCTTAGAGGTAAAACATGCCAGGCACACCAGTCTTGATAGTGAAAAGTATCTTTTACTAGTGACGTTTCGGAACCTGTGTGGTTCCTTCTTCAGACCAAACACAGGTTCCGAAACGTCACTAGTAAAAGATACTTTTCACTATTAAGACTGGTGTGCCTAGCATGTTTTACCTCTGGTTATACTGGCTGTTGGCTACAGCGCTTAGAGCACCCAGCATGAAATGACAAGTTACTTACCTTACATTGAGGTGTGCAGGATCCCAACCCTTTTTCATGTGTATACTATTGTATGTATCTTAGGGATATGTTTCCAGTATTCTGGCTGTGTTATACAGTTCTGTCTACCACAAAGCTCAACTGCTCTACAACAAGCTAGGAAAATCCAATTTATAGCCTTGTCCCTATCTGATATCCCTCTGATCTTTACTAGAGCTTTACAAGGCTCTAGCTTAAGAAATGATGTGACCATGATTGATGGTGGGTAGGCATTGGTGGTAACATTGGAGGGACTAGAAATTGGGCATTGATTACATTTTTCTTAGCTGGTGTGTTGGTGGAAGGTTGTAGAGTAATTGGGATTTGTGGGACAGCAGAGCAAAGTGGGCAGATTTTTGTAAAACACAACAATCTAGCAGAAAGCCACTTTGAAGCACCATGCCATATTCCTCTCTGATGTCTCTGACATCAGCAATAAGTGACCATGATTAACAGTAGGGTAGGCACCTAGGATAACACTGGGTGGATAGGACATTGTACATTAAGTACATTTCTCTTTGTTGTGTGGTGAAGGAAGACGGTATAGTGGTTGGGCTTTGTGGGAAAGAAGAGTGAAGTGGGCAGATTTTATTTTTTTTGGAAATGCCCTTTAAGATATCTGTATAGACATATCACATAAACTGACAGTTTTCCATCTATAAAAATTGTCTTGCATTCATTTGTTATTGATTTATTCAAATAAGCAGTAAAATCAGCTGATTTTTAACCCTGTGCATGGAGACAGTGATAAGTGGGGTCAGGCGTGTTGCCAAAAGGTGCACATGGGCTGTGAGTTGTATTGGTAACAACATGAAAACCTTTTTATTTACAGAATCTAATTTTACGTGTACTAAATTTTCTAGAGAAATATCTTATAACTTACAGTATAGATGTTGGAGAAAATCTTTTCCATTAAGGGCAAAATTACAGAACCATTTTTCTGGTATATACGTATCAATGGCAAATTGTACCTTTAATGAATTCCTCACACATTCTAGAAATTTATATACCCTCTACAATAGTATTCAATCACTGTATTTTAGGTCTTATTTTACTCTGGTATAAAACAATAGACTAAGCAGGACTCAGTAAAACCACAATTACCCAATATACTTGTCTTAATAAAGAAAGTTTCAGTCGCATTTGTAATACTCCTTTTGGTATGTTCCCAATTATTTCATTGTTTTGTTCTACACTGTTAGACATGAGGCAGTAAAAAAAACAATGTAATAGTGTGTAATAATCCTGGATTCGACACATGTATTACCATATATACTCGAGTATAAACCAAGTTTTTCAGGCTGTAAAATCAACCTGAAAAACCGACTTTATACTCGAGTCAGTACTTACTAGAAATCCGGCAGCTCGCTCGTTTGCTCCCTGTAAGATCTTACAGGGAGCAACGCATCTTACAGGATTTCTAAAGTGTGTAACATACCGGTAAATTGAAATGCAGCAGATTCAGCCATGTCCAGATTATGGGAGGAAACCCTGGATTTCCAGTGCAGTGATGAAAACCATTCATTGCTCTGGGGAAGAGGAAGGAGATTGTAAGGAGAAGGAAGCCCACAGAAGGAAGCCCACAGAAGGTACTGAACTTGGTGGGAGGTTGAGGTTGCAGAAAACTACAACTCCCAGCTACTAAAGCATGCTGGGAGTTGTAGTTTCCAAACATCTGGAGTGCCAAGGCTTTAGTTGTCTTTTAAATGGACAGCAGAATTCTCATACATTAATAGCCATACCCAGTATGGCTTTTACTGTATGGGAATTCTGCTGTCCATTTAAAGGGCAACTAATGCCTCAAAACAATTTCAATAGAACTGGTGTAGATACTCACAGAGTTAATTGTCCTTTTTGGCTTCAAGTCTACTCCACTCCGTCTTAAGTGGCAAAGTACAGCTTATGGAGACAAAATGTAGACGAGCCACACTTGCTGCTTGTGGCTCGTCTACATTTTGTCTCCATAAGCTCAAAACAATACAGAATCAGTAGGCAACAGTGGTCATAATTTCTACCCTCAGTTTATACTCAAGTCGATCACTTTTACTAGTTTTCTGAGGTAAAAATAGGTACCTCGGTTTATACTCAAGTATATACAGTAGTAATTTGCTGATACTGTAGGTGTGTTGTATGCACTATATATAAAAACCTTTTCCCTAAACACAACGTTTACTAAAGAAGAGAAAGTTCTGAAGGTTGAAAAAGTACAAGGAATGGAATTTGAAGAGACCCATTAAGAACATTTTGAAAGTATTGAATGTTAAACACAGTTTTAAAATAAGGAAAAAACAATTATTAGAATGCTGAGATACATTAGCTGAGCATACTTTATTAGCTAGTATATTGGTGGATATTCTGGCACTGGTTAAATAATAACAAAAAGGTTAACAACTGTTCATTAACTAATCTTACAGTATGCCTTAAATATTAATATACTTTTACAGTCCTACAGTAACTTGTGTTTTAGTATCTTATATTATATCTAACAATAATAATCTGAGTATAATTTGCTATCCAGCATTTTTTTGTATATTAATATATAATAATTAGTTTATTTTTAAAAGATTATATTATTATAATGATTTTAGAATCTTTTTAGAAAAAAATCTTTACATAGTTTTCATTAAAAAATTTGCACATTTAAATGTTTCAATGCATCTCATAATAAAGAATCTCATTACATGGATTTTTTCGTTTGAATATCTTATAAATCTGGTATTTGTTTCCGTAATGGCAAGAGGCCCATCAGGCTTCAGGACATAATATGCTGAAGAATTTATCCTCTTTTCGCATTCGCTTGTGTATACTGTGTACCTTTGGAAGGCATTAAAGGTGAAACATTCGTTTTAACATATAATTTCTACCTCTGGCATGTGATTATTTTTTTGTTTGTTTACAATTTTACCCAGCATGTCATTTTATAGACATTTAACTTTTAAATTAATTGTAAATGGCATGGTTGTACGCTTGGTTTTTGTCTTTTTAATCCACTTTCCCTAATGGCATTACATATTGTGAGCAAGACCTGAAATTTTAATCTCTAGGTAATCCCACTTGTAAGGGAGAGTGTGATTTAATATATAACCAAGTGTGTGAATCACTAAGCATGTTTAAGTTGCAATGTCTACATTAACCAACCCAAGACCATTGTTATATTTTGTTTTAGTTTTTTTTTTTTATATACTATTTTGTCTTTATGTTTCATGTCTCTTTTTATGTTTTCCCATTGTCCAGATCCAAACACTTTATTTACAACCACAATCATGCCCTTTTTCACCACTGCAACAATCACAACCACTGTTGTCCTGTCAACCCGCACATCTACATCTGCTTCCATCACCAAAGGTACAGTAATTACTTTGAATGCTCTTCCCTCTTCTATGAGAAGAATATGGGATTGGTGGAATGTAAATTTAAAATGGCACAAACAATATTTCTGGAAATCGGGTATTTCAAAATTGGCAACAAATAAAAATTGTGAACAATGTGGCTTCATTTCTTCTTTAATCAAAATGTAACAGGGTCTTAGCTTATTGTGCGAATGAGTAAATTCCTATGATGAATATTTGTGTTTTTATGTACACTCTAAGTAAAGGAAATTTTCACCAAGATAAACCTCGCAAAACATTCGATAATAATGGAAAAGTTGTTCCATTTTTGGATCTTCAGGATTTTCCTGAGATCCGGGAATCCAAAAACGGAACAAAACTGGTGAGTTTCGTCCATCTCTATTCTGCACTAATTACATATTCATTATTGAAAAAGGTAAGGGGAAAAAAATGATTTTTATATAGTGTGATATACAGTACTTCTTTAAGTATATCACATTGTCATATATACTGTGTTTAACTAGTACTTTGAAAAACAGTTGGACAAGTGGGCAAAATAGGGGCATAAACATTTTTTGAAGAAAAAAATCCTAGGAACTCACAGAAATTTGAGAGATATGATGTTTAATTAACTTTTCATTGTCTATAAAAAGAATTGTTGTTTTTTGGATTATGATTTCCTTTAATACTATACATATGCAATATACTATACTTAAATACTCCCAGAGATGGAAGAAGTAACAGTAACTTAGGGCAGACCCAAAGAGCAGTCTGTATAGTGCCCTTTTAAGCTCAATTGCAGGGGTTAAGGCTGGGTACACATGGAGGGACTATTTGCCCCAGCAGAGTGCTCGGTATGAGCGAGTGCTCAACTGGGACAAATGTTCATCGGCCGTGGCAAGTTCGACCGTGTGTCCCATAGGGAACCGTATGGTCGATTGGGATTTTCTGACACGTCCCACACCAGGAGATATTTTCGGCCATACCGAAAGTGCCATGAATCGGTCGGCCGAAAATATCTTCTGGTGTGTACCCAGCCTAAGTGTAAATCTTTTTGGCAAGATAAGAAGATAATTAAATACCAAAATGAGAGGGATAATTCATTAGTCAATCCGCCTATATGACTAAAATGTCAAAACATATTAGACAACATGCAGTTTTATTGTCCATAGAGCATCAATACTATAATACAATTCGAGCACTGCTTTGAATCGCAGAGATTGCTACATGTACAAGACAATACATTTAGCCAATTTTCTGCATATATTTTATTGCAGTAGGCCTTTCAATAGCTAACTATAATCTGTAAAAAATTTTTAGAGCTATGAAATAATAGTCATGATAAAAGTGTTTTAGAAATAATAACCAAAGAAAAGCTAGAAGAAATGAAGTTCAAAATAAGGGCATGGAAATGTATCAGATAAAGAAAAGCATAAAAATCAATCCTCACACATAGAAGTAAAAGTAAAAAGACATCACAGTTTAGGATTAGTGATGAGTCCTAGATTTGAAATGAACCTAGTTGTGATTCTGAACTGCCTGTTACAAAAATCGATGGATCCGATTTAATTTTCAAAATTAAATCACCAAAATATTTCTTTAAAAAAATGTTTAGATTGCTGCTTAGAGCCCCTTCGCTCCCGCAGTGTGTCCATTGACAGCCGCCATGTCTGCCAATCGCAGACGCGGCTGCCAGTCTGGCCCCTGCTTGCAACTTCCGCAAGAAGGGAGCCGGATGAGAGACGTCGTGGGAGAGAAGGGGCTGTAGGTAGCGATCTAAAAAAATATTAAAATAAATATCACAGCAGTTGGACATGGGCAGGGGGCACCTACCTTATGGCCAAACTTCATTTTTAGGATGGACATGCCCTTTAAAATTTCTATAAATTTTGAATTGAAAATACTATGTGGAATGCCAAAACTGGAAGCGCATGAGGTTTCCGGCACTGAACAGTGTTTTTTGGGTCCACTGCATTTTTATGGAGTGTGACCAATAAACTTATATCTTTTGTGTAACTATTCAAGGGGGGAATGTTGGAGGGTATGCTATTTATAAAACAAATTAAACGAATACATTATTATGGCTTTAACTGTAGCTCAGCCAGTTGGCAACAAATTTGACCATTTTGTTGTTACATGTTCATTACTGAAAAATGCAGTTTTTATAACTCTTAAGCCACTTTTCTTGTAAGGAATGCTGGGATTTATAGTTGAATTTCAACTAAGATTGTTTTAATCATGTGTTGTTGTAACATAGTTATTGCTGCCCTAAGATTTTCCTTTTTATATCACTTAAATAACTATTTTGAAATTGTTTTGGTTGGTGGTTAAACTGCAACTCCCATCATCTGTTATCAAATTATAAAGTGATGTAAATTTATGAACAGGTTATAGGCTGTTATTTACTATAATTTTTTCCTAATAATTATCATTATGATATTATTATAATTAAAATATTTTAGACGTAACACCAGATTCCCTAATCCAATCACAGATTTTAGTCTGTTCATAAATTGAAACAAATCAGTGCCGTGCCCTTTTGATTCTGAAATGTTTCTAAACAAGAAGGGGTGAATGTTATACTTGATGCTGCGTTACTTACCTTACCACAATCCCGCAATCCAGTAACGGCTGAACAACGCTATTTCCAAGAATGTTTGGAAATGTGCTGCTACTGCAAAATTAGTGTAAAGCCCGAGCTAACCCGATAATACATTACGTAGAGTGGAATTTACAACAATTTGGTCGGTTAGTGATTGATTAAGCAAGTAACTATTTGGGTATTCACATAGTGAAATCGCTTTTTATAACCTGAATTTAACACAAAAATCGCTTTTTATAACCTGAATTTAACACAAAAAACTAAACATCACTTTCACTGAATATCTGTTGTATTCAATTAGATCAACTGGACTTGAAGTTTCGCTAGTCATCCAACTGGCTTTCTTAATTCAGAATGACTTGTACAAGAATCTGTCAGCAATTATGTACCCTGGAAAATCCCAATTAGCATATCACAGCCAGGTGTTAAGGGCATTATTGCATAGTGGCTAAGAGGTGTTATAGAACGCCCAGGGTATGATGTCAAAACACCAGACAGTTAGTGTGAACCCCCCCACCTCTATTTAGGCTTGGTTTCTTTATTTTCACATAAATGGCCTCCTTGACACCTCTGTTGAACCAGTCACATTCCTTTACCAATATGTTAACATTACAATCTTCAAAGGTATGTCCTTTATCCTTAAGATGCAGGTACACGGCTGAGTCCTGACCCGAGGAATTGGCTCTTCTGTGCTGGGCCATACGTTGATGCAGTTGCTGTTCGGTCTCCCCCACATACAAATCAGAGCATTCTTCACTGCACTGCACAGCATATATGATGTCTCTTTTCTTGTGTTTCGGTATTGGGTCTTTCGGATGTACCAATTGCTGCCTCAGTGTGTTGTTCGGTATAAAGCAGACTGGGATATTTTGTTTTTTGAAAATTCTTCTTAATTTCTCAGAGACCCCTGCTACATATGGGATGACCATGTTCTTTCTCCTGTCTTGCTTTTCCCCTTCACTGTTGGTATACGTGTTCTTTTCTTTCCTTCTACTTCTTTTGACAAAGGCCCAGTCTGGATATCCACAGGGCTCCTCTATTTCATTTCTTTAGCCTTCGCCTCTGTGCTAGTGGGATGTTCTCAGCTCTGTGTTGCAGGGTTCTGATGACACCCAGCTTGTGATCTAAAGGGTGGTCGGAGTCAAACATCAAATACTGATCTGTGTGTGTTGGTTTTCTCTACTTCCAGTTTACCATTTTCCTTGACTTCTACCAAGCAGTCCAAGAAAGACAGTTTGTTGTTTTGTACCTCTTCCCTTGTAACTTTGGTGTTTTGGTCTACCACATTAATGTGTTCTGTGAAAGATTGTACTTCCTTCTGGTGGATTTTAACCCAGGTGTCATCCACATATCTGAACCAGTGGCTGGGTGCTATGCCCTTAAAGGTATTAAGCGTCTGTTTTTCTACCTCCTCCATGTAAAGGTTGGCCACAATGGGTGAAACTGGAGATCCCATAGCACATCCATGTTTTTGCTTATAGAACATATTCCTGTATTTGAATTAGGTGGTATTCAGGCACAAGTCCAGTAAGGAACACACCTGTTCTGGGTTGAGATCAGTTCTGCTGGTAAGAGTGCTGTCTTGGCCTAGCCGTTTTCTCACAATGTCAACAGCCTCCTTGGTGGGTATACAGGTGAAGAGAGATGTCACATCTTAGGACACCATAGTTTCTTCTGCACCGAGTACTATATCTTCAATCCTGTTGGTGAAATCCTGAGAGTTCTGGATGTGATGCTTAGAACTTCCCACCAATGGTGGGTAAGATGTTGGCTAGGTATTTTGCCACCTTGTATGTTACAGAGTTGATGCTGCTGACTATAGGTCTTAGCGGTGCCTCTTCCTTAGGTATTTGGGAGTCCATATATGCATGGATGTGCCTCACCAGGGTAGAGGCGATGATACATTGCTCGATCAATGGCTTTATCCTTTTGAAGCTGTTGTAGTAAGTCTATGACCTTTTTCTTGTAATGGCTGGTGGGATCCCTTGTTAAGACCTCATATGTGTTATAGGCCAGGAGCCAACAACAACTCAACACCTCAGACTACCATGCTAAGGTGACCACCTTAGCATGGTAGTCTGAGGTATTTTGTACCACTGTGCATCTTCCCTTGTCTGCCGGTAGTATGGTGATACTGGAATCTTTCTTGAGGGATGTCAAGGCTCTTCATTCCTGTGGTCAGGTTAGAAGAAGGAGTTTTAGCACTGGCTAAGGCTGCAGATATATTAAGGCGAAGTTGTTCTGCCTCACTCTGTGGTACCTTATTATTGTGAATTGAGGCTTCAAGTCCAGTTGATTTAATTGAATACAACAGATATACCATGACCTGGATGAATTAGAACCTTCACAAGCACTTTCACTAAATGTTCCATTCAACAAAACTTTTGTATGTACTGGAACATTCAATGGTCTATTTTCCTGTACACTTCGGGGCTCATTTACCCAGAGTCAAAAGCCCAGTTTATCAGGGCTAAAGTAATGGATTCAATATCTGTTAATGCAACTTTTAATCCTATACTGAGCAGGTTGCATTGGTATCGCAAAAGACACCCAGGCTACTGGCGAATGGTATTTATGTATTGCGCTAGTTTTAGCCCAAGGGGCAAATCTGGTATTAAATACCTAAAGGAACACTTACCCGAAGTGATTTCGGCTCTGGGGAAATTCAACACTAAGGTTGGTAAGGATCCAGCCTATACAAATAGATTAATCCCATGACATTCAACTACTAATAAACCTACAAAATGAATATTGTCAGATGGGATATAACCTCCTATAGAATCAGAAAAAGTCAGTTCAGTGGTACACACACAATCTTTATTAATACATAACAAACATTAGCGATTTTAAATACTTTTAACTGTATAGTTTCAAAACATATACGATTATCTAGAAAGCTGGTGACAGGAGACATATGAAATTTCACATATGATTAATTCTGCTGCGCTTGGCAAAGTTTAACAGCAGTTTACAAGGTAAAGCCATTAAGATATCCAAAAGGAGAAGTCAATGTAATAATTTAACTTTGAATATTGAAATCGTGTGCTAGCATGCTTGTGGTTAAATTCTACATTTTATGTAGGCAGATGTACTACATGGAATTATAATGAAACTTGTCTCATATTTAATGAGAATTCTGTTGTCTGATAAAAATGAAACCAGATTGGAATACTGTAATGATTCTACTTTAGGGTTTATTGCACCAGATGCTGTATTGTTAATAATTTTCCTGCCACAATACAATGTTTAAATAATATTGGGGCATGCTACTTGGCAGTAGGACATTTTAGATATAGAATGCTTTTATTTTAATTTACCTTTTATTTTTAATTTGGAAATCTAGTTTTTTTTCCCTTTAATTATTTTTAAGAAATATTGAACTGTCAGTTGTTTATTTAGCAGAGTTGGTAATTTATTTGGTTTTTAGGTTTGGATTTATAACACCTATAGACATATTGATAAACAAGGCAGGATTTATATCATTTGACACGGTACACCGCCGTTCCCTGAGTTCTTAAATAAACAGTTGTTGATAGATGACATAAGGCCAAAATGCTGTTCTTAAAGGGACACTAAAGCGATTCAAGTACATGAAATCTGTAGTTATTATTCACAGTAAAGTGATAACACATATTTCCATCTACCTTTGAATAATAGAACGCCTGAGTAACAGTGATACATTTACCTACTGATGATCCATTTGTGGCTACTCCCCAGCAGATGGTGCTGTCTCCCGACTTAGCTCCTATCTTCTGTTCATGCGTGCCAATACAAATGATAGGAGCGTGATCTGGACAGCGTGCCTTTCAGCTGGGGATGAGCCGCAAGTGAAGAGCCAGCAGGTAAGTGTATCATTCACAGGGAGGTGGGAATAAGTTTTCTTACCATTACTCATGTACTTAATGAAATCGCTTTGGTGTCCCTGCAGCAGCTATTCGGATGTTATCAAATGTTTTCTTACTGTAGTGGACCAGAAAAAAACAATTCATCTGATTGGTTGAAGCAAATTGACAGCTTGTACCCATTGTTGCATCCCCTTGATGCTTGAATAAGCCTGTTGATGTTTTTAATGGTCTACTACAGTTAGATACTATCTGCAGATTTGCTAAAGATTTACACCACAGAAAAACATTCGCACCTCTTATTACATAAGCCTCAAGGTGAATAATAATGGAATTTCTTTGGTAATACATTCATGGGATTTCTGTGTATATCCTGAGGTCAATTTTGGAAGTAAAAAAAAAATGTTTTCTTTACCGGTATTATTTTCAGTTCTTTAAAGCATTCTTTTTTAATAAAATAGTTTTCAACAAAATGTTCAAAACGTTCAGATAAGACACAGGATAATGTTTAATACATAAATGATCTCTACTCAAATTAATAATAGAATATATGGACTGGAACAAAGAGAGATCGAGAGGCATTTCTCTTTAGATTAATACTTAAAGTCTACAGTGGGGGAGAAGACATCAATACTAAATAAAAACACATTGTCACAAGATGGTCTTCAGAGACCACTTTCTAGCCCAACTACCAAGTTATTTTCTTTCAGAAGAAACCTTTGCAGTTTTTTTTAAAGGGAATAAGATATTTCATGTCGTCAATGGAAAGTGAGAACATTGACAAAAAAGTATAAAAAGGAACAGTGAGATTTAATTCATAATGCAGTGCAGCTTCGCTTTATTATTGGCTTTGTTTTTCTTCCTTTGCTAGCACTGGCATCTTTACTGAAAAATTTGTAAGACACACTAGTTAAACTTCAAACATTAAAGGGCTAGGCCACACTGGCGCGTTTTGGATCGCAATTTTCAATCCAATTGCGCTAGTGGGAGTGAATCTAATATCCTATTGGAGCAGCCCCACTAAATGCGATGCGCTTCCATGAGCATGCAATCACCCTTCTTGGCCAGTTTCGCATGCACAGAAGCACGCACAATTGCAAGGCATTGCACCGTTCATTGTCCTGTGCGTTCTAGTGGGGCCTAGCCCTAAGATCTTTTTACTTCTTCATCACATAAATAAAAATATTTTATTAATTGTATATATATATATATATATATATATATATATATATATATATATACCAATGAATCCAAAATAGAGCACTCGAAGGGACTTCCATTAACAAACAATCCAACAGTTTTATTTTGCCTTAACGCGTTTCCACCCACATGGCCGTCATCAGAAGTTTTTTTTGGATTCATTGGTGGATGTGTACTGAGTAGCACCAGGGCATCACTAGGTGGAGTGCAGTGTGGTCATAGTGACTGTTTGTATTATATATATATATATATATTTAAAACAAATTCAAGTGCTATAAAGAAACAACTTCAGAAAATATTCTAAATATTCTATCTAGGCTTTATCATGCATTTACCGGAAGACCTAATTTAAACTAGAACCTTCTTTTCACAAGAAAGTGTGAGTTCCCCTATTAACGGTTGTAGAGTGCATCGAATTATTCTTCTATGTTATTTTAGAATTGGCAAGCCCTTATTCAAAAGAGAAAAAAAAACAAACCTGCCACATTTTTATTCATTCAACCAGTTCTAAAACACTAGCGTAACAGCAATCCCATACTTTATATGGAACAAATATGTAAATCACCATAAATATAGACTGCAGGAATTATAACGAAAAAGATTTTTTTTTATTTTTATAAATAAATAAATAGGAGACCAATGCCCTATTTTTCTTAGTACTGAGGCATACTAAGTATCTTTCTGGCCTATATATAAAGTTAAGAATGTAATTTTTTAGTTTTAAAACTCATGTGCATACAATAGAGTTTTGTGATCTGTTATTGTATGAGAATCGCATGACAGCGCATTGCAAATTAAGTGGCCACACTGTGTGCTGGATTAGTTTACGGAGAGCATGCAATCACCATTTTCCTGTCAAACCCAAACGCTCCAATTATGGATTTTTACCGAAATCTCAGTGCAAACGTAAGCTACATTACATGTGCGTTACTGTTTGTATGTAATCTCATGTGCCATCTTCTAACTATGGTGCAGTAACTGCATATCCAGTAAAGTCTCTGGCATAGAGAATCAAAGATCACAAACATCTCAAAAAAGCCTTGAGCAGAAGGGAACAGTTACTTATTTATAAAAGGACAAAGGGGCAAATTCTCTTTAACGTGAAGTTTTGTTGCATATTTTGTAAAAGTTTTTTTCTTTTTAATAATATGTATGAAGCTGTGACATTTAGTAGAGTATTCATAAAGTGGCAAAAAATCATTTGGCCACAAAAAATTAGTAAGCGATATTTACTATGTGCATTTTGGAGGATTTTCTGACCTGGCAATAAGATGTTTTTGTACATGGAAGGTCGAATTAAGTATGCAGATTTAATTTCTAGAATTATATTTCTAAAAAAAATTCACATGGTGCGGCTAACATTACTGCTAAAAAAATGCATTTCACAATTTAATATCTCTGTGTTAGAAACAAAAAATTTTTCCACTTTTTGGTTGCCTGTCCCCAAACACAACTGATATATTCAGAAAATATTCAGTAGATGCATTACTAACCAGATTTTTAAGGGTAATTATTCTTGCAGAGTAAACTGGCTCCCTCCCATGCAGTCAATCAAGACTGTGACATTCTCTGAGAATGCTCAAGCTCATAAAAAGCTTGTGGAGAAATGGGAGGAGGCAGCTACAGATACCTTAGCCAGAACAGAAGAGAACTTATCATTAAATATGTTGTTAAAAATGCATGTGATAAACTGGTGAAAATAGCAGTTAGGTTTGCAGTCAGATAAGTCAACATATGCCCTTTAAAATAACTGTACAAGTCTCACGAGTGTATTGCCTTATTTAAGAAAAGGATGATCACAAAAGTCCTATCTTTCTTTTGAATATATAACATGAGAGATGAATTGTCAAAGAGCTGCTCATTCCTCAGTCTCTAACTCTCCTTTCAAATTTGAAGTAGGCACTGGCAGTGGCATGCATGCCTTTATGTTAGAAAGGAAAGGGGAAAGTGACTGGGTCACATGTGGGAGAGCTGTCAGTCTTGGCATGAGTGGCTTTTTCACAGCTCACCACTTATGTAACACAAAAGAAAGGGATGTAGGAGTATTATCTGCACTGGGTCAACTTTTTATTTTTTTAAAGACTGTTTTGATTATCTATCATATGTCATCTTTGAATATCTACTTGAACAGTCCTGAAGAGATACATGCTATGAATTAGCATTAGAGAGGATGTAAATAAAATCCAAGTGATGTACAAAATCATATGCATTTATATTAAGCTTAGATTTGCAATTTTCCAAGTTCACTTAAAAACCACTTATCCAATTACCATTCATTTGCTCTGCTGTGTACTGTTATGAAACATTATTTAAATAATCCAGTGTATATAAACTGGTTGCATGTTTCAAAACGGTATTAAGTGTCTTCAGAATCACAAACTGCAGCACTTAATCAGTTGATAACAGATAGGAAGAAGCAATGTTTCAAAAAACCGAGCTTCAGAGCTATCTCCGCTACTATAAATCTTACATGCTCATTATTCATAGCGAGTAAAAAACTAATGTAGCTGTAAATCAGCTTTCTAGAGATGATAGTTTCTATATTCTATATTCAGCATACCTGATGACTCATTATTTTTAACTGAGAAATTTCATTGATGGGTCACAAAAGGGACCAGGATATCTGAGAAGCACAGCCTATATTTTCCAATAGTTTTATGCAGGACATGCCTCATCATTCTTAAGAACTTTGCTGAGCTGAACAGGAAAAGCTTCGCTTCAGCTCAAGCAGGTTGTGAAACGCCTGTTTTCCTTTACATTTAATTTCCTGTTCAATATATAATAAAACAAGCTAAAACTAAAGAGTGCAATGGAATCTATCTTCTATCTATCTATCTATCTATCTATCGATCTATCTATCTTCTATCTATCTATCTTCTATCTATCTATCATCTATCTATCTATCTATCATCTATCTTCTATCTATCTATCTATCTCTTTCTCTCACTCACTCTTTGTCTCTCACTCTCTCTTTCTCTCTCTATCTATCTAATAATAACAATCAGATCTGTGCTGATTCAGTGTTAACTGAATTAGGTTTAACTCACCCTAAGTTTTGTTAAACTGGTGAAAATAGCAGTTAGGCGTGCAGTCAGATAATTAATAAGTCAACATGCCCTTTAAAATAACTGTACAAGTCTCAAGAGTGTATTGCCTTATTTAAGAAAAGGATGATCACAAAATGTTCACACAATGTGGCCGTTTTGGGAGCGATTATCGTTAAGTGTATGGGCACTCATTTGGGCATTGTTTATTATCCTACCCAGCAGATTATCAATGATGCTGAATGGCCGTTCCAGCTGACTAAGCACCTATACACGCACCTATACACTTACCGATACTCAGCTTTGTATTGTGCATTGCAGGTTTGGCCCAGCAACCAGGTTTGTGTCCAAGCCTTAGTTAACTCTAATTGTTCCACAAATGGTTAAAAGTTTGCCTGTGTTATTTGTTTGCACCAGCCAAACAAATGTTAGCTTCTTTACTGTATTACAGCAGTTAAATAACATCTGATTGGTTGCTGAAGATTTATAGACAAACTTTTGTATCTTTTGTTGCATTAGACTTTTATCAAGTCATATTAAGTAAAGATCTCCACTTGCCCTGAATGAGTTAATTCCGAACATTTTTATGCCAAGTACCAACATACTCTTCTTTACTTTTTTCCCGTCTCATTTAATTCTATGCAACACGAACCAGTATTAACTAATCTACTGGGTGCTTTATGTCACAAAAGCCCTTAGGTGGACAGTGCGGGTGAAATATGTTTCTCTTGGTAAGTAAATCTATCCAGGTTTCCCATAATGTATGCTAAATAGTAGCAGAATATCTGCTTCTTGTAGGTATATTTTGATGTCTAACATTCCATGACATTTTTTGCCCAGAGGCACGTTGTGTACAGAGAATTTAAAAGGAATCTGTCCTAATCTTCTAAGATTCCAACATTTCTCATACTGTAGCTTCTGCTAAGGAAATTTCACACCACTTTTCAATCTCTGCACAGCCCACATATACTTCTTCAGAACCCAATCTGCTCTCAGGCTGCACACATTTAGTGCTATAATTCGCTCTATGCATAATGCCCGTTTTCATTTACATAACATATGCAGAAACATTTTCTGCATCCCATTGCCATCTGTGCACAACGGGACCCCCTCACCTCCCCCCCTGCTTTGCATTTTACCAGTAATGAATTTACATGATTGTTTATTTGAATTCCAAAGCTTTTGTTGGAGGAATCAATTTACAAAACATGCATGTAACATGATTGTGATAATTGACAATAAAACTGTCAACATACAAGCAAAAACTGTGACTTCATAGATGTTATATGGAGAGCAATGAGAAAATCTTCTTTTGAAGGTTCAATATCATGTTTGCGACTGTGGGTAAATCCCAAACGGGACCAGCTGTCATTAAAAAGTCACACAGGTAAGTCGTAAAAACAATATTAAATCACTTGGGGTGTTGCACAGGTGTCTTTTGCAAAACCCATACATTGCCAATATCCACTATTCCAGTATTAAATTGAAATTTACTTCTTGTAAACCCGATGACTAGTGAGGTGCAGAAATGTCTCAAAGGCACTAAGTGAGGTCAGTACCTAGCTCTGTGGGACAATGAGGGTGAGTAGCTTTTAACATATAAGACAGCAATCTAAGATGCTGGAGTGCCATCTTGTCTTCCCCAAACTGTTTCAGAATTGTAGCGATTTATGGATAATGAAATAGTGCATCATTCAATATGTTAAAACTCTTAAATTTATCTTTCAATTTCCCTCTTTTATACTAAATTTAAATAGTTACCTATTCCTGATACTATTAAAATGCAACAAAACTTACTGTTTTTCTTT